>JAZKJV010008343.1:0-556696 GCA_037367405.1 Ottelia alismoides | reverse complement strand
TGTCACGACCTTCGTCAGCATATTTGATGAATTCTCATATGTGTGGATCTTCTTCAGAATGAGATGTTTTCTTATCAATAACATCTCTTGGCCAATTGAAATCACACATCTATATGCTTTGTGCGAGCATAGTGCGTCGTGCTCTTGTTCAGATCAATGGCGTTCTGCATATCACCGAAAACAATCAGCTCACTATTTTTACATCCAAGTTCACCAAGAAATCACTGTGAACACAACACTTCTTTTCTTGCTTCTGCTGCTGCAATGTACTCGGCATCAATCGTTGAGAGTGCAATGCACTTCTGCAACTTGAACTGCCACGAAATCGCTCCCCGTGCTAAAGTAAAAACATACCCGTAAGTCGATTTCCTTTGATCCACATTTCCTACCATGTCAGCATATGTGTATCCACATAGTTTGTGATCCGACCTTCCAAAAATCAGACACGTACGTGAGGCCCCACTCAAGTATCTCAAAATTCACTTCACTGCCTCCCAGTGATCCTTCCCTGGATTCGACAAGAATCTGCTCATTATGCCCCACTACATGAGCAATGTCAGATCTGGTGTAGACCATGGCGTACATAAGGCTGTCAACCACGGTCTGGTAAGGAATCATGGTCATCTCGACTTTCTCCTCAGAAGTAGACGTACATGTCTCTTTCGTCATCTTGAAATGAGCGGCAAGGGGCATGCTGATTCGTCTAAAAAAAGGGGCATGCTGATACCCATTCTTTATGTCGAATCGCTCCAGAATGTATTCAATATACTTCTCTTGTGACAACTACAATATGTGTTTCTTCTTGTCATGAGTGATCTGCATCCCAAGCACGCTGCTTGCCTTGCTAAATCCTTCATTTCAGATTTCCTGGAGAGTTTCCTTTTGAGCTTTGCAATCAACTCGGGATTGTGACCAACTATCAGCATGTCATCCACGCAGATCAACAAGATAATGAACTTGCCATTGGGAAGACGTCGAACGCATACACTTGGATTTGCTGTAGTCCTCTTAAAGTTCTGCTTTGTCATGAAAGCATCAAACTTCAAGTACCACTGTCTAGGAACTTGCTTCAAGCTATATAGACTCTTTCTCAGCCTGCAAAACTTGTGCTCTTTTCCCTTCTCATGGTATCCTTGTGGTTGTTCCATGTAGATCTCTTCCTTCAGATCACCGTGAAGAAAAGCTATCTTCACATCCATATGCCCTAGCTCAAGGTCTAGGCATGCAACAAGGCCTAGAACCACTCTCGCGGAATTCATCTTCACAACTGGTGAGAATATCTCATTGTAGTCCACACCCTCTTTCTGGTTGAATCCCTCCACTACCAATTTGGTCTTGTACTTCAATTGCTTACCACCATCGTCTGACTTCAGCTTTTAGACCCACTTGTTTTTCGACGCTCTCTTGCTTGCAGGAAGCTCAACAATATCATGTATGATTCTTCTTCAGAGATTGCATCTCTTCATTCATTGTATTTTACCAATGATCTCTCTCCTTATGCTCTTGTGCCTCCTCAAAAGTGCATGACTCACCATGGTCAGTCCTCATCACGTACTGAGAAGTAGGATAGCGGGATGATGGCTGATGTGCCCGCCCAGATCTCTTGACCCGAGGCTCTGCTGTATCCGCTTCTTGATGAAGTTTCTCCCCCTCATGACCCCCCGAACCTGTATCAATGGAGTCTATATGCTCATGTTGTTCTAGTTGTACATTTTCTCCGTATGTACCATGTACTGGAGAAGAATCTGAGTCCTCATCACTGTCATCATCCATAGCAATCCCATCTGAGTCACCATCACCATTGCTGTCCTCAACCAAAGTCCGATTCTCATAGAAAATCACATTTCTATTCCTGGTGATGGTCTTCTTTCTTGGATCCCAAAGTCAGTATTTGAACTCCTGATCTCTATAGCCAACAAAAATGCAGGGCACTGTCTTGTTATCAGGCTTCTTCATTTGTTCCTTTGGTATAAATGCATAAGTTTTGCATCCAAGCACTCCCATATGAGTATGTGAGGGATCTTTTTCAGACCAAATGCACTCAGGAGCCTGAAAATTCAAGAGAACAGATAGAGATCGATTAATCAAGTAGCAGGCGGTCCGAACCGCCTCAGCCCAAAAGGTCTTGGGCAACTTCGCTGGTTTCGGCATGTAGAGAACTCTCTCCACAATGGTCATATTCATCCGTTCAATGACACCATTGTGCTGGGGTATGCCGGGCTCTGTCCTTTCATGCTCGATCCCGTGCTATGCATAGTAGCTCTGGAAGTTGTGAGAGGTGTACTCCCCTCCATTGTTCGTGCGCAGACACTTCAACACTTTGCTTGTCTCGCACTCCACCGTGGCATGATATTTCCTAAAGCAATCAAAGACTTGATCCTTCGCCCTCAGCATATAAACCCACACCTTCCTTGATGCATTATCAATGAAGGTCAGAAAATACTTGTTTCCTCCCAAAGACGCTGTGTCCATGTGACCACACACATTAGAGTGAATCAACTGCAGAAGGTCTTTCTTCACCTTTGATCTGACATTGAAAGATGCACGCTTGTTCTTTCCAACCTCACATGAATCACAATGCGATAATGTGATGTCAGTGTGGCATGGAATCAACTCTTTCCTGCTCAGAAGTTGTAAACCCTTTTGGCTCATGTGTCCGAGTCGACGATGCCAGAGATCCGACGTGTCAGCCTCACTAGCATGTAGACTACCATCCATGACCTTCACCCGAGTCTTGTAGAGCGTGCAACACAACCTGCCTCTAGCCATGATAAGAGAGCCCTTGCTAATCTTGCATATGATGTCGTCAAACTTCAGATGATAACATTCCCTATCTTGTTGAGAACCGGATATGAGGCTAAGCCGCAAGTCAGAAACGTGCCAAACATCCTGCAGAATCATTGCACATCCAATATCAGTCTGAATTGAGATGATGCCCCTGCCAACGATCTTGGAGTAACTGCTTGTTACCCATCTCGACTCTTCCAAAATCTCCCTCTGTATAGGAAGTGAAAAACTCTCTCTGCCGAGTCACGTGGTAGGAGGCAGCCGTATCAACGACCCACTCGAAGTCATCCCCTGAATGTAGACACTGCACCTGTATAGTGAGAACCAACTGATCTTCATTGTTATCAGCCACTGCTGCAGCAACGTTCTTATCTTCATCTTTCTTCTTTTTCCTTTTGACTTCTGCTTCCTGTCTTTTCCAAACTCTACAGTCTCTCTTCCAGTGACCATGCTTGTCGTAATGATGACACTTTCCTCTATCCTTGGACTTTTCCCTGGGTTTCTATCTCTCTTTTGATTTTCCCCTACTGTTAGACCTTCCTCTTCTCTTGACTGCGTACACATGTGAAGAAGAGGGCTTCCGGATCTGATTTATTCATCCAGAAGACCGCTCTTGACAGTAGGTATAATCAGCTTGCCATTCGTAGCAGAGTTGCTCGCAATAATCAACATGGCTTTACAATTGTTTGGTATGGAATCCTGTAGAAGAAGCGCCTGCAATTCATCATCTAACACCATATTCATGGTACTCAGTTAATTGAGGAGGCTTTGGAACTCATTCAAGTGCTCAACCACCTTCATCCCGTCCTTGTACTTCAGATTCACCAACTTTCGAATCGAGAATAGCTTGTTGGTAGTAGTCTTTTGCTCATAAAGTTCTGTCAGTTTCTCCCACAATTTCTTTGCATCTGTCTCTTCTGCGACATGGTGGAATATCGATAAGTCCAACCACTTCCGGATGGTGCCGACTGCTTTTTTGTTCAATTTCATCCAATCACATGCGGACATGCCCTCGAGCTTGGCTGTTTCTCCTTCCACCGGATCATGGAGGTTCTTGCAATACAAGATATCCTCCATCTTGGCCTTGTAGATTTGCCAGTTTGTGCTCATCAGCTGGATCATCGTGCCTTCATCATACTTCCCCATCTCGACAACGCGAGTTCCGATACCACTTGTACGAAAATCAAGGTTCCCTTAACCTGTCCTGCAAAGGATGACCAGAAGTGGAATATTCTCCACACAGGAACCAAGCACAATAATCGTAGCACAATAATCAAGCAATCACAGAGAGACGGGAAATTTTTACGTAAGAAAACCCTCCTCGATGTGAGAGAGGGGGAAAACCCACGGGGCATCACGATCCGTAACAAATCCACTAGGTCGAAAAATGAGAGGGTACAATGTCTTCTCAGTTTTGCTATCCAACAAAACCGAGGCCCAGTTACGAGAATAGAATCAGATAACTGTCACCTTGTACTTGGAGAACATGATACTGACGCTTCTCCTCATCACGAGCTGTCCCTCCTCGTGCGCGATTCTTCCTTGCGCGGATGTACTTCACGCCTCCTATGCGTGGCTCCTCGTGCCTCCTGCGCTCAACTCCTCGACACTCCTACGGGATGCTCTTCGCGCCTTGTGCGGGCTGCTTCTTTCCTTGCGTGGTGAGAGAGAACTAAGAGAGAAGAGAAGAGAGATGTGTGCTGGATGAGATCCAAAGCCATGCATGGGGTTGCATTTATATTGCATCCCACCGCCTCTCTTTCCTCCTAGCCCTATTTGGGGGTAGGGCAAACAAGAGTCCTATTTGCACGGGACATGCAAAAAGACGTTGAGGACTTTCGATTCCAAAACGTGATCCCCAAATACAAACTTACAATTGCAAGGACGTTCCTAAGGATTGTGAGACCAGATTGTCATATATTATTATGAAGTGAATGGGGTCTTCTTCTTTGAAGTATATCAACTTTTCCGAATCCAGTAGCTTGGTATTGATAATTTGATAGCAAGCCGTAGAAAAATTAACCCTGGGTGCAGTGATTTTGTTCAGAATTGCTTATAGAAAGGTGAAACTAACTTTCCATATCCGTGTATAATTATAATGCAAGTTTGGAGGAGCAGAGGACATCGAACATCTGTGCTTTTGCTGCGAGATTGCAGTGTAAAGCGGATTGGATTTGGCCTAAATGTGGACTTTCCTTCCCCTGAGGTTTTTTGGAATAACCCAAGACAGCAGAGTCTACTCTTTCAGGAGCGGGAGAGCGAAACATTTTGGTTTCTTATGTGCTGGGTTTTGAAGGCAAGTGGATTTATGCGGAGGGCATCCCGGTCTCGAAAAGTTTCCTTATGACTCCTGGATTTGATTATTATAATGATTACTATATATTACAGATGATAACCTATCAAGGGTGCCAAAAAGTGTAGCATTAGGTAGTAAGAGGAAAATTTTCTTTTTGTTTTTTTTCTTTACACTGTTATTTTGCATTTGCAGAAAGATAGATTTTTTTCCTGACTTAGTTTCATGGACGTTTGTTTACTGACATCATTGTATCTGCAGAGGAAGCACTGAAGGACACATCGATGCCTTGGACGTCTCGATGCGGGACCTGATACAAACACCCCAGAGGGGGAGACAATGAGCTGTATCTTGTTGTTGGCGCTATACAAGTATTTTGTCTTCCTATGTATTGCAGCTTACTGCCTTAGCATACTTGTGAAATTGTATCTTCTGCAAATGGTTTTTTAGGATTTGGATATGAATGCAGCAGATCAAAACTTAGCTTTGATGTATTGCATCCTTATTATGAAGCTTGCAAGAGAATTTCTATTTATTGGTCGCTGATAATGTTGTGCTATGTGAGAACTTCACAAGAGTTGTTCTTTTTGCATTGTTTCTGTGCATCTGTCTGCGAGATGGGACACCAATCGTCTGCTGTAGCAGGAATTGCAGCAGAGTCTGCAGTAACAGTTGGAGTCGCTCGATCTTGATCGAGTGGCTTGCATTAGTTTGTACTTTTTATGGGCCCGTACCATGTAATATTTTTTTTGCAATTTTTATCTTTTTCTCTGCTTTTGGTATTTTCTTTTAATTTTTACCATTTTTTGTATTTTCAATTGAATAAAGAAGTTAAAATAATGAATAAGATAAATAGGCGTAATTGTTTTGGAGATTAAAAATATCAAAATAGTTCAAAAATGTCCAAAACTACTTTTATATGTATAAATACAGTAAATAAAATTCAGAAATAGAAACACACAATTTTGGAGTTTTCATTTTTTTATAATTTTGATAAGGATTTCGGAGTTTTTTATTTCTTAGTTGTTTTTTTTCTATTTTAGTGAATTTTGCTATGTAGGCAAAATACAACAATAAAAAAATTATTTTTTTTGATTTTTTAAACACATTTTTATTTTTTTTAGAAATTTTAAAGCAAACTCGGAATAAAACTCTCTTGTTGATTTCTAATAAATGGAAATAGGCCTTAAATACCCAGCCAAAATTATATGTGATAGATATATATCATGTATTTATGGAAATATCTTTGAATTTTTTAAAGACTCGGAGCTATTTTTAATCACACAAAATATACAAAAAGAGAATACATACCAACAGGGGTATTTATAGAAGTATATAAAGTTTCAGGACCTTGGTCGAACATAAAATAAAATCTTAGAGCCAAATCTGTATTTTTTCAAAAATATCTAATAAAAAATAACCGGAGGGGTATATTTCCAATTAATACAAATCTAGGTGGTCAGATGTTATTGTTCCAGAAAATTTACGCTACTTCAAAAATATGGACTCCCTATGATCCTAGTTTCATTTCATGATGGTAGTTGATTCCGACCACAGAGGATGTCCTGAAGGTCCCAAAACGGGGCTGAAAGTGCCCCGGAGCTGCTGCGGGCTTTAAACGGACACATGTGCTCCGATGGTTGCTGGCGAAGTCGGAGAAGCAAGGGGGATAGAAGTGGTCGTAAACAAGCGGCGACAGAGCTGGAGATCCGACGACTCTATTTTTGGGATTTTAAGTTAAACTAGACGAAATCGAAGAAAAGTAACGACTAATCTACGTACTGTTAGGCTAAGAAACAGAAAGAGTAAGAAATACGAGCTCTACCTGACTTGGACTAGTCGGAGGCGAGCTCGCGACGGAGGAGGTGGCTGAGTTGGATCTACCTCAATTCAACACCGGCATGACTCGCTGGACCTTCCTCGAGGAACCTGCTGTCACTAGGAAGCTCAAGATGCTCGAAAGTTAGGGTTTAGACGACAAAAGAGGGATCAAAGATCGATGGGAGGCGGATGCGATATTATATATAGGCCGAGGTTCGATTGGGAGAAGCACTCGATTCAGAGGTCCATCGATCAAGGAATCGCTTGGGTGAGTAAGAGCTATGACAAGGAATAAAAGTAAGAAGAAGTCGAGCAATTTTAGTGAAAACATTGACGAGGAAAAATCAAGGAAAGAAGGGTCAAAGGCTCTAACAGTGGTTGAACCAAGGAGATCAAGGAGTTGATCTGGGTCAACCTGCCCTAGCTCTTGATTGGGCCACGTCGCCCACAAAAAAGATAAAATAGTAAATAAAAGATTTATTAATTCAAAATAAAATAATAAATGATTTTATAAATTTTGGCTAAAACATAAAAAAATATTTATTATTTTTTGTAGTATTTTTATTGTTATTTTTATTTATTTTTACAATTTAATTTATTATAAGTTACTTTTTAGATGTTCATTTATAGGTATATTTACCTATATATTAGGTATTTTAATTTTACTTTATATTTTTGATTTTATTATTTTGCAAGCATAATTTATACATTTATAATTTATTTTTATATACATGAATACATTTTTATTATATTTTTTGATATAATATGTACACTTAATTAATTACAGGTATAAATTACATAGGTTTAAATATAATATATTCATCTATGTATTTTTGTATATTATTTTATTATAGTGTATTTTGATAGTTTTTTTATTCTAAAAATTTATATATATTATAAAGAATATTTACAAAACTATAAAATATAGAATAATGAAAAATGTAAGGAATAAATAAAATGTATATTTTCTTCATGTACATTGTACAATAGGGGTCCAAAACTTAACTTTTACATCTTAGTTCCAAATTAGATGAAATTACCTTCATTAAATAGCTAATAAAAAGTTATATACAATTAAAGGTGATTTTGGTGCATTTTGAGTTCATACGGAGAAGATATGGGTTTAAGAAGTTTGAATTTTGGAATTTTATTCTGAGTCTAGAATGTACAATTTGCATTATTTTTGTGTGAAATCAACTTTGTATTTTTCTATGCACATTTATCTACAACTTTCATGATGAAGTTTCTTTATTTGAGGTGTAAATAAAACGGAATAAAATAGGTCTCAAAAATATATTATAGAAGGGTAAAAACTAGTGTTTTTATTGTATATTTGACCCTTATCCTCCCTACTTTATTCCTTGTCGATCTAGTCATCATGATGCTTATGTCTCGAGATTTAGGATAATAAAATACCTTTGATATTATATTTTTTTCTTTTTTGTATTATTTTATTTTAGCTTTAAATAATGTATTTTATATAATATTTATAAAATAAATAATAAATGTTAATTTATGCAAAACAATCATATATACATGGATTTATCTAGGGTTTAAAGGCCAAAATGAAAGAATAAAGGTGATGAAATATAGATTCATTGGGAGGTCGGGGCGGAGAAGCTCAGATCAGGAGCTATATAGATGGGATTTTAGGTACGAAGGAAAAAAGAAGGGGAAGAAGGGAGAAACATCACATGAGACGGATGTTAATACACTATTAATGAATGATGTTAGTGATTAAAAGAACATCTTCAAGATTGTCAGGTAAAAGGGTAGTTTTTTTATCCATCCGATGGGTTATGAGATCCTAAATGGATGCATATGGCTACTTGGAGTTTTCTCTCTGATATCCACTTACATCTAATAGAGGAAGATCCGAGTGAAAGAACAACCCATTCCCTTATGCTTTTCGAAACGACTGAGTCTATTCATTCTTAATATAATTCTTCTAATGGTTTTGCTTTAAAAGAATCCATAGCATCTCAATACGTTGGGTAGATTTCAAAAAATCCATGATGTTGGATAGATTACATGTCTCTTCCTTAATTTAGGGCAATCCTCTGAACTGAAGGGATCAATTTTGATTAAGGAATCTATTTTGATCTTAATTAAAGCGCAGGTTCCCCATCTTAACTCCAATTTTGAGTTAATTATATTTCTAAAATCCAAGATGTCGGATAGATATCAGTCAGTCCCTTAATTTAGGGCAATCCTATGAACGGAAGGAATCAAGTTTGATCTTAAATTAAAGCGCGCCTGACCTCGTCCGCAGGTTCCCCGTCACCATACCATACCTTATGGGCAGCCTTTCCGCCGACCTCGTCCGCGAGATCCTCCTCCGCGTCTCCGCCACCTCCCTCGCCGCCTCCGCACGCCGCGTCTGCAGGTCGTGGAGGGCCCTCATCGACCACGACCCGTCATTCGCCCGCGACCAGCTCCCCTTCTCCACCCCCGGTTACATCCTGCGCCACTTCAAGCCTTCCGAGGAGGCGTCTCTCTTCACGTACATCTCTCCAACCAACAGCCCCAATCCAGAGGAACAGTACTTCCCGTCGTCCGGACCCCTCCCCGGAGACTGTTCCGTCGTGCAGTCCTGCCACGGCCTCCTCCTCACTGTCTCCGGCGAAGAGAGGCTTCCTGCGTACCTGTGCAACCCACTCCTCGACGAGTGGACACCGCTGCCGCCGGACGACTCCGAAACGGAGATCATCCGTTATCTTGAGGGGGGGAAAGTACCTTGCCACGGCGGGTTCGGCTTCGATGCTTCGACCCAGCAGTATAAGGTCTTCCGTATGCGGTACCACGGGAACAACATCCGGGAAGCCAACTTGGTTTGCGAGGTCTGCACTGTTGGCAGAAGACAACCCGTCACCGGTTGGAGGAGGACAGCGGCGGAAGTTGGCCGATTCATTCTCCGACAAGGTGGGGGGGTCCTCGTTGACGGTAAACTCAATTGGCCCGCCGATCATCACTGGCAATCGTCCACACTGGGTTGCCCCACCGTCTCTCTCGACGTAGGGACCGAGAGCGTCGCAGTGTTTCGAGGCCCTCCCAATGTGTTGGTCACGTCGGTCTTCTCCATGCGAGGATACCTTAGCGTGCAAGGGCGCAGACGTTACCTGAAGGGGGAAGAGATCTGGGTGATGATGGAGTACGGGAAGGCCGAGTCTTGGGCTAAAGAGTGCAACGCTCCCGCGGTGCCTCGTTGCTGCACCACTCCATGCGGCCCGTGGAAGGATGGAGCCCTGATTTACCGCAGGCATTCGAATACGATGCGTGATGTCTATGTTTCGTCCAACTCAACAGCCGAGAAAGAGGAGGTGATTGACGTGGGTACAATCCACGGCTTCAAGTGACACGGGTTGCTGCAGTACACTCCCAGTTTAATCTCCCTCCGACGTCGCTCCGACGAGAACAAGGGCGAGAACGTTGTTGCTGTTGGCCGTAAACGGAAGAGAGTCGAGTAGAAGGGATGGATGCCAACATGAAGACACGTGTCTAATTTTTTTGTTGGCTTTCAATCTGTTATTACTTTGAGAAAATTCCCTATCGTAATATTTTCATACATAGACTGTGTACTGGAAACTAATTATCTCTGTTTAAAAGAATAAAGTTTTTGAGATTTAAATTGCGTATGGATTTTTTTAGTTAAAAAGATCACAGAATTCATTCCTCACATTGGCCAAATGAAAGTTGTTTAAAGGTACAACAGTAGCAACAAAAAGTTGTAGAGTTTGTAGACAAACGAGGGATTGAAAGACCTGATCGGATTGGCGGGTCGAACCAGTTCAACCACGAACTCGGTCCAATCCGACCGGTTCGATCGATTTCATAAAAGTTAATATATAGGAAAATGTAAAATCAGGTTCGACCTATTGAACTAGATCAAGTCGACTCAATTGAACTGGTTCACTGAACTCCACTTTCAATTTTAAAATTTAGATAAAAAATGTGAAAATAGTTGTGGATGTAGGGATGTAAATGAGAACGAATTCGGATAAAGTATTATCAAATTCTTATTTATTTTTAAAAATTATATTCTCATGTTCTTAAAAGGGATTTTTACACCTATAAATTTGAACTTTGAGTAATTTCGCAATTACATTCATAACCCCGCATAATTGTGAATTACACGAGTAAACCTGAATACTCCCTCCATCTCACACCTATAACCCTCCGTTAAGGGGGCAGTTAACTCAACCATATCGTGGGTTATGCTAACATATGATCTATCCAATGGCTATTAAAATTTTCAAAAAAAATAAAAAATAAAAGGGATATTTACACCCATAACCCTGAGTAATATCGTAATTACCCCAGAAACCTTCAATAAACACGAATAACACCCAAGACCTTGAATAGCCACGCCGTTTTACATCCATAACCTTCCGTTAGTTTAGTTCATTAACTCAACCAGATGGTTGAGTTAATCTAGCTAATATGTAATCTAACGGCTGAGATTAAAAAGAAAAGAAAAAGAGATGAGACGAGGAGGTTGGATTCGATCTTGGGGCAGGCGGCGGGCAGCAACGGGATGGGCGGGCAGAGGTGCGGCGTAGGGGGGACCTCCGACCTGGGGCTTGCGATGGGGGGGGGGGGGGTCAGAGCTTTCGGGCGAGCGGGGGTCGGAGGGATATCCTCCTGATGCTTGCAGGGCAGAGGGGAAGCTGGAACTTGCGTGGTGGGGGGAGGTGGAGCTTGCAGGGCGATCGCGCGTGCAGGCGGGGGGATGGACCCAGAGCTTGCGGGAGGTGGGGGAGTGGGAAGCTGGAGCTTGCGGGGTGGGGGTGGGGGGGGGGGGGGGGAGGGGACCCAGAGCTGGAGCTTGCGGGGTGGGGGGAAGTGGACAACCCATCCCCGCGGCCTCCTCCTCCGCGTCCTCCTGCGTGGTCGTTCCCCTCCAACCCGCAGCTCCCTGCAAATCACCGACAACTGATGTACCCGTGGTCACAACCAACCCCAGCCGCCATCGCATGGGTTGTACGTACACCCTCCTCTCGCATGTGTCCGCGTAGAGCTTGCGGGGCGGTGGCAGGGGGAGGGGACCCGAAGCTGGAGCTTGCGGGGGTGGGGGGAGGTAGAGCTTGCGGGGCGGTGGCGGGGGGAGGGGAAGCTGGCGGGGTGCGGGGGCTTCTAGGGCAGAGGTCTACACGACAAAGGGGAGGGGGTTCTAGGGCAGAGGCGCACACGGGCGGGAGCGGGGCCGGGGGAAGCTCGGCCTGAGGCGTGCTGGGCAGAGGCGCACGCGGGAGGGTGCAGGGCCGGGGGAGCTCCACCTGAGGATTGTTGGGTAGAGGTGCACGTGGGAGGGGAAGAGGAGGGGCCTGAAGCTTCTAGACGAGCAGGGGAGGAGGGGTGTGGGGGGAGGGGGTGATTAATCACCGGGCCAGGCTGGAGGTAGCCAGCTCCTCCGCCTCTTCCTTTGCCGTGGTGATGGGTTGACCTCCAGCTTTGGTTAATATAATGAGATGGCATGATTTGTAAATATGATTGAGCATTAGGGATAATTTTGTCATTTTTTAACAGAAACCGTCAAATATAACGGTCATGTCAAACGGAACATAACACGGGATTATGTCATGTAAGAGTTAAGGATTACTCGGGGTTACTCATGTAATTATGATTATAGAGGGTTCCTGAGGTAATTACGATATTACTCAGGGTTATGGGTGTAAATTTCCCAAAATAAAAACCCTCGAAGATCACCTCCCCACTCCCTCCAGGTGATCCTCGGCTCCACTGACCCCCCTCCTCTATCCACCGCCGCCTCCCCCCTCCAGTCCCGCCCCATGGAGAGCAGAGCTTTGCCATTTGACTCGAGCTACATAGCTCCACTGGAGAGCTTCTACAAAAGGATTCCCGATGAGGCTGGAGGGGAGACTGCGTCAGCTTCCAGGTGGGGGCTTTGTTGGTTGGAGGGGCTATCTGGAGGTGGGGGCGGGGGAGGTCTGGTTGCCAAGAGATGGGGTTGGGCCTGGGTTCAATGGGGGAGGTCTGGGCTACCCACCTGATGGGTTCAACGGGGGGGGGGGGGGGGGGGGTCTTTCTCTGTGACTAGAGGGTGGACGGTGGTCGGGGCTGCTAGGAGGCGGGGGAGATCTGGTTGGCCGGTCCTGGGTTCGGTGGGGGAGGTTTGGGCTTCACGGGCTTGCTGCATGGGGTGGAGGATGCGCGTGGTTCGGGAGCAGGAGGCGGGGTTGGGAGGGGGGGTGTTCTCTGGAGGGTGGGTGGGGGGCTGGACCTGGGCTGCCCAGGAGGAGGTGGGCGGGGGGAGGTTGAGGACGGTCGACTTGATGGGGCTACCTTGGCAGGAGGAGCGGAAGGGCTCCTCCAAGAACCTACTAACAATATAGCCTTATGAGTTTTTATTGGATTTTTTACTAGTGGCATATTTTATAAATGTTATATGATTTTAAGGGTAAAATTGGTAACTTGTAACTTTTTATGTGGGAGTTGACGGATAAAATAGGCGGCAACTAACACAAGTTATGTCATGTAAGAGTTAAGCATTTTTCGGGGTCCTCGATGTAATTCGTGATTTCGCGGGATATGAATGAAATTGAGAAATTACTCAGGGTTATGGGTGTAAAAATCCCTTCTTAAATATGGATAATTCCTAAACACGGATACATATGTAAAATAGATACTGATAGCATACGAATAATATTAAAAATACAATTCATAGGATGCAATTAGGTATTCAAGAAAAAGTGCGAAATTGATAATTCTGTTGATAAGGATGTAATTCAATTGGAATTAGGATGTTGATAATTATGTTGATAGGTGTCAAATTAGGATGCAATTCGGGAAGCTGGAATAGACTTCAAGCAAACATACTCTTCAGTTGCTAAGTTTGCGTCAATTGCAATGAATATAATTATAGTTGTATTTATGGATTTTGAATTATTCTAAATAGATGTTAAAACAAACATTCTTTGATGGAGAACTAAAAGAGGATATGTGTATGAATGTTTTAGAGAATGGGTTTATAAATTTAAAAAGGTGTTATGTGGACTGAATCAATCTTCACGACAACATGAGAAAATTATCCCATTTAACTTTATTGTACATAAATCGGATAATTGTATATATGTCGCAAAGAGTGGGAGCAAGGGCCTAGAGTGCAAGTTTCAGAATAAGTGCACGTGGACTAATTGCCTATCCCGATCTCGGCCTTTCTGATGCCCCAACTCAAGAAACTAGCGAATGGTCAAATTCCCCTATCTCATTTCCGGACTCCGACCAGCTTAAGAGTAATGCAATAGAAATCAGATAACCTCCGACATCGTTTTGGCTTTGTTCTGGCTAGCTACAAGGTATGTATGTTGACATATGGTATTAGTTCATGTATATACCATGAAAGAAAATATTGGCTTTGTTTTACTTCTAAAATTTGAAGTTTATTTGATCAAAGAACTTTATGCTAATTATACGAAGTTTGTGGAATAATGATAAATTGAACATTGATTTCTTCTTTTATGTTATGAATAATGATTGTATGGTTTATTAGAGACTTTTTTGCCTATTTGATCTCGGGAGCACAAAATTTTCAATTAGCTGTGTGGAGTCGGTTGACTAGGGTCAACGCGAGACATACCAAATGTTCCAAAGGATATGTATAGTAGGAAATCATGGAGAGTCGAATATATAATTATGAAAGTATAAGGGCCTGTTTGGTTGCTGGGTTGGACTGGGTTGGGTTGGGTTGGGGTACCCATGTGAATAGTAAACTATACCCCTGTGAATAGTAAACTGTGAGGAGGATTGAGAGGGTTGGAAGGGGATTGGAAGGAGGGGTACATCGGTGTACCCCAACCCAATCCAGTCCAACCCAGCAACCAAACATGCCCTGAGAGTTATATGTGTAAAATTTCTTTTATGTAACAATATCTCTCATTTTTTATTTAACACTTCCCCCCCTTTTTAAACCCATGACCATTTAGGCCTAGAAAGAAAACAACGATGATAAAATTTAAAAGAAGAAAATTTTGGACCCAATGAGCATGTAATATAAAGCTAACACGCGCTCCTCATCATTGAAAAAATCGAAAAGGTAACAACAATCATCCCACATCCACCATCTCTAATTAGTTCGCGGGTTCAACCCGGGTTACCCGGACATGGGAGGGCGTTTGGGTGGCAGGGTATCCGGGTTGCATTGTGAAGGACTCGGGTTCGCTATCGTTGAAATTTGGCACCATAATGGCATTAAATAGGAAATCATCAAATCAACTTTCCCTTTTCCAAGCGGAAAAAAAGACGAGATTCCTGGTCATCGACAACCTGAAGCATTGTCGCCCACCTTACTTCGTGATCGAGATCTGCTCGCACATCTTCATCAACAGGGGGTTGTTCACGTTGTAGGGCTTCAGGCTATGCCCTTCCTTTGCATGTCATGCCAGCTTTTGATCTTAACAAGTCGATGGAAAGGTTGTTGTTGGCAGTCCGTGCCCTACTACTCGTTGCAACCATTTACCATCTTCTCCAACCCCAGATACCACGAGGATGGAAGGTCATGCATCCTCACGTGAGTCAACCGCTTCTGCCCACTCCCCTATGCACTTGAGAGGTGGAAGGAGAATATCAAAGGTATATGAGGATGTCTTTGTCTATAAATTGTGTGCAACGATGATTGTTTCCTTGCACGCGCTTATCCAAGTAGGGATTTTCATTGGAGCGAAGGAGCTGTAGGATATTCGAAGGATCTTGAAACTGCTGCTTGGAAGGTATGCTCTGTTTCCCATGTCTTTGGTTTTGTGTCGATGGATGACCGTAAATTTCAGAGGCACAACCCTCTTGCAATGGCCCAACCATTCTTCATCTGGGAAACCATCCAAGATCTCCACCGTTCTTCCCACACGAACATACTGAAATTTCTGCATTAATCTGTATAGTGGGATCCATATCTTGAACATCATATATGTGTTCGATGATGGCTACAATCTACTACAAAATTTTGCCACGAAATCATGAGAATTCTAATAAGTACATACATAGGATTAATGCAGTTATTGTCATAATAAAAATATGGAGGTTTAAAATATGGTAGATAGCACGGCTACATCCAACTCACTTCGACTTTTATAAAATTTTGTTATTAGGCTTGGAACCAAAATTTCTTTTTTGGACCATTTGTTGTAGAAAGATGCACACTTGTTCTTTCCAACCTCACATGAATCACAATGCGATATTGTGATGTCAATGTGGCATGGAATCAACTCTTTCCTGTTCAGAAGTTGTAAACCCTTTTGGCTCATGTGTCCGAGTCGACGATGCCAGAGGTCCGACGTGTCAGCCCCACTAGCATGTAGGCTAACATCCATGACCTTCACCTGAGTCTTGTAGAGCGTGCAACACAACCTGCTTCTAGCCATGATAAGAGAGCCCTTGCTGATCTTGCATATGACGTAATCAAACTTCAGATGAAAACATTCCCTATCTAGTTGAGAACCGGATATGAGGCTAAGCCGCAAGTCAGAAACGTGCCTAATATCCTGCAGAGTCATTGCACATCCAATATCAGTCTGAATTGAGATGATGCCCGTGCCAAAGATCTTGGAGTAACTGCTTGTTACCCATCTCGACTCTCCCAAAATCTCCCTCTGTATAGGAAGTGAAGAACTCCCTTTGCGGAGTCACGTGGTAGGAGGTAGCTGTATCAACGACCCACTCGAAGTCATCCCCTACATGTAGACACTGCACCTGAATAGTGAGAACCAACTGATCTTCATTATCATCAGCCATTGTCGCAACACCGTTCTTATCTTCATGTTTCTTCTTATTCCTTTTGATTTCTGCTTCTTGTCTTTTCCAGACTCTACAGTCTCTCTTCCAGTGACCATGCTTGTCGCAATGATGACACTTTCCTCTATCCTTGGATTTATCCCTGGGTTTCTGTCTCTCTTTTGATTTTCCCCTACTGTTGGACCTGCCATCCGTAGCGGAGTGTTGCTCACAATAATCAACAGGCTTCACAACTGTTTGGTATGGAATCCAGTAGAAGCACCTGCAATTCATCATCTAACACCATGTTCATGGTACTCAGTTGATAGAGGAGCTTTGGAACCCATTCAAGTGCTCAACGACCTTCATCTCGTCCTCGTACTTCAGATTCACCAACTTTCAAATCGAGAATGGTTTGTTGGCAGTAGTTTTTTGCTCATAAAGTTCTGTCAGTTTCTCCCATAATTTCTTTGCATCTGTCTCTTCTGCGACATGGTGGAATTCCGATAAGTCCATCCACTTCCGGATGGTGCCGACTGCTTTTCTATTCAACTTCATCCAATCACATGCAGACATGCCCTTGAGCTTGGTTGTTTCTCCTTCCATCGGATCATGGAGGTCCTTGCACTACAAGATATCCTCCATCTTGGCCTTCTAGATTTGCCAGTTTGTGGTCATCAGCTGGATCATCGTGC
This sequence comes from Ottelia alismoides, assembly GCA_037367405.1. NCBI lineage: Eukaryota > Viridiplantae > Streptophyta > Magnoliopsida > Alismatales > Hydrocharitaceae > Ottelia > Ottelia alismoides. The sequence goes on along the minus strand of JAZKJV010008343.1, from coordinate 539,377 downwards.
CTTCATCATACTTCCTCATCTCGACAACGCGAATTCCGATACCACTTTACGGAAATCGGGAATCCCTTAACCTGTCCTGCAAAGGATGACCGGAAGTGGAACATTCTCCACACGAGAACCAAGCACAATAATCGTAGCACAATAATCAAGCAATCACAAAGAGACAAGAAATTTTTACGTGAGAAAACCTTCCTCGATGTGAGAGAGGGGGAAACCCACAGGGCATCACGATCTGCAACAAATCCACTAGGTCGAAAAATGAGAGGGCACGATCTTCTCAGTTTTGTTTTCCAACAAAACCGAGGCTCAGTTACGAGAATAAAATCAGATAACTTTCACCTTGTACTTGGAGAATATGATACCGATGCTTCTCCTTGTCACGAGCTGTCCCTCCTCCTGCGCGATTCTTCCTTGCGCGGATGTACTTCACGCCTCCTATGCACGGCTCCTCGTGCCTCCTGCACGCAGCTCCTCGACTTTCTTGCAGGATGCTCTTCGCACCTTACACGGGCTGCTTCTTTCCTCGCGTGGTGAGAGACAACTAAGAGATAAGAGAAGGAGAGATGTGTGTTGGATGAGATCCAAAGCCATGCATGGGGTTGCATTTATATTGCATCCCACCGCCTCTCTTTCCTCCTAGTCCTATTTGGGGGTAGGGCAAATAAGAGTCCTATTTGCACGGGACATGCAAAAAAGACGTTGAGGACTTCCGACTCCAAAACGTGATCCCCAAATACAAACTTAGACAATTTGCAAGGATGTTCCCAATGATTGTGAGACCAGATAATACCCTCACATTATTGTCATATATTATTATGAAGCGAATGAGGTCTTCTTCTCTGAAGTATATCAACTTCTCCGAATCCAGTAGCTTGTTATTGATAATTTGATAGCAAGCCATAGAAAAATTAACCCCGGGTGCAGTGATTTTGTTCAGAATTGCTTATAGAAAGGTGAAACTAACTTTCCATATCCGTGTATAATTATAATGCAAGTTTGGAGGAGCAGAGGACATAGAACATCTGTGCTTTTGCTGCGAGATTGCAGTGTAGAGCGGATTGGATTTGGCCTAAATGTGGACTTTCCTTCCCCTGAGGGTTTTTGGAATAACCCAGTGTAGCAGAGTATACTGTTTTAGGAGCGGGAGAGCGAAACCTTTTGGTTTCTTATGTGCTGGGTTTTGAAGGCAAGTGGATTTATGCGGAGGGCGTCCCGGTCTCGAAAAGTTTCCTTATGACTCCCGGATTTGATTATTATAACGATTAATAATATATATTACAGATGATAACCTATCAAGGGTGCCAAAAAAGTGTAGCATTAGGTAGTAAGAGGAAATTTTCTTTTTGTTTTTTTTCTTTACACTGTTATTTTGCATCTGCAGGAAGATAAATTTTTTTCCTGACTTAGTTTCATGGACGTTTGTTTACTGATATCATTGTATCTGCAGAGGAAGCACTGAAGTACACATCGATGCCTTGGACTTCTCGATGCGGGACCTGATACAAACACCCCGGAGAGGGAGACAATGAGCTGTATCTTGTTATTGGCGCTATACAAGTATTTTATCTTCCTATGTATTGCAGTTTACTGCCTTAGCAGACTTGTGAAGTTTGCATCTTCTGCAAATGGTTTTTATGATTTAGATTTGAACGCAGCAGATCAAAACTTAGCTTTGATGTATTACATCCTTATTATGAAGCTTGCAAGAGAATTTCTATTTATTGGTCGGTGATAATGTTGTGCTATGTGAGAACTTCACAAGAGTTGTTCTTTTTGCATTGTTTCTGTGCATCTCTCTGCGAGATGGGACACCGATCGTCTGCTGTAGCAGGATATGCAACAGAGTTTGTAGTAACGGTTGGAGTCGCTCGATCTTGATCGAGTGGTTTGCAATAGTTTGTACTTTTTGCGGGCCCGTACCATGAAATATTTTTTTTTGCAAATTTTTTCTTTTTCTCTACCTTTGGTATTTTTCTTTTATTTTTTTTACCATTTTTGTATTTTTATTAGAATAAAGAAGGCAAAACAATGAATAAGATAAATAGGCCTAATAGTTTTGGAGATTAAAATATCAAAATGGTTCAAAATGTTCAAAACTACTTTTATATGTAATAAATACAGTAAATAAAATTCAGAAATAGAAACACACAATTTTGGAATTTTCAGATTTATTTATAATTTTTATGAGGATTTTGGAGTTTTTTTAATTTTTAGTTGTTTTTTTTCTATTTTTAGTTGTTTTTTTTCTATTTTTAGTGAATTTTGGTAAGTAGGCTTGAAATACAATAATAAACAAACACTAAATTTTTTGCATATTATAATTTTTTTAGAATTTTTAAAGCAAACATGGAATAAAAACTCTCTTGTTGATTTTTAATAAATAGAAATAGGGCTTAAATAACTAACTAAAATTATATGTGATAGATATATCAGTTATTTATGGAAATTTTCTTTGAATTTTTAAAGATATAGAGCTATTTTAATTACACAAAATATACAAAAAGAAAATACATACTAACAAGGGTATTTATGGAAATATTTAAAGTTTCAGGACCTTGATCGAACACAAAATGAAATCTTAGAGCCAAACCTGTAATTTTTCAAAAATATCCAATAAACAATACCCGGAGGGTATATTTGCAATTAATACAAGTCCTGGGGGTCATATGCCATTGTTCCAAAAAATATTACACTACTTCAAAAATATGGACTCCCTACGGTCCGAGCTACAATAATTCATGATGACAGTTGATTCCGACCACCAGAGGATGTCCTGAAGGTCCCAAAACAGGGCTGGAAGTGCCTCGGAGCTGCTGCAGGATTCAAATGGGCACCTGTGCTCCGATGGCTGCCGGCGAAGTCGGAGAAGCAGGGGGGGGGCTCCATAAACCTCGTGCTTGATAAAAATCGACCACAAGGGGTCCTTTGGCCCACCATATCCCGCATGAAGCTCATGCACACAAAAAGGGTGGATTAGGGGGTCTTGCGAAGTCGAGAAGAGCAGAGGTGAACATGGGCGGAGCTCTCTGAAGATACAACAGAGGAGGAGATCGGGATGCCTGACCTGAGCGAGATCAGGAGGGGTGAATGTGCGTGGGGTGACGAGAAGCGATAGAGGAAGGAGATGGAGGTGATATCGGATGCGAAGGATGATTGAAGTGGTCGGAAACAAGCAACGGAGCTAGAGCTTCGACGACTCTATTTTTGGGATTTTAAGTTAAACTAGACGGAATCGAAGAAAAGTAACGACTAATCTACGTACTGCTAGGCTAAGAAACAAAAAGAGAAAGAAAATAGGAGCTCTACCTAACCTGGACTAGCCGGAGGCAAGCTCGCAGCGGAGGAAGTGGTTGAGTTGGATCTACCTCAATTCAACACCGGCATGACTCGCTGAACCTTCCTCGAGAAACTTGTTGTCACTAGGAAGCTCAAGATGCTCGAAAGTTAGGGTTTGGACGACGAAAGAGGGATCAAAGATCGATGGGAGGTGGATGCGATATTATATACAAGCCAAGGTTCGATTGGGAGAAGCACTCGATTCAAAGGTCCATCGATCGAGGAATCGCTTGGGCGACGATCGAGGAATAAAAGTCAAGAAGTCGAGCAATTTTAGTGAAAGCATTGACGGGGAATAATCAAGGAAAGAAGGGTCAAAGGCTCTGTCGACGACTAAACCAAGGAGACCAGGGAGTTCAACCCGCCCTGGCTCTTGATTGGGCCACATCCCCACAAAAAGACAAAACCATAAATAAAAATTTATTAATTCAAAATAAAATGATAAATAATTTTATTAACTTTTGGTTAAAACATAAAAAACATTTATTATTTTATGTAGTATTTTATTGTTGTTTTTATTTATTTTTACAATTTAATTTATTATATGTTACTTTTTAGATGTTCATTTATAGGTATATTTACCCATATATTAGGTATTTTACTTTTATTTTGTATTTTATTATTTTATTATTTTACAAGCATAATTTATACATTTAGAACTTATTTTTATATACACAAATACATTTTTATTGTATTTTTTGATTATAATATGTACACTTAATTAATTATAGGTATAAATTACATAGGTTTAAATATGATATATTCATCTATGTATTCTTATATATTATTTTATTATAGTGTATTTTTATAGTTTTTTATTCTAAAAATTTATATATATTATAAATAATATTCACAAAACTATAAAATATAGAATAATGAAAAATGTAAGGAATAAATAAAGTGAATATTTTCTTCATGTACATTGTACAATAGGGACGCAAAACTTAGCTTTTACATCTCAATTCCAAATTAATGAAACTACCTTCGTTAAATAACTAATAAAAAGCTATATACAATTAAAGATGATTTTGGTGCATTTTGAGTTCATACGGAGAAGATATGGGTTTGAGAAGTTTGGATTTTAGAATTTTATTCTGAGTCTAGAATGTACAATTTGCATTATTTTTGTGTGAAATCAACTTTGTATTTTTCCATGCACATTTATCTACAACTTTCATGTACAAAGTTTCTTTATTTGAGGTATAAATAAACAAGAATAGATAGGTCTCAAGAATATATTATTGGAGGGTAAAAATTAGGATTTTTATATCCCCCATACTTTATTCCTTGTCAATCCAATCATCATGATGCCTATGTCTCGGGGTTTAGGGTCATAAAATACCTTTGGTATTTTATTTTTTCTTTCTTTATTCTTTTATTTTAGCTTTAAACAATGTATTTCATAGGATATTTATAAAATAAATAATGAATGTTAATATATGCAAAATAATGATATATACATGCATTTAGCTAGGGTTTAAAGGACAAAATGAAAGAATAAAGGTGATGAATGAAGATTCATCAGGAGGTCCGGGCAAAGAAGCTTTGAGCAGGAGCTATATAGATGGGGGTTTAGGTGCGAAGGAAGAAGGGAAAGAAGGGAGACACTTCACATCAGACGAATGTTAATACATTATTAATGAATGATGTTAGTGACTAAAGGAGCATCTTTAAGATTGTCAGGTAAAAAGGTAGTTTTCCCATCCATCCGATAGGTTCTGAGATCCTAAATGAATGCATATGGCCACTTAATGTTTTCTCTCAGATATCCACTTACATCTAATAGAGGAAGACCCAAATGATAGAGCAACCCAATCCCTTATGCCTTTCGAAACGATCGAGTCTATTTCATTCTTAATATAATTCTTCTAATGGTTTTGCTGTGAAAGAATCCATAGCATCTCAACACGTTGGATAGAATCCATAAAATCCAAGATGTTGGATGGATTACATGTCTCTCCCTTAATTTAGGGCAATCCTATTAACTGAAGGGATCAATTTTGATCTCAATTAAAGCGCAGGTGCCCCATCTTAACTCGAATTTTCAGTTAATTAGAATCCTAAAATCCAAGAAGTTGGAAAGATATGAGTCGGTTCCTTAATTTAAGGCAGTCCTGAAGCAATCGATTTTGATCTCAATTAAAGCGCGCTTGAACTCGTCCCCAGGTTTCCCATCACCATACCATACCTCATGGACGGCCTCTCCGCTGACCTCGTCCGCGAGATCCTCCTCCGCGTCTCCGCCACCACCCTCGCCGCCTCCGCACGCCGCGTCTGCAGGTCGTGGAGGGCCCTCATCGACCACGACCCGTCCTTCGCCCGCGAGCAGCTCCCCTTCTCCACCCCCGGTTACATCCTGCGCCACTTCAAGCCTTCCGAGGAGACGTCTCTCTTCACGTACATCTCTCCAACCAACAGCCCCAATCCAAAGAAACACTACTTTCCGTCGTCCGGACCCCTCCCCGGAGACTGTTCCGTCGTGCAGTCCTGCCACGGCTTCCTCCTCACGGTCTCCGGCGAAGAGAGGCTTCCTACGTACCTGTGCAACCCACTCCTCGACGAGTGGACACCGCTGGCGCCGGACGACTCGGAAACGGAGATCATCCGTTATCTTGACGGGGGGAAAGTACCTTGCCACAGCGGGTTCGGCTTCGATGCTTCGACCCAGCAGTATAAGGTCTTCCGTATGCGGTACCACGGGAACAACATCCGAGAAGCCATCTTGGTTTGCGAGGTCTGTACTGTTGGTGGAAGACAACCCGTCACCGGTTGGAGGAGGACAGCGGCGGAAGTTGGCCGATTCATTCTCCGACAAGGTGGGGCGGTCCTCGTTGACGGTAAACTCAATTGGCCCGCCGATCATCACTGGCAATCGTCGACATTGGGTTGCCCCATCGTCTCTCTCGACGTAGGAACGGAGAGCGTCGCAGTGTTTCAAGGCCCTCCCAATGTCTTGGTCACGTCGGTCTTCTCCATGCGAGGATACCTTGGCGTGCAAGGGCGCAAACGTTACCTGAAGGGGGAAGAGATCTGGGTGATGAAGGAGTACGGGAAGGACGAGTCTTGGGCGAAAGAGTGCAACGCTCCTGCGGTGCCTCGTTGCTGTACCACTCCATGCGGCCCGTGGAAGGATGGAGCCCTGATTTACCGCTGGCATTCGAATACGATGCGTGATGTCTATGTTTCGTCCAACTCAACAGCGGAGAAAGAGGAGGTGATTGACGTGGGTGCAATCCACGGCTTCAAGCGACAAGGATTGCTGCAGTACACTCCCAGTTTGATCTCCCTCCGACGTAGCTGCGATGAGAAGAAGGGCGAGAACGTCGTTGCTGTTGGCAGTAAACGGAAGAGAGACGAGTGGATGCCAACATGAAGACCCGTCTGTCATCAGCGTCTATTTTTTTGGCTTTCAATCTGTTATTACTTTGAGAAAATGCCCTATCGTAATATTTTCATACATAGACTGTGTACTGGAAACTGATTATTTCTGTTTAAAAGAATAAAGTTTTTGAGATTTAAGTTGCGTATGAATTTTTTTAGTTAAAAAGATCACAGAATTCATTCGATCACATTGGCCAAATGAAAGTTGTTTAAGTACAACCTCTGCATTAGCGGGGAAAAAGTTCAGATATCATAAGGGTACGGCAGAAGCAACAAAAAGTTGCTGAGTTTGTAGACAAACTAGGGTTTGAAAAACATGACCGGATTGGCTGGTTGAGCATTGGGCCGGACCGATCCGGACTGGACCCTGATTGGACTCGCAAAAGCCCGTATCTAGTCTGAAGCCGATGTACAAATGGGTCGTGCTCGAATCCTCATTTTTCAAAAAATATTATGCTCGAGTCAGGCCAGATCCGAACCCGAAGTACAAATGGGTCGGCCCGAATCCTCATATTTCAAAATATCATATTAGAGCTAAATTAAGGGACACGTATTTATAGTCACAATACATCCAATATTTCCTCCATTCATCAATAGTAATATTATATAGTAATAATACATCTAATATTCATGTGTTATGGATGAATTATATCCATAACAATAAATTGGAATCAAAGTGCAACTTCATGGAATCAAAATAAGTGTGGGGTGAGCCCGACCCGAGCCCGAGCCTGACCCGAACCCAAGCCCGATCCCGTGGGACTTGGGCCGGGCCCGGGTCAGTTTGCTGAAAAAAGCGGGTCTCGAGCCGACCCAAGGCCCATGGAAAATTGATGGGCTCAGGTCAGGTTTTCTCGGGTTGGGTTGGGTCGAGCCCAATGCTCCACCCTAGCTGGTTGGACAAGTTCAACCACGAATTCGGTTCAATCTGGACAGTTCAGCCGGTTTCATAAAAGATAAGTATAGGAAAAGGTAAAATCAGGTTCGACCCAATTGAACTGGTTTAATGAGTTGTACTTTGAATTTTAAAATTTAGATAAAAATGAATGTAGATGTGGATGTAGGGATGTAAATGAGAATGAAATCGGATACGAGTGTTACTATATTCTTGCTATTTTAAAAACTATACTCATATTCTTAAAAATGGATAATTCGTGAACATTGATATGTATGTAAAACGTATACTGATAGCACACGACTAATATTAAAAATATAATTCGTAGGATGCAATTAGATATTCAAATTGATAATTCTGTTGATAAACACAAAGCAAGTACCATTGCCAAGGGTTATGTTCAGAAAGCAGGAGTGGTCTTCAAGCAAAACTACTCTCCGGATGTTAAGTTAATTATAGTTGCACTTATGTGTGTGATGATCTTATGGATTTTGGGTAAAAGGTTTCAGATAAAAGGGTTAATAAATTAAAAAAGATGTTATATGGATTGAATCAATCTTCACGACAAGGAGATCTCAAATTCCATGAGAAAATTATCCCATTTAACTTTTTTGTACATAAATCAGATAATTATATATATGTCACGAAGGGTGAGCAAATTTGTGATTATTTCATAATATGTGTATAACATTCTATTTGTAGGTAATGATATAATAAAGCTCAAAAATTGAAAAAATTGATGAATGAATTTGCGATGGAAGACATGAGCGAAGCAACTTATATTCTAGAAATTAAAATAACAACAAACAAAGATTCAATAACATCGAGTCTTAGACAAACAAATACCAGCATAATCTATTTAAGAGATTTAGATTACATAATAACACTCTAACTCCGACACCACTTGTGAAGGAAAGAAACTCAATAAGAGTCAATGTCATAGAAATATAGAAATCTTTAGATGTTCTATACGTACACGCGGTGAGAAATCTATTGTATGAAATGATGTACACTCAACATGGCTTGGCTTATCCAGTAAGCCTAGTTAATAGATATCAAAGTAATCTTAAACCAATACATGATCTATAAAGATGACTTTACAATATTTGAAAGGAGCTGCGCATCTGAAACTGATGTATCAAGGTGATTGCTTGAGGTAGTAGGATTGCCAAATGCAAATTTCGAAGAGGATGTGAATGATAGGAAATGTAAACCCAGATTCAATTCCATGCTTGGTGGAGCAACTGTTTCTTAGAGTAGCAAGAAACAATATGTATCAAACATGGATATGAGGCAAAATACATTGCATGCACGACCATCACTTATATTATTTGGATTAAGCCCTCTCTTGAAAACTTAAACCTTAAATTGATTAAGGATTAATAGAAACATATTGTGATAATCAAAACACATAAGCTTGATCTATAGTAGAGCTAATAGTTCTAACAAAAATCATATTTGAGATGCGATATCACTATATACTAGATATAATGGTGAAACAAGAAATCACGGCAACTTATATACCTACAAGGGACATGTTAGCCGATTCTCTAACATAAAGAATAACAACATAAGCCTACATTAAACATGATGGTTTGATGGAGGTATCCATGACCAATGACTCTCATATAATTTATCTTTAAGCATATCAACATGAATACTATAAGTGTAGGAGGCTTGAGCACTTCGATCAAGTGGGATATGTCGAATGACTTCCTCGAACAACCATATGCACCGAGAGCCCTATCCTAAGCCCATCTCGCTTCCTTCTTCATTCTCTCAAGTTAGAGCAGGTATTACCTCTTCATGTGTATGTTGTATTTGTGTATATGTATAGATGTTTATGCAAAATGCATGTGCGTATCTATTTCTCCGTACATACATATGTATATACATACAACTACAATGGCCTATAATTTTTTCAATCAACCAATATGTTGTCCTTTGTTATACTTGAAATTAGTGAGGAATTAATGTTATACACGTTGCTATATCATTAGTGACATCCATATAGTAATGCTTATCCCGTGCTATTTTTTTTAAAAATTAACTAATAATCATTAATTTTTAGTTCAAATATAACAATACTTTAATCAATAACAACTAACCATTGTTATACGGATTGTCACTAATGACATAGCTTGAGTTTTGACATTCGTCGCTAATTTCAAGCATAAAGATTCGCAAGAAATAATAATCTCCTCATATACGATAGTCAATATATAATGGTAGATTAAAAAACACATTACTATAAACCTGTTTTGTTGCAGTGTACATACATAGATTCATATATATTTGTAACTCACTGTGCTTAATCACGTAAATGTGTAGATTGTATGTGTGATATTATTTCAAGTCAAAACCTTGAGAGCAATGCAAAGAAGAAACCACCTACCAGCTTATACGAACCTCGCTTGTGTTAGTAGCTAGCTACCTTTTTCTTTGTATGCAAAAGCATGGATAAAAAAACAATCTTTTTTCTACTATATTAATCAAGAGAGAAAGATGATCCACAAGGGTCTATTCCTTTCTGGTATAGTCAGGGCCCACGCCTCTGGGCTACATTCAGGAAAGTAGGTCTCTGATCTTGAGCTCACTCGAGAGAGATCGGATATTGAAAGAGTAGACGTCGTTGGATTCAGAAGAAGAATGCCAATTTCATGACTTGAGCCCATAGGGCCAGAGAGTAAGTTGCCTAGAGTGCAAGTTTCAGAGTAAGTGCAGTGGACTAATCATATATCCTCGTCTTTGCCTTCGTGCTGCCCCAACTCAAGAAACTAACAAAGGGTCAGAGTCCCATATATCATTTCCGCACTCCGGGCGATTAAGAGTAATGCAATAGAAATCAGAAGAACCCTCTAACATTGTTTTGGCTTTGTACTGATCACTAGCTACAAGGTATATAGGTTGACATAAGGTCTTAGTTCATGGATTTACCAAAAAAATACTGGCTTTATTTTATTTCTAAAATTTGAAGTTTATTTGATCAAAGAACTTTATCCTAATTATACGAATTTTGTGGAATAATGTATAACTTGAATAATATGCTTTCTTCTTCCATGTTCTAAATGATGATTGTATGGTTTATTAGAATTTTTTTGCCTATTTTGCTCTCGAGAGCACAAAATTTTCAATCAGATGTGTGGAGCTGGTTGGCCAGGTTCAACGCCAGGCAAACTGAACGTTCCAAAGGCTATGTATAATAAGGAATCATGGAGAGTCAACGCATAATTATGAAAGTATAAAGAGTTATATATGTGAAATTTCTTTAATGCAACATTCTCTCTCGTTTTTTCATTTAACACCCGCTTTTTTTAAACCCATGACCATTTAGGCCTAGAAAGAAAACAAAAATGGGATAATTTAATAGAAGAAAAACTTGAACCCAAAGAGTATGTAATATAAAGCTAACACGCATAAAAATGGGATAATTTAATAGAAGAAAAACTTGAACCCAAAGACCACGTCCATAGGACAATCTTTCACCCAACGCTATTGAACTCTTCCACCATTTTTAGTTACGCTCAAATCTTTTGAAATATGAAAGCCCATTAGGCATCCTTCTAAAAAAACTGTTGTAAACGTCATCAACAACTTGCATGAAAGATTTAACCAAGGTTGCAAAAATCGATATTCTGTATTCAGTTGGTGAAGTTACTGACTAAGGATTAATCGTCAGTTGGACGACTAATCGGATTTAATTGATATTTAATTGGCTTTGAACTTTTTTAATTATTTAAACATATAAATCATTTTTATACATATATTTTTATACATTTACATAGATTTATATATTTTTTATATTATCATAACGAAAGAAAAGAAGTAGTTGAATTTAAATAAAACATTAAGTCTATTAGTGCAAGGTTTTTTTAAAAAAAGCAAACATAAAAATGATATCTCCAAGAAAAATCGATCGACTAGTCGACCTAGTCGGAATCAATCAATACTCGGTCGACGACCCCATCGACTAGACTAGTCGGACCTACTAGTGAAACTAGTCGAGGAACTTTTACAACAATGGATTTAACAATCGCGCCTGCATGCGGACGAATCTCTATCCATGGCCTAGATCTCAACCTCCATAAGAGATTGTTGGAAGCTTCATGCTTAGTCGCGCAGTCCGCATGGCGATGGCCCAACCACCACAAGCGAAACAATAGACATTTGATCTGCAAGCTACAACATGATGTCCATGGACTCCACAACGAAAACCATTGAGGGTCGAGGATTGTTTCTTCCAGTTGCTCTGCACCAACCACTCAGTCTCCCTCTCCTTGACTGCGGTTGCCCTCCTCATGTGCACACCCCTCTCCCTCAGACCGCTCGTTCCATTCCTATACTAGAAACCACCACCCTCCTCTCGCACATGGTTCTGCCCTCTCATTTCTCCATCTATCTCGCATCTCTATTTTTTGTTCTCATTCCTTGTAACTAGCAAGTTCATGCGATTGCTGGATTGATTGCGTGAATATGGTGACATTGAAGAATCTCGATGGGCATGGAGAAAACAAATGGATTGTCCATTAGGATGCCCCAATGCCTCGAGCTCCGGTAGAAATTGAAGGTGAGGTGTGATGGGCCTGAAAATTTGCGAGTTAAAAGGAAAAAAAATAAAATCTATGAATATAGGAGTGTTCACGGGGCATGTACCCTGCCTCATTTGATAGTGGCTTGCCCCAACCCATCGCTATCGGGTCATGAGACGACCTGACCAGTTCCAACGTGTACCCGATTTTAACAAGTACAGGATTTAATTATATAGGTAAGGGGTACCTGCATGAACTCGTAGAAATTTCACTTCTATTAAAATGAAAAGAATATATATTAGATTAGTAGCAAACATCTACACAAAGTTGACATTTTTTTTTATAAAATTCGTTTATCAAATATATATGTATCGAATTCGTTACTGTATCCGATTATTTATATTTTGTCATATATATAAATGGATATGGTTACGGTTACGAATGGTTATGCCACCTTTAAACCATCAAATATATGTAAATATAAGCTATTTTCCACATTTCTATTAACATCCATAACTGAACAAGTTATATGTTTTTTTCATTTTTTTAGCAATTCAAGTGTCAAGATTCATATTCATATAATACATATAAGAATAATATAACATCTATATTTATTTTTGTTTTTGGTATAAATGTTTGCCTTGTTTTGAGTTGGTTGGTAGGGTGGAACAGTAGGTCAGTCCAACCCAGACTTGACCACGACTTGCAAAAGTTTGGGCCCGTAGGACCCCATATACTATGGCCAGGTCCAGGCCCCCCATTTTCCCAAAATATTAATTAGGGCCGAGCCCAACCTGAACTCCGACCTGCTTCCCCATCTCTTACATTTTGCATGTGCCCTATATTTTTAGAATATAGTCTTTGAGAGCTCTGGCCTGTGAATCATATACATGTGCAGAGAATGGCTATAGCAGAAATGGAAATGCTAAGGTGGATATGTGGACACATACACACACACACACGTAAAGATCGGATTCGGAATGATGCAATAAAAAAAAAGTTGCTGTAGCTCCGATCGAGGATAAGATGCGAGAAAACCACTTAAGATAGTAAGGTGGATATGTGGACACATACACACACACACACGTAAAGATCGGATTCGGAATGATGCAATAAAAAAGAAAGTTGGTGTAGCTCCGATCGAGGATAAGATGCAAGAAAACCACTTAAGATGGTTTGGTCATTTGCAAGAAGATCAGCGGGTGCACCCGTTAGGATATGCGAGTGTTGGGATGTTGAGCCGGCTAAGAGAGGGCGAGGACGGCCCACGAAGTGTTGGAAAGAGACTATACGAAGGGATCTTAGTTTTTTGGATATAAGCCTGAGATTAACCCAAGATAGATGTAAATGGAGGCGAAGAATCCATGTATCCCACCTTACTTAATTGTGGGAATAGGCTTTGTTGTTGTTGTAGTCTTTGAGAGCTCGTAATTGTGCTAGTGGTTGGTTGATCAAATCTTCTCGTAATATAACATAGTTCAATATATCCGTTTATGCACCACAAATTGGTTTAGTTGAAAGGACTAAACAAGATTTTTGGGAGGATCTGGATAAGATTATACAAGGAATCCCACAACGAGAGATGATTTGCATAGGTGGAGATCTTAATGGACATGTGGGTAAAGATGCCTCAAGATATGCTACTGTTCATGGAGGACATGGTTTTGGGGATAGAAATGAAGAGGGAAAAGTCATTTTGAATTTTGTAATGGCATATGATCTTTTCATAGCAAACACTCTCTTCAAGAAGAGGGAGGAGCATTTAATTTCTTATAAGAGTGGCCCAACTAGAACACATATAGATTACTTTGCGTTGAGGAGAAGAGATCGGTTGTGTTGTAAATACTGCAAAGTAATCCCAGGAGAGAGTTTGACAACCCAACATCACTTGTTAGTATTGGATGTACAAATAAATTGGATGGTAAAGAAAAGGAGGGTTCCTAATATCACTAGAACTAGATAGTAGAATTCCACTGAAGCAATCGAGCTTCAGGAAGAAGGTTTTAGAAGACTTATCTTGGGATTGTAGCGGAAGTGCAAATGAGATGTGGGAGGCAATAGCATCTTGTATCCGAAAGATAGCCAAAGAGATGCTAGGCGAGTCAAAGGGAGGAGCTCATTGTCCAAAGGAGGCTTGGTGGTGAAGAGAAGGGGTGAAAGAGAAGCTAAAAATCAAAAGAGCATGCTTTAAATCTATGTTGAAGGATAGAACAGAGGAAACTGTCACAAACTATAAAATAGCAAAAAAGGAAGCAAAGAAGGCTTTAAGTGAAGCTAAGCCAAAATCTTATGAAGTTTTGTATAAAAATCTCGACTCTAAGGAGGGCCAGAAGGATATATCCAGGTTGGCCAAAGCAAGAGAAAGAAAGACCAATGACCTTTCTCAAGTAACATGCATTAAGTACGAGGAAGGTCACGTACTTGTTATCAGAAGGATATAGAAACTAGATGGGAACAATACTTCCATAAACTTTTCGCTGGGAAGGAAATAGAGAGATCACTTTAGGTGATCTAGCTACTAGTGAAAGTTACTTGAATTATGCAAGCTATAGACGAATACAAAGAAAGGAAGTAGAGGATGCTTTGAAGGTTATGAGACATGGGAAAGGTGTAGGACCGGATGACTTCCCTGTAGAAGTATGGAGAGTTTTAGGTGAGTGCGGTTTGAGTTGTCTTACGGACCTATTCAATGTTATTTGGCGAAGCAAGAAAATGCTTGAAAAATGGAGGATGAGTATCGTAGTGCCTCTTTATAAGAATAAAGGAGACATTTAAAATTGTTCGAATTACAGAGGTATCAAGCTGATGAGTCATACTATGAAAACTTGGGAACGTATGACGAAAGAAGGTTGAGGCAAGTTTCCAAAGTAAAAGAAAATCAATTCGGATTCATGCTAGGTCGCTCAACTATTGAAGCCATCCATTTGCTGAGGAGAACAATGTAGATTTATAGAGCTAAAAGGAAGAACCTTCATACGATCTTTATCGATTTGGAGTCTATCTCACGGGAGATATTGTGAAAAGTTTTGGAGAAGAGACAAGTACCTGTCCTATACATTAACCTCATAAAAGTATGTATGATAGGGATTTGTCTTGTGTGAGGACCCCGTCTAGGAAGACTGACTATTTTGACATGAACATTGGTTTATATAAAGGCTAAGGTTTGAGTCTATTTCTTTTTACTTTGATTATGGACGAGTTGATAAGTCACATTCAGGATGAGTTACCTTGATGTATGTTATTTGCTGATGATATTGTGTTGATTGACGAGACTAGAGATGGAGTAAATGAGAAGCTTTAGGTCTGGAGACATGCATTGAAGACTAAAGGATTTTATATAAGTAGGGCTAAGACAGAATATATGGAGTGCACCTTTGATGGAAGAAATGGTGAAGGGATCGAGGTGAAGATTGGTGATGATAACATTCAGAAGAGACATTTTTTTAGATATCTGGGATCTATTTTACAACATGATGGGGAAATTGATGGAGATGTTACCAATAGAATAAATGCAGGCTGGCTAAAGTGGAGAGGTACCTCTTCTGTGCTCTGTGATAAGAAATTTCCTTTAAATATTAAAGGAAAGTTTTACAAAGCAGTCGTGAGACCTGTTATGCTCTATGGATCGGAATGTTGGCCTGTGAACTATAGACATGTGCAGAGAATGGCTGTAGCAGAAATGAAAATGTTAAGGTGGATGTGTGACACTCACGTAAAGATCGGATTCGGAATGAGGTAATCAGAAAGAAAGTTGGTATAGCTCCAATCGAGGGTAAGATGCGAGAAAACCGTTTAAGATGGTTTGTCATTTGCAAAGAAGATCAGCTGATGCACCAGTTAGGAGATGCGAGTGTTGGGATATTGAGCAGCTAAGAGAGGACGAGGACGACCTAAGAAGCGTTGGAAAGAGACTATACGAAGGGATCTTAGTTTTTTTGGATATAAGCCCAGGAATTACCCAACATGGATCTGAATGGAGGTGAAGAATCCATGTAGCCGATCCTACTTAATTGTGGGAGAAGGCTTTGTTGTTGTTTGTTGGTAGCAAGATTGCGAATTCAACTACTTAATTGCCGGATTTCATATTGTTGGATTTATCATATCTTATCTTATGCAAACCGATGGTTCTTTTGGGCATTTTAAATTACAAAAATGGAAGTGTTATACCCGTCTGCAACATTGTTGTAAAAGTCGGCCGGCTAGTCGAGTCGAGGGGTAGCCGACTCGATTAGGCCTAGTCGGCCATTAGTCGGTCAACCTGACTAATCGGACCGACTAATCAGCCTCGTCGACTGACTACTCAACTAACTTTTACATAGACATTATTTATTTATTTTTTTAGTTTTTGCCAAACCTATTCTATTATGCTTAATGTTATATTTAAAGTCAATTACTTCACAGTCAATACTGCAACTTTTTAAATGGAATATGAATTGCCTTTTGAACGTTGTGGTCCTTGTAACTTCCAGCCCAGTTTAGCATCTCCTATTTATTCAGATTTTTATCCTATTGCACAGCTTAACTCGACATTTTCCTAGGGTTCCTGAATGACTTTTCGAATATGCTGCATATAGATAGACAGAGACTTATATTTCTTTATCATGGTAATATTTTTTCAAGTAAAGATCTAGTCCACCAATCACAAGGATAACCGACAAAATATATTTCTTTTTTTGTGGCAATATACTTTTCTGTGCAAAAGGCTTTCAACTTTATCTTCATCCTACCATCATAAAATAAATTAAGGTTTACGACATACAGTATTACATTTTGTTCAACCCAATACGACCACCACCAATTCTCTGCTTACTTTAAATGTAGTCGGTTACATAGATTACTTGACTGCAAATATATCCAATTCTGGATATACCTAAACTTAAATTTGTTAAAGCTTATTTAAAGTACCATATAAATTGTACAAATCCGCTTTCAAAAGAAAGAAAATGTACACATATATGCAAATATATAAGCATAAATGTATAAAAAATGATTTATATATCTAAAATAATTGAAAAAAAATTCAAAATCGACTAATGACCGATTAAATCCAATTAGTCGCCCGACTGCCGATTAATCCTTAGTCAATGACCCCACTGATCGAGTACCGACTACTGATTTCTACAACCTTGGTATGCAATATGCGATATAGAATATCGTTTTGTATATTTGAGTCCAAGTTGACCACTCATGCACTGGTAATTTGAGTCCAGGTTATGGATTAGTACTAAAGCTGAAAATCTATTTAAATTGACACGTTTGAATCCGATGATATCCAATTGATGGCAATGATTTAAAGTTGTTTTCCAACAAGCCTGATTAGGCTCCACAACAAATGGTTCTATTATGCATTGTTGGAGGCGGGCCTAGCCCGGCCCGAACCTACATGCCTTGGGTCGGGCTCGAGCTATCAATTTATTAGAAAATGCAGGCCTCGACTCGGTCCATGGTACGATAAAGAAAATGACGGACCAGAGACGTTTTTTCTCTGGTTGGGCTTGGTTGAGCCCACTGCTCTACACTTGCAGTGGGAGATTTCAACTGGTTGTACTCGTTTTTCCAAATAGGCTTTTTTAACGGGTCATTTGTCATGGTATATATACTGGTTACCCAACCCAGTATTTTCCAAAGGGTCAAAATGCATAGGCCAAGCCGGATACCCATTGACCTAGATATTTTCAACACCCCTAACTATCATCAACCTTGTTGCATTTTTGGCAATAATAGATATTTTTCTATGAAAAAGAAAAATAGGATATTGATATGATTAGCAACCATTTCCTATAGTCTAGCAACTAGCAAGTAGTAGATATGATTGGCAAACTTTTTCTAGTCTACTCCCTGCGAAGGGTTTTCTCTGGTGTTGACTTTTTTCCCAGGAAAAATATGATAATGTTGATTTTCTAGTATGATATTTTAGGAATGTGCTGGGTTTTGAAGGCAAGTGGATTTATGCGGAAGGTTCCTTGTATAGTTTCCCCCCAGTTTCGACGTCGTTAGTATCATCAAGCAACTTATTTTCATGGTTCATAAATCTTACCATTATGCCAAGTCTGATTAGATTTTCTCTTTCGAGGATTCTATCCGAGGTGCTCCATGCTATCACTACATTTAAACTACAAAAACTTACATGGCACTCTTCCAGCATCCTTGGGGAATTGCAATAATACGTACCTTCTTGATATCGGCGAGAACCATTTTTTCTGGAGAATTCCCGAATTTGATTTATTACAGCATGCTGCAATTGAAGGTTCTTCGATTACGATCAAGCTCAAGAACAGAGGAATCGCTTCTGCCTTGATCCGCGGTGATAGCCATCCGATAACCAAGAAGACTACTTGGAATAGCAAGCCAACTTGTAAGAACTAATCTTGCGGTCCCAAGTCTTTTAGGACCTAAGAAGTCGAATATTCAAGTTCTCCGCCTCGATATCTTAGATCTACTGCATGGAGGAGCATCGCCAAGATCTCATCTGTTGCTCTAACGACTGATTGAAACATGATCGCCTAAATCTGGAGATTTGAATTCTAAAGAACGAAGACTTTCTATCCACGTCTGGTGAGACGAGAGCCCTAGCCCTTCGTTCCGATTCATCGAGGTTCAAGAGCAAAAGCTGGCTGCGGTGGTGGCTACTGATTGGGAAGGGAGGAGGACTTGAACAGAGGATAAGGGGGTGGAGGAGGTCTGGTCAACGGTTGGGGTGGAGGAGCGAGGAGGCGGTGGCGAGTGGGGGTGGACGAGGAGCTTGGGCGGAGGAGCTCAGAGCAGGAGCTAGATAGATGGGGTTTTGGGTACGAAGGAAGAAGGGGAAATTTCACATCTATCCTTTCTTTTCTTTACAATTAGGTTTATGTCCATAAGTGATCATTTGTATCCTAAGTTTTCTTTTTAATTATCTTTGTATCCAAACGTTAACACCCATTTAGGAGGTGAATTGACGGAGACTAACCCAAAAAGTCCAAGTGATAAAACAACTAGAAAGTATGGACACAACTAATACTAAAAACGTAATTGATATTGTGAAAGTTATTAAAGACATAAATGCAAAAAATAAAATTCTTTTTAAAATAGATTTTGTGTTACTTTAACGCCGATTTTTCCTTAATTTTTAAAATAAGATAGCTACAACCGTCTGATTTAGGCAAAATTTAATAGCTATGTGGAACAATATTCTAGATTTGATCTACATGTTTGGATTTTTTTAAAGAATTTTGCAAAAAAAAAATCAATAGATAGACACAACTTAAAAAAAATCAGAAAAGGTCATTCATCATTGCCTACAAAAATAGCAGCTAAAGTTAGAGATATGTCAAGTACTAATCATAATATCAACATCATCTGTATTTAGTGAAGAATGTCATCTTATAGGTTTCAGACGTAAGTTAATAAACTATTAGTGAATGATGTCGCATCTATGGATTGTGAGATCCTAAATGGATGCATACTGCTAGTTGGAGTTTTCTCTTAGATGTTGGAGATTACATAAAATCCAAGATGCTGGTTACATTAGGAGTTAGTTCTTTAATTTAGGGCATTCCTGTGAATCAATTCTAATCTTAATTAAAGCGCTTAGTGGTTCCCATCTTCTTGTTCGCACACCATACTTGAAATGGACAGCCTTTCTACCGACCTCATCCGCAAGGTCCTCCTCCACGTCTCCGCCACCTCCTTCGCCGCCTCCGCACACCGCATCTGTAAGTCGTGGAGTGCCCTCATCGACCACGACCATCCTTCGCCTACGAGCAGCTCTCCTTCTCCACCCCGGTTACATCTTGCGCCACTTCAAGCCTTCCGAGGAGATGTCTCTTTTCACGTACATCTCTCCAACCAACGACCCCAATCCAGAGGAACACAACTTTCTGTCGTCCGGACCCCTCCCCGAAGACTGTTCCGTCGTGCAGTCCTGCCACGACGTGCTTCTCTTGTGGTGTGTGAAATAAGAACCTCTTGGGTGGTATTTGTAGGCCCCCAAGAGAGTGGAGATCTTTTGAAAGAGGGATCTAGATCCTCTTCCATGCTTATCCTTTAAGAGAAAATATCTAGATATTTTGAAGGGAGGTGGAGAAATATCTAGATATTTTCTCGACCTTTTTTTTGTAGAATATTATCTCAAGTGAGCTTTATCTTAATTATTTTAGTGTAGAACTTTAAGCCCATAAGTGCAAGAGCCCATTAGTGATAATAATTTTACATGTATAAAATTACAAATTACATAGCAGGTTCCCTATCACCATACCATACCTTATGGACACCGCCCTCGTTTGCGAGACTCTCCTCCGCGTCTTCGCCACCTCATCGGAGGACCTCGTCTGCAAGTCGCGGAGGGCCCTCATCGGCCCCGACACGTCCTTCGCCGGCGACCAACTCCCCTTCTCCATCCCCGGTTACATCTTGTTCTCCGACAAGTTGGGGGGGGTCCTCATTGACGGTAAACTCCATTGGCCCGTCGATCATCACTGGCAATCGTCGACATTTGGTTGCCTCATCATCTCTCTCGACATAGGAACAGAGAGCGTCGTAGTGTTTCGAGGCCATCCCAATGAATTCGTCACGTTGGTCTTCTCCATGTGAGGACACCTTGCCGTGCAAGGGCGCAAACGATACCTGAAGTGGGAAGACCTGATCGGATTGGCGGGTCGGACCAGTTCAACCACGAACTCGGTCCAATCCTGAGGAGAAGGTAAAATCAGATTCGGCTGGTTGAACTGGACCAGGTCGACCCAATTGAACCTCTTTAATGAACCCCACTTGAATTTTTAAATTTATATAAAAATGGAAATAGTTGCGGGTATGGATGTAAATGAGAACAAATTCGGATACAAGTGTTACCATATTCTTATCTATTTTAAAAACAACATTCTCATACTCTTAAAAATGGATAATTCCTAAACACAGATACATATGTACAATGGATACTGATAGCATGCAAATAAAATTTAAAAAATACAATTCATAAGATGCAATTAGGTCTTCAAGAAAAAAATGTCAAATTGATCATTTTGTTGATAAACACAATGCAAGTACAATTGCCAATGGATATATTCAAAAGCTGGAATAGACTTCAAGCAAAACTATTCCCGTTGCAAAGTTTGCATCAATAACAAATGAACTTAATTATAGTTGCATTTATGGATTTTGAATTAATTCTAAATAGATGTGAAAGCAGATACCTTCTTTAATGGAAAATTAAAAGGGGATATGTGTGTGTGATGACTTTCTGATTTTTTGGTTAATAAATTAAAAGAAGGTTTCGAAGAAAAGGGTTAATAAATTAAAAATTGCATTATATGGATTGAATCATTCTTCACGACAAGGAAATCTCAAATTTCATGAGAAAATTATCCCATTTAGATTTATTGTACATAAATCGGATAGTATATATGTCGCGAAGAATGCGAGCAAGTTTGTGATTATGTCATGATATGTGGATAACATTCTATTTATAGGTAATGATATAATAAATCTCAAAAAAATGGAAAAAATTGATCAATGAATTTGTGATGGAAGACACGAGCGAAGCAACTTATATTCTATGAATTAAAATAGTAATAAACAAAGATTCAATAACATCGAGTCTTAGACCAAAAATACCAACATAATCTATTTAAGAGATTTAGATTACATAACAACAACCCAACTCTGACACCCTTGTGAATGGAAAGAGACTCAAAAAGAGTCAATGTCATAGAAATATCGAAATCTTTAGATGTTCCATATGTACAAGCGGTGGGAAATCTGTTGTATGAAATGATGTACACTCAACTTGACTTGGCTTATCCAGTAAGCATAGTTAGTAGATATCGAAGTAATCTTAGACCAATACATGATCTATAAAGATGATTTTACAATATTTGAAAGGAGCTGTGCATCTGAAACAAATGTATCAAGTTGATTACTTGAGGTAGTAGGATTGTCCAACACAAATTTCGAAGAGGATGTGAATGATAGGAAACTTAAACCCAGATTACCTTTTCATGCTTGGTGGAGCAACTACTTCTTAGAGTAGAAAGAAACAATATATATCAGACATGGATATGAGGCAAAATACATTGCATACACGACCATCACTTAAACTATTTGGATTAAGCCCTCTCTTGAAAACGTAAACCTTAAATTGATTAAGGATTAATACAAACATATTGTGATAATCAAAACACACAAGCTTGATCTATAGTAAGGTTATTTCTAACAAAAATCATATTTGAGATGATATCACTATATACAAGATATAGTGGTGAAATAAGAAATCATGCCAACTTATATACCTACAAGGGACTAAGGGACATGTTAGCCGATTCTCTAACATAAAGAATAACAGCATAAGCCTACATTAAACTTGATGGTTTAATGGGAGGTATCCATGAACAATGATTTTCATATAATTTATCTTTAAGCATATCAACATGAATACTATATGTGTGGGAGGCTTGAGCACTTCGATCAAGTGGGATATGTTGAATGACTTCTTCGAACAACCTTATGCACCGAGAACCCTAGCCTAAGCCCATCTTCCTTCCTTTTTCATTCTCTCAAGTTAGATCAGGTATCACCTCTTCATGTGTATGTAGTATTTGTGTATATGTATAGATATTTATGCAAAATGCATATACGTATATATATTTCTCTGTACATACTTACGTACATACATACAACTACAATGATCTATAGTTTTTTAATCAGTCAATATGTCCTTTGTTATACTCAAAATTAGCGAGGAATTAATGTTATACATGTTCCTATATCATCAGCGACATCCATATAGCAACGCTTATCCGTTGCTATTTTTCAAAAAATTAACTAATCATCATTAAATTTTTAGTTCAAATATAACGAAAATTAACTAAAATTCTGAAAATTAACAACAAATAACCGTTGTTATATGGGTTGTCACTAATGACATAGCTTGAGTTTTGAGATTCGTCGCTAATTTCAAGCATAAAAAATTCGCAACAATAATATTTTCCTCATATAGTTAACGATAGACAACATACATAATGGTAGATTAAAAAAAGGCATTTCTATAAACCAGTTTTGTTGCAGTGTACATACTATGTATGTAAGTGTGTTTAATCACGTAAATGTGAGTGCAGATTGTATGTGTGATATAATTTCAAGCATGTATATGAAATAATTCATAGAATAAATTTACTATTATAACTGTGTGAAAGATACAGAGACTTGAAACATAAATAGCTTAGGAAGAATATCAAATTTCTCTTTTAAAAAATAGTTAATCAACAATATTGTTGATCCACTTTGTACTCTTGATTTTCTAATAGGTATGTATTGGTTGCTAGTTATTTTTCAGAAGAAAAGATACAAGTTCATTCATCTGATGGCGTGCTCAAGAGTTAGCGGTTCAGTATATAGAGATTTTAGAGGGGCTCGCATAGATGCAGGGCACAAATAGCTGAAGTGTATTTAAGACATAATTAAAATGCACAAAGCAGACATCAAAGATATTAAAAAAAGAGAAATATCTAGAGGTATCCTTCACCAAAAACCTTGAGAGCAATGCAGATAAGAAACGAGCTACGAGCTTATCTGAAGAGGAAGACGATCCAATAGGGTCTATTCCCATCTAGTATAGTCAGGGCTCGCACCTCTGGGATACATTTAGAAAAGTAGGTCTCCGATCTTGAGCTCCCACGAGAGAGATCAGATGTCAAAGGAGTTGGCGCCGTTGGAGTCATAAGAAGAATGCCAATTTCATGACTTGAACACCTATGGCTTGAGAGTAAGTGGCCCATAGTGCAAGTTTTAGAATAAGTGCATGTGGACTAATCACCTATCCTAATCTTTTGCCATCCTGCTGCCCCGACTCAAGAAACTAACCAAGGATTAGAGTCCCTTATCTCATTTCCGCACTCTGGGCATCTTAAGAGTAATGCAATAGAAGCCAGAAGAACCCTCAGGCATCGCTTTGGATTTGTACTGATTATTAGCTACAAGGTATATAAGTTGACATATGGTCTTAGTTCATGGATTCACCACGAAAAAAATACAGGCTTTATTTTACTTATAGATTTTGAAGTTTATTCGATTAAAGAACTTTATCCTAATTATATGAAGTTTGTGGAATAATGTATAACTTGAATAATATGCTTTCTTCTTTTATGTTATGAATAATGATTGTTTGGTTTATTAGAGATTTGCCTATTTTTTTATCTCGGGAGCACAAAATTTTCAATCAGACACGTGGAGTTGGTTGACTAGGGTCAACACGAGGTAGACCGAATGTTCCAAATGCTATGTATAATACAAAATCCTGGAGAGTCGAACACATAATTATGAAAGTAGAATGGGTTATATGTGTGAAATTTCTTTTGTGTAACAATCTCCCTCATTTTTTCATTTAACACCTGGAAGACTAAACACCCGAGGAGAAGAGAGAGTCGTACGCTCCACATAAGGAGGGAGCGAAGTTGCTGAACTGGCCTCTCACAGAGCCCAGGTGATCGTCTCAACAATCAACCCACACAATATATCAATCAATGGACTAATAGGTGTGAATCAAAATTTATTATAAACACTACATATGAATGTATATAGCGACAAGCAAAGTAGGGTGTCGAACACATAGAACACACGATGTAGCACTCCTATATTATTTATCAATAAATAATGGATAAATAATACACGATATATATGTACATAGATATGCACAATATTAACCAAAGTATGTAGGTTTTTAATTAAATAAAATAATTAATTGATTTTTTTGGAAATTAGAATTAATTTTTGTTTTCTTTTTAGATTTACTGATTTTTAATTTCTTTTTAATTTACTATTATATAATTATATATGGATATATACGGATTTATAAGTATTTATATAGGCTAAGATATATATATATATATATATATATATATATGGGATAAATGGGGCTGCCCCCTGGGGGGAGCTAACTTGGCTCCCCCCGCCCCATTTCGCCCGTTTTTTTTTATTTTTTTTGAAATTTTCTTCCGTGGAATTTCATCACTATATCCGTATATTATGTCATTAAAATTTCGTGCGAAACAGAGACTCCTACGGCCTCCATCCAGACAGTCATTTTTTAACGGTAACAGGATTTTTTAAATCGACCCCGTTTGGATGGAGGTCGTAGGAGTCTCTGTTTCGCACGAAATTTTAATAGCATAATATAGGAATTTAATAATGAATTTACACGGTTTTAGATTTCAAAAAAAATAAAAAATTATGTCAAAAAGGGACGGGGGGAGCTAAGTTAGCTCCCCCTAGGGGGCATACACATTTTTCCCTATATATATATATGTATTGTAGTAATAAGTATAAA
Organism: Ottelia alismoides; assembly: GCA_037367405.1. Classification (NCBI taxonomy): domain Eukaryota; kingdom Viridiplantae; phylum Streptophyta; class Magnoliopsida; order Alismatales; family Hydrocharitaceae; genus Ottelia; species Ottelia alismoides. Next base: position 513,942 of record JAZKJV010008343.1, on the reverse strand, counting down.
AATCATGAATTTCCTATAAGTACAGTCCTTTTTATTTTTTAATTTTAAGGTACTAAATATATATTTAAGGATTTATAAGTATTTATATAGGCTAAGGTATATGTATGTATTGTGGTAATAAGTATAAATATCAGGAATTGTCGGTAAGTACAATCCTTTTTATTTTTTTAATTTTTAAGGTTCTAAATATATATTTAAGGATTTATAGTAATAATATATTAAGTATATAAGTATATATACACTATATAAGGTAATAAGGATATAAATATTGGCAAAAATAGTCAAAAATTAGAAAATGACTTGTTTTTGTGTTTTTTTTTTTATATTTTTCTAATATTTTTTTATTTTCAATATTTTTGCTAATTTTTAGGTATTTTAAGACTCAATATAATAATAAATACACACTATTTTATTTTGGAAATTATTAAATATGATTTTATATTTTTTTTGGATTTTTAAGACTAACAGGGAATATATATGCAATATTTGATTTTTAGAAATAGGAAAAGATATAAAATGAAAATATAATTATAGGTCGTGAGCAAGCATGCATCCATGTACCTAATTCTATTATTTCATGATTTTTGGGGTATGGTTGATATTTTTAATAAATATCAAACAACTTACAAAAATGATTAAAGTGGTAGGACTATTTTTGCAATTAAAATAAAGATCAGGGGGCACAATGCAAATAAACCCAAATTTTATGATTAATATCCAACTTTAATATACTAAACTATAATTAAATTAACCCGTGAGGGTATACATGTAATTTTTACCTTAACACATGCGCCAGTACACGTGAACCCGGGAAGGACTGATATGAACTAAAGGAAAAGTTGTAGAGGGCAAATGCAATTTGTGCATTACTTTTTATACTACATAAAATATTTGCAGGACCATTTAAATATTACAAAAGATGGAGGGGGAGGGGGGGGGGACTTGAGTAAATTACCCACGTAATGCCTCTAATCCAGCTGATATCTGTGCGCTATGTTCTGAACATGCGATCGTAGCGAGGTGACGTTTCGTCTGATCCAAGGGATGGAATTAATTCTGACGAGGCCTTTTAATCCAACGGTGTTCGAGGGCCTTAGAAGAACACCCAAGAACACCGATAGGATGCTTCTTCGATAGTGGGATTCTCCTCCTTCCTAGCTTTTTTTCACCTCCTGATGGGTCCTCCTCCTTTCTGGCGTTCTTCCGGAGGTGCAGGGAGGTTTAAAATGGTTCTAGGTCTTCAGGAGGAAGCCCACGAGATTGCTCCACCTGGAGCAGTAGGAGCAAATGGCTCTCCAGGGACCTCTTCTTCACGTGAGTCCTGCACCAAAATCAGGAATGGCTCAAGAGCATACTCTCGGCCTAAAATATGAGGCGTAAAACCTCATGAATGATGCGATGTGTGTATCTCCGGTGAAGCACATGAACGGATCTTCGATTCCTCAAATCAGGACACGATTCAAGGAGGATTTGGGTGGAATCGATGGAGCAGTGAAAGGGGTTTGATATGGGGTGATAAGCAAGTTGGTTACGGTGAGATCACAGTGAAATTGACCTGAAGCTCGAGCTCCAGGTCAAAGATAGATTTGATGATTATCTCTACTCCTAACATTTAACTATAAAACTAGATGCATAAATGGAACTTAAAAATTATAAATTCCCTAAAATGAGAAGAAAACATGGCTCAACTGAGCTGGGAGCTCCAGAGAATAACCTGTCAGAGCAATTCCGGCGGTGGGTGGATACGCCTCCGTCTTGGCCCCTCCTCGCTGCAAACGCTAACCACGCCTTGCTGTCACCTCGGTGGAGCTTGTAGGAGTGATTTGATGGGTTAAAGACCAGTAAAAGGAATCAAAAAGACAAAATGGGCAATGGGGATTATTTATAAGTGTATTTTTGCTAAGTTTCGAGGATCGATTGCATGCGATGGATCGAGAGTTGGTGGGTATTATAGGAAGAACGTGGACGAAGGAAGGAATGGCTACAGGTTGGTGAACGTCTCAAGGGAAACAAGTGATGGTCGAGGTGTGGAGAAATTGGTGAAGTGGCGCCCTCGTGAAGTTTCTGATAAAAGTCAGAAGGAGGTCAGACAGTTGACCCTAGGTCAACAGACAACGCCTCCTGGTTGGTCCACGTGGACCAACCAGGAAATTCCAAGGTAGAAATACCTTTGATAGTACACCATAATTAATAAATGAATTTACTAATTTTAGATTATAAGATAAAAATGTTTATAATTTTATGTAGGATTTAATGCTTATTTAGTTATTTTTATGAGGTGTTTTATTATAGGTTATTTTTAGGATTCTATTTATATGTATATTTACATGTGTTTTGGTTATTTTATTTTTATTCTATATTTTCGATTTCATTCTTTTATTTTATTATTTTATAAAATTAGAACTTATTTTTATATACATAAAATTTTATTTTATTTTTTGATGTAATATATATATATATATTTAAATAAATAGGGATGTATATTATATATGTACAAGTACTATATATTCATCCGTGTATTTTACGTTCTTATTTTATTTTAGTACTTTATTTATGGTGTTATTGTATTCTGAATATGTACATATGCTATGAATGATATTTACAAAATAAAATATAAAATTATAGAAATAATAAAGAATAAATAAAATGAATATTTTATTCATGATATTGTACAATAAGGGTCCAAAACCTAACTTTCACACTTAACTCCAAAAAATATGAAACCATCTTCATTAAATAACTTATTAAAAGTTATATACAATTAAAGGTGATTTTGATATATTTTGAGTTTTTATTTAGGAAATATGGGTCTGAGAAGTTGGAATTTTGCCTTTTTATTTTAAGTATAAAAGTACACCATATATTATTTTTATATGAAATCAGCTTTGTATTTTTAGTTTTATTTTTATCAACAACTTTCATGTACAAACTTTATTGATTTTATGAATAAATAATAAAGAATAAAATAGCTCCCAAAAGTAATATTGACCTATTTTTGTAAGGTTGTCCGACTGCGTTTTGTGTACAATTTGCCACCCTATCTCCATCTACTTTCTTTCTTGTCAACTAAGTCATCATGAGGATCGAGTCTTGTAGACTAGGGTCACTTTAATGTCTTTGACACTTTGCTCCTTTTCTTTTCTTTGTTCTTTTATTTTGGCAATAAATACAATAAATTTACAACATTTTAAACAATATTTTGTACAAATTAATGAATGTTTATTTTGATAGATTAATAATATATACATACATTTATCTAGGGTTTAAAGGTCAAAATGAAAGAGTAAAGGTGATGAAATTGAGATTCATCACCTCCCATACTTGCCTTTGCTAGTCTCTACCAAACACTTATGCCTATAAATGTAGAAAAGAAAATAAAGAAAAGAAAAAAATAACTTGGAATAATTTTTGACTTTTAAACTTGTCTTAATAAAGTCAAAGTTTGGTGCTCAGAGATGGCTTTTGGATTAATGGTGTGTTCGGAACTAGAAAGAAGTTAGGAAGTGTGACATAACAACCATTAGGTTCCATACTCCTATTATTTAGTCCAATTCACAACTAGGTCAAAACCATCCTCTCAATCGCATACTCTTGCTACCTTGAAATGATAGAACCATGTGTGTAAAACTGAGTACATCTCCCCATACAAAACCATTGAACTACCAAGGTGTTTGCTCTTCTGATAACTCGTCCTCATGGAGACAGATATTCTCTTCTAAGGTCATGTGCTCCAGGTTTTTACAACTGAGCAAGGAAAGAAGTTAGAAGAATGGGAAGAGAAGTGGGAATACACCAGTGTAGTCTCCATTCCCTTGTGAAGTCGGTTAGTGTAATCAGATTGGTGATGAATCCCCATTCATCACTCTTTTTCTTTTATTTTAGCTAAATATCTTGGCAAAACATCATGTAAATAGTTGTAAATACAATAAATTACCAATAAGCATGTATTTGTCAAATATTAATAATTAGCATATATTTGTGCAAAAATAAAAGAATAAAGAATAAAAGAAAAAGAGAGAAATATTTAGAATAAATATTGAGTGACCTGAACCCAAGAGAGGGTCCAGACTGGACCTGATCGCCAAATAAAAATAAGTAGAGAGAGATAGGGCCACTCCACATTGTACACATCCCCTTCTTTATGTATATATATATATATATTTTATTTTAACAAAAACAAAAATAAAAATATGTTTTCACTCCTTTGTATATATTTCTAAAAATAAAACAAAAATTAGAAAAATAAAAATAAAATAAATTCTCTCTCACCTTGTATAAAATACAAGTATATATGTATCATAAACCTATTTATTATACGCTTGTAAATAGCAATAAAAACCAAATAAAAATTATTTTATACTCTAATTTTTATGTTGTAAATAAATAAAATATAAAATTGGGGTATTTATACAAAAATTAGAAAATAAAAAAAATAAAAATACATAAGTATTTTATACATGCATATAATGTACTATAATGTATATACCTTAATTTATTTTTCATAAAAATAATTAAAAATCACAAAAAAATAGGTTGAAAAATAATAAATATTTTTTATGTTAAACATTTTTTAAAATAAAATTGTTTTCTATTTTTAAATTATTTTACAAATAATTTTGACCTTGTTAATTTCTGATTGGTCCTGGAGGATTGTTGACCCTGGTCAACTCCCCCTCCCGGACCGGTCTTCGCCAAGATCTGGGTTTTGCCTCACTTTCTCCCATTTATACCACTCGGATATGGCCATTTTTTACTCTGACTTCTTCGCATGCTTCTCCCCAGTGGATCAGCGATCCTCACGGATCCCTAGGGAGTTGCGGATCATTCTTGGATCACGCATTCACACCCGATCTTATCAGCCACCTAGGAAGACCTATAAATACTTCATTTCCTTGCCCAAAGCTGTAGCTCATGCCGCACACTCTCCCTCTACCCTAGACTTCTTCCCCTTGGTGGCAACATTCGGAGGGACCCTTTGGTGGTCGAAGAGAGCTGCTGCTGCTGACGCTCAAGCTTCATGGCCGGAGATCCGCCACGACGAGCCTCCCCCGCCTTCCGCAACAAGGTCGAGGTGAAGACCCAGTCCGACTTCATCCCCTGGAGCTAAGGATTCAGCTGAGACCTTCAGGTAGCATCCAATTTAATCCTAGTTCCGTTTATCTCGATTCCTTCTTCCGTCGCTCCGCCAGCTCCGACCCGCCGGTCGGAGCTTCACCAGCCACGTCTATCCGCTTCGATCGACTCATCTGATTGCTTTCACCCCTCTCTCGTGACCTGATCACCCGAGTCTTGGCTATCCGAGCCAAGATTAGTCTCAGGTTCCCTCCACCGCTTTGCTGGAACCCCCCTTCTCCATTCGTCGTTGCTTCACGTAACTTTAGGTTAAATAACCCCGATCGGAGTGTCCCTGCGAGTCGAAGCCTTCCTCTGCATGTCAGAGTGTGTACAAATACGCCCCAGGCTACCTTCCATTCTCTTCGTCGGAGCTCATCTAGGTCTCGGCACCCTTCCAGGAGATCCGACTGTTGACGACTTCATCCGACTCATCCACCCGATGCGGAGGAGCATTGCGAGCCGACCACTGTTGCCCGATCGTCTATCAGAGTCCTGGATTACCGCTGGTGCTCCAGTGAACTTCGCCCAGGCGGAGTTCTTCTAGCATCCTCCCCAACCGTTGGATCATCGCCATTCGCCTAGATTTGCTCCCAGCCGTCCAGCGCCTGTCCTTGTCAGGCCGTTAGATCTGACATAACGGTCCCCATACGCCCACGTTCGTCATCCTGCTAGGACCGTTGGATTTGCCACATGTACACACCAGAGCCACACGGTTCTCATCCAGTCAGAGCGCGCCACCTGTCCCCCCCACATGCGACACATGAGCGGATGGGTAATTTGCTCCGCCTCCCCTGCAGTTATTTCCTTTTATTGTTTAGTTTGTAAAATAAAAAGTACACAGTTGGTTAATTTACACTTTTGATCCTGCAGTTTTCAATATTTACTTTCCAGTCCTTGTTGTGTGGATACACGTGCTTCGTCACGTGCTTTGAGGGTCATTTGCAATTACTATGTTGGACTTTTTAGCTGTTATGGAATGAGCTTTTAGTTTGAGTACCTGCATCCATACCCCTGTGCGTGCTTTTTATGACATGTGCTGAATTAACGTAAAAATTATAGTAGGGCCCTTGAGCTTTTGACATGTGTTACTGTTTGGTCCCTGGAATATACTTTCGTTGCATTTAGGTCCCTGTATACTGTGTGCTTCATTTTAGCCTGAATAAAGAGCAAACTTTGTCCAAAATTTAGGAAGTTTCGGTAAATGGCTCCTGCCATGGTGTAGGAATTTCAATAAATTTTCGGGTTTATTTTGTTTCCATTTGGTATTTTTAAAAATTCAAAAACCATAAAAATTGCTACTGTTTGTCTTTAAAAATCCACTTAAAATATTAAAAACCCTTTAAAAATTTTAAAAATATTCTTGTATGTTTGTGTTTGGTTGTTCTTGCTTCAATCCAATTTTTGCTGCATTTGCATTCATAAAACCTATAAAAATTGAAAAACATTAAAAATCTTATAAAAATCATTAAAAATTCAGAAAAAATGCATTTTCTTCTTCTGTAGTTAGTTTTTAGTTTATAGTTTTACATAAAATTGGTGCTCGAATTTTATTGGCCTTTTTAGTATTTTTAACTTGCCTTTAGATTCGGGCTGTACACTGTTTAGCATTTTCACCCTTGTTTTATTTTTAGAAAAATAACTAAAAATAATAAAAATTCAAGAAAATTAACAAAAACATCTGAATATTTCTAAAACCCAAAAATATTTTTATTTGAATTTTCTGAGTATTTTTTAGGCTTTAAATAATTGTTGGTTTGTGAATTTTTGAGTGTTTGTATACTTTTCCTTAACTTAAAAAATTACAAAAAATTTTGAAAACCTAAAATTCACCAAAATATTTTCTTTTCTGGATTCTTGACTACTTCGTAGCCTAGGCATACAGTGCTCCTTGAGTTCGACCCTGATAGCTATACCAGGTAAAATAAATAACTAGACCGTTATTTTCGCTTGATTGTTTGATTTTATATCATTAGTGGTCTTCCTTTTTCTTGTTGAGCTCCGAACCCGAGTGGCTGAGGTCGCAACGACCTGTGATACCTTTTTACCTTAGTCGCTCAGGTCGCTCATTAGATCTTCACCAAGTAGCATGCTTTTTTTAAGCTCATATTTGTGGAAATTTTGATTGTAGGCTTCTTTGTATATTTTCTTTAACTTTACATAGCTTCTGCATTCTTGTTTGTGCTCTGGTGGATATATAATCTTTTGTTACACCTACTTTTTTGGGTCTTGGAAAAAGTTGCGTCGACAGACATCCCTCATCCAAAGTATTCTTTCAATCCATATCCAGTCTTTAGATATCATTGTTATCAAAATAAGTGGGTTAGAGTACTGGTGTCGGCAATCCCCAAGGATGGTTCCTGAGCCACCCTTGACTAAGAGGCTTTGCATCGTCCTCACTTATACTCCAAGATTTTTCAACAGTCCATCTGAGTTGAACTAAGTACTATGTGCGAGGTTTCTAGTCAAGTCACTATCTCAAGAGTTGTACATATGATATGAAGGGTTCCATTAGGAACATTGAATTGGCCCATGAACATAGTCTTATGGAGTCTAAAAAATTAAGTCAAGTGACCTAAAATGTCTCCACTTCTCGTCCTCAATGGGTTCCTATGAAATTAAGTGTATTAGGGTCTATTCCAAGCTCCAATCTTCAGTTTTTATTTGAACTTGTTCAATTGTCTATATTACGTCAAAAAATGCGAATGTTATGTACAATGCAAGAAAAATATTTTTATACTGTGATTATCTATTTTTTGTTTTTTATGAATTTTTGAAAAAGGTTTTGCAAATTTTTATGCAAATTTTGAAAGATTTTTGCATTTTTTTGGGATTTTTGGTTTTTTTGAACAAAATATTTTGTAAAAATAGGTAGAAATATTTACAAGGGGCTGCATCTTAGATTTACAAGAGTTGGGTTTTTAAGAATTTACAAGGGATAAGTTATTATTTATACATAGAAGCGTATACAGTTGGTGAAAGTGTTTATGAGAAAGATGTACATATTCCTCAAACTTATTAGAAAATGATTTTACAAATAATTTTGAAAACTATATTCCAAAATAATTTTTGCAAATAGTTTTTACAAACATTTACAAACATTTGAAAACTATTCTGCAAATGTTTTTCAAATAGTATATATAGATTTTTTAAATATTTTTGCAACTATTTTCCAAACATTTTGAAAATTGGTTTCTAAAATATTTTATTTGAAACAAAGGAAAGAAATTTTACAAACAAAATATTTTTCAAAGGTTGAAAATTTTTTTATAAGATATTTTCCAATTATCTTCAAAAGATTTTTCAACTATTTTTCAAATATTTTTGCAAAACAGTTTCAACTGATTTATTAATAAGTATATAAAAAAAGAATTCAAGGAATACTCATCTTTTTATTAGGTGGTTTTAATGAATTTTACGATATATTTATAAAAAATGTTATATCCATACTTGTTGAAAATACGAAAGTATGAGTTATAGCTAAAATATATACAGAGTATATATTGACCCCCTATAATTAGTTTGAGCCATGTCCTCATAGATCTAAGAGAAAATGAAGACATAATTCATACTAAGTATAGAGAAGTCTGTACTACAATGACTCAGTAAATAATAAGAAATCAACCATCCCACATATACTTAGGATCAAGTAATCCTATGTATAACAGACTGTGCAGGGACGGTTGAGTGTAGGAACGAATAAACGACTCTACAAATTATCATCTCAACCTGTCTCCCCCTATACTTAGAGTGAAATATCCCTAAGTATAGAAAGGTTATCAAGAGTTGACGAGTCATGCGAGAGATTAAAGAATGAGTAACTCAAGGGCGCTCACCCCCTATACTTGGGATGGAGCATATCCTATGAATAGCATAGATGAATGGGGTGAGAGCAGCACATAAGAAAGAATTTGAAGAATGAAAATGAAGATAAGAAAAGAAGAAAAAGATAAAAAAATGTTTTGGATGGAGTTGTCTGATTACTCTGATGCTGCGACTGTGAATATTTCATCATAGACCACCTGAATCGAATCTACCACAGACAGAAATATATCATGTTCAACGGTTCTCACAAATTACTGTGCGCCAGTTGACAAACCAGATATAACAATACTTCCATTGTCACGCACACGCTTCACTATGAACGACCTAGTCCACTTGCTTTTCAACTTCCTTGGGAATAATTTGAGCTTTGCATCAAAAAACCAAATCTTCTGACCCAGCTCGAAAGTCTTGCGGAGGATATGCTTGTCATACCACCTTTTGAATTTCTTCGTGCACATTAGGTTGCTATTATGCATACTCATGGAATTCAAGAAGTTGATTCAGATCCAGCTTTCTATTATTTCCATCCTTCTTGGAATACAAAGTATAGATATTGATTTCCCACAAAGATTTGTGAATGAGTGCTATGGGCAAATGGCATGCCCTGCCATAAACTATGCAGTAGGTGCCGAAGAGGATATTTCACGGATCTAAAATATTTCTCACACAAGGCGGAGACATAATTGTTGTGGCGACCTAGAAGAAACCCTATTCAAACAACAATTAACCCACAATGATAATTAAAAAATGAAAAGAAATGCGGAGTTAAAATTTATTATAACTCTATAATGGATGTGTATAGTGTGCAAGCATGTAGAGCGTCGAACATAGGGAACAAGCAGGATAGATCATACAATAATTGTACAAATGATTGTGATGTATGTGTTTATATGTACTCTTTTTTTTAATTTTTTAATTTTGAATTCTATATCTTTTGTATTTTGATTTTTATTTTTTCTGATAACATAATTTCTTTTTATGCCTTTATATTTTTACATTTTCTTTTCCTTTTAAAATATATAATAAAGCTATATATAAAGTATATATACACTATAGCCTAAGATGGATATAAATACTAAAAAAATATACAAAATAAAAAACTAAAATCTTTTTGGATTTTAAATAATTTTTATTATTTTTGTGATTTTTAAGAATGTTTGCTAATTTTTATATATTTTTAAAGTAAAAATAACCTAAATCAGGGTTTAATTAAATAAATGAAATTAAATTGGAGATTCAAAATAGTAAAAAGTATTAAAAATTCTATAAATTAATTTTAAAATAATAGTAATAATATAAAGAAAACTTAAAACCAGAAAACACAAGTTTTAGAATTTTTGAGATTTTTGTATATTTTTATAAAGTTTTTTAGGTATTATCTATTTTTTGAGTTTTCTATTATGATTTTTTAGTGATTTTTGATCTAAAAGTTAAAAATACATAAATACACAATATATATATTTTTGGGAATTTTTCAAAACATTTTTATAACTTTTATGTATTTTCTATTGCAAACATGGATAATAAGAGATGTTTTTGATTTTTTATAAATAATAAAAAGGTTTAAAATTCCAAAATAAAATATGTGCGTGAAAATAGATGCAATCAGGAGCATACACATATTTTTTAGATTTCTTAGAGCAATGCAACTATAGGAAATAAATACAAGAAGTAAAGAGAAACTACATTACTAGTAGGGGCCTTTTTGCAAATAAAATATAGTCCAGGGGCTTCTCTGTAATTTTTCTAAAAATTTATAACTGAATAAAATAGTTTCTAGACTAGAATAAAATATACTAAGCCGTAGGTGTCCCCTTGCAAAATTGCCAGCATCTCACACGCGCAGGAACATGAGGTGATGGGGCCGGGATCCTAATAATTGTAGAGGAAAGTTTAAGGGCTAAATGATAAAGTACAAAAATTGATTTGGCTAACTTGAAAAAGACCCATCTAACAGCATGATCAGACGGTCCCTGAAGATTCACTTATCCACGTGTCGTATCGGGGATAACCAATGATGCTTCACGTTGTATGGCCATGATTAGATCTCCAAGAGAAGATCTGAGGGTGAAGGCGTGATCCAATGCCTCTGGTAGAAGCTGGGCCCTACTCTCGATCCGATGACGAAGAATGGCAATGGAAGAACTGGGAAGAAGCACCGACGATGCGAGCTTCCTCTACCAAGATCGCCCTCCTCCAGACGCTCCTGGCAGGTTCCTCTATTTGTTGGGGCCTTCAAAATGACTAGAGGATCATTTGAGCACACCCATGAGGGTGGCGGAGCAGAGGTGCCCCAAGTATCTCTGACAAAGGGGCAAAAATTGCTCCAGCAGCTCTTCGTTCTTCGTTCCTGCACAAGAGACAACGTAGGGTCGAGGGAAAACTGCCTCGACCCGGTTAGAGGGAAATAGGAGCGGTGACAGATGTCAGGAGCGAGTGTAAGCATTCACCGGAGCGGGTTTCCGACAAACTTCGAAGAAGGGCTTAAATATACTCGAACACAAAATAAAAGGCACACCAGAAATCCTAAGTTATGGTTAAGCTAAGAGAAACAATAAAATAGAAAGTTACCTCATTGGGAACCGGGAAGATGACCTTAACGACCAAGGTTGGCCGGAGATGGAGATGGAAGCTCCTCCGCCTTCGCCTGACACACTACAAGTTGCTGGAGACCCCCTGTCACTGGAGTCCATCCGGAGCACGCTTTAGAGGGAGCCAAAGCTAGGGTAAAGAGTTCAAAAGAGAGAGAAAAGTAGAGGGGTAGTTTTTGTTCAAGTGGTCGGGGCAACTCAAAGAACGAAGAATATCCGGCGTTGCAGCGATCTAATCCCCAAGAAAAAATGCCGACGTGTATTATCGATATACAGAGAGAAAAAGTCAAGAAGAAAGCGAGGCAATTCGGTGAAATATGCGTCCTCCGAAAATCCGTGAAACGAGGTCAAATGTAGGTGTCAGAGGCTACAGACCTTGGTCAAAGAGGAGACTGATGTCAACAGGTGGAGGGAGCTGGTTCGTCCACATGGACCAATTAGAAAACCCTGCCAAAAAAGAACCGAAAATTCAATTAAAAATATTAAATAAATTATTAATTTTAAGTTATAAATAAAATTTTTTTATTATTATCTAAATTATTTTATTATGATTTTATTTGTTTTTTAGAGCTTTAGAATTACAAGTTAGTTTTTAGGGGCTATATATAAGTATATACATCTATATATTTATGTCATTTATTTTTATTTATTTTAATTATCTTAGCTTATTATTTTATATATTTATAACTTATTTTTATATAATTGAATATATTTTTGTTATATTTTTTTGATATATTATATACACTTAATTAATTATATGTATTTACATAGGTATGCATATAGGTAATTCATATTTGTATTTTCTTTACATATTTTATTTTAATAATTTATTTATGTTTTTATTAATTTTTTATTATGTACATATATTATATATAATATTTACAAAATTATAAAAATATAAAATTATAAAAATAATGAATAATAAGTAAAATGAATATTGTAATTGGTATAACTACACAGTAGGGGTCCAAAACATAACTTTCACACCTTAACTCCAAAAAATATGAAACCGTTCATTAAAATTTTTATTAAAAGTTATATACAATTAAAGGTGATTTTGATACATTTTGAGTTTTTATTTGAGAGACATGGGTGTGAGAAGTTGGGATTTTGGAAACTTATTCTGAGTATAACTTTTTCTCTATATATTATTTTTGTATGAAATAAATTTTTTATTTTTAATATTTTATTATCTACAACTTTCTGTTCAAAGTTTCTTTTTATGAAGTATAAAACTTGGAACTAAAAATGTGTCCCAAAAAATGAATGAAAAGGGATTTTTATTGGTATTTTGGCCTTTATCTCCCCTACTTCATTCATTGTCTACCTAGTCATTGAGATGCCTAGGTTTCAGGGTTTAGGATCATAAAATATCTATGATATGTTATTCTTTTTCTTTTCTTTTCTTTATTCTATAATTTTGACATTAAAAACAAATTCTTGTACACATTTTGTACAATAATGCATGAATGCTACAATGCATGAATTAAGGGTATTTATACATATTTACTCGGGTTTTTAAGGACAAAATGATAGAATAAAGATGATGAATTGGAGATTCATCACCCCCCTATAATTGTCTTTGCTATTCCCTAGCAAACACTTATAGAATAAGTGCAAAAAAATTAAACAAAGAAAAGAAAAAGAAAGAAATTGGATTAAGTTCAATTCTCAAACTTGTCTTCACAAAATCAAAGTTTGGAGCTTAAGTTGGACCTTTGGAATTTTAATGCGTGCGGAATCTTAATGGGAATCAGATTTGAAATCCAACATCCTTTGAGAATCCCAAAACTCTGCTCAAGTCTCCTCTATAGCCAAGTAAGAATACTTCAACCCATACACAAACCCTTATGACAATGAATCTGACTCATACAATGTATGTGACATTGGATCCCCTCAACTAAAAGGACAAAGAGATTGATTTCTCCATCATGTCAACCCAATGATTCCCCCAATCCAGTAACTCCTTCCTCGAGGAGCGGGGTATTCCCTTCTAATTAAGTTCAAGTGACAACCATCTCATGAGGAGGGGCTGAAGAGAAGAATGGTAGTAGCCAGTGTAGCTACCTATCCTAGGATGCAAGACCGGTGTAGTCAAGTCATGCAGCTGCAGGCTCACATGATTTGACTTTGAAGCTCAAGCTTGCTTGTTGACTATACAAATATATACATTTCGGCAGTCATTTTATTTTCAATCAGGCCTATCCACTTTTTTGGAGTTTTTTTTGAAATACTATATACAACATCATTTACATACGGAGTTTTTACTCTTGAGCCAGTAGACTACCCCTCTTTTGAAGCATTATTGCAACCCACACTCTCCGGTCTTCAGAATTCATAATCTCTAGACGAGTTGGGGTGCACTTCCCTCCCTAGAGGAGGACAAATGTTTCCACTTGTGTGCGCCTCATACCAACAAATCCAATCCCCTCACCACTCCAACTGAGTTGAGCCATATACATAATAAAAATAATAAGATTGATTCAAAATTAATCTTTTCTGCTAAAATCCACCTGGTCGATACAACGGTCGTGAAATATTTTCTATCTCTTTTATAGGATTCAGTTATCTTCCGATTAGGTACGGTTTTTCACTCCTCCACCCAAGCTCCTCCTTTGGCCACACTCCCCACCGCCGCCCCGCTCCTCCACCCCAACCCTTGACCAGAACTCCTCCACCCCCTTCTCCATTCAAGTCCTTCCCCTCCCTTCCCAATCTGTAGCTGTTACTACAACCAGATTTTGCTCTTGAGCCTCAATGGATTAGGACGAAGGGCTAGGGCTCTCGTCTCACCAGACGTGGATAGAATGGATTCTTTCTTTAGTATTCAAATCTCCACATTTAGGTGATCATATTTCAATCAGTCGTTAGAGCAACAAATGGGATCTTGGTGACGCTCCTCTATGCATAAGATCTAAGATATCGAGGTGGAGAACTTGAATATTCATCTTATTAGGTCCTAAAAGACTTGGGACCGGAAGATTAGTTCTTGCAAGTTGGCTTGTGATTCCAAGTAGTCTTCTTGGTCATCGGATGTCTATCACCGTGGATCAAGTTAGAAGTGATTCCTCTGATCTTGAGCTTGATCTTAATTGAGGAACTGTTTAACCCAAAAATGAGTGGTCTTGTGTTCCACACAAGACGGGGACATAGTCGTCGAATCGACCACATGAAATCCGAATTAAAAAAACAATTAACCCACAACAAGGATAAAAAATGAAAAGCGATGTGGAGTTAAAATTTATTATAACTCTACAAAAGATATGTATAGTGCAAGTAATGTAAAGGTCGAACACAAGCAACAAGAGGTAGATCAAGGCAAAGAATGCGTAAAATGAAAGTGATGTATTTGTCTAAATGTGCTACTTTTTCTGGGTTTTTAATTTTACATTATTTATTTATTTTTGATTTTCCGATTTTGTATTTTCTTTTTATATTTTATATTTTTATATTTTCTTTTTCTTTAAAAATATATATAAAGCAATGTAAAGAATATATGTACAAGAAAAGTAAGAGAGAGATAATAGTAGGTAAAAATATCCAAAATACAGGAATAAAATGTTTTTGTGCTTTTTATATTTTTTAATGTTTTTGTGATTTTTTTGTATTTTTACTATTTTTTGGTATTTTAAAGTCCAAAAATGCTCAAACAGGGAATAGAATATATAGCTGAAATTAAAATGGAGAGGAAAAATATAAAACAGAGTAAAAAATTCTCCAAATTAATTTTTATATAAAGTTAATAATATAGAGAAAAATCATAGATAGAAAATAGATTTTTAGGATTTTTATGAGTTTTTAATATTTTTATAAAGGTTTTTTCACTTTTTATAAGTTTTCTTTTATATTTTTTAGTGTTTTTGGCCTGAAGCTGTAAAATATTAAATAAATACAAAATATTTTTTTGGAATTTCTAAAATTTTTTTATACTTTTTATGTATATTGTAATGCAAACATGGACAAAAATGCATGTTTTGAATTTTTATAAATATTAAAATTGACTCAAAAATGTAAAATAAAAATATGATGTGAAAGTACAATGCAACATGAACTTAGGTCTATTTTTTGGGATTTTTTTAATCTTATAGACGCATTAAATAATAAGAGACAACAAAGAGAAACTACGTTGCTAGCAAGGGCATATATGTAAATAGCAGAAAATCCATGGGCCAAAGTTTAAATTTCATAGAAATAATAAACGAATACAAAAAGGTAATAGACCAAATATAAATTCACAAATCCATGAGGGCTTCCTTGCAAAATTGCCAAAGTTACATGTATAAGCATGTGGACCACAGGCAGAGACCTAAATGCAATTATCTAAAAATCTGAGGACACATTTGCAAATTTTACAGAAATAATATAACATGCAAAGATATTTTCTGACTTAACGATAATAATAAAAATCCTAGGGGCCCAAGCGCAAAATTACCACCTCACGTGAGGTGATGTGGCCTGGACTAAAATGCCAATATGAAAAGTGCGGGGGCTATTGTGCAAATATTACAAAACAATTTAAACTAATACTGTAAGTTTAGTTCTTAATATTTAAATACAAAAATGATGAGGGGTGACGATGCAAAATACCCACTCCAAGGCGCGGATCAGATGGCTGAGGGCGCTCCACTTGCTACACGGCACGCCCACACATGACGATGACGGATCGCGATCCAACACACCGGATCAAATTGGCCAAGGAGATTGGACGGTTGCGGCTGGCCGAGATCGGACGGTGACTGAAGCGTCTGGCGTCTGCACATGATCTAATGGTGGAGAGGCTTGGAGGAAGATCAGGGAAGAAGGCCAGCGACAACGAACTTCCCCGACCTCCCTTGCCCTCTTAGGTCAATCTTTGGAGCTTTAGAAGGCCCAGAACTCTTCCTGCAGGTAATCTTCAGATGTGAGAAGCCTCAAAATGGTTGGAGGGTCGTTGCACCCCGTCTACGACAGCGGCAAAGCTTCGGTTCTCCAGGTATCTCCGGCGGGGGGTAAAATCTCTCCCATGTAGCGAGCAGTGTTCCAGTATTTGCAAAAGACGGTGATAGGGTTGAGGGCAAATTTCCCCGACCCTGTAGGGAGGTGGGATCAAGGTGACGAGCGGTGAAATGGAAGCTTGCCGGAGCAAGCTCCGGCGAGGTGGTGGCGGAGGTATTCGATTGGATGAAGAATGGAAACGGAAGGTGGGGATCGCTCCTAAAACTACGATAAAACTAACAATGCAAGATAAATAAAAAAAGCGAACCTCGATGGGCAAAAGACCAGATATGGACCTCATGGCCGTTGGCCGGAGATGGGGTTTGGAGCCACTCCTCGACCCTCGTCTGAGCTCCCCTCGCCTCACGGGAGACGTCCCAGTCACCGGCGTCAATCCACACAGGAAGAGAGAGAGTCAAAACTAGGACCAAAAAGGGTTCAAAAGTGGAAGGAAGGATCGGGGCGTGTTTTGTACAACGAGGTTGGGGCAGCTCAAAGATCGAAGAGGATCGGGTGATTCAGCTATCCAAAGATCGAGGCAAGTCATTGGCGTGAATCCTCGATATATGGAGAACAAAAGTCAAGAAGGACTCGAAGCCAAATGATGAAAGGTGAGGCGTACAAAAATCGTCAAAAATAGGTGAAAACTAATGTTCTGACACAGGTACAGGGCGGGTCAGAGAGTTCACCTACGGTCAACTCTCCGCGCCCCTAGACCAACCAGGAAAAACCTGCAGAAAAAGATTTATAAAATCTATTCAAAATAATAAATGATTTTATTAATTTTATGTTATTAAATGAAAATATATATTATTTTCTAACGTATTTTATTCTGATTTTTAATTATTTTTTTGAGGTTAAACATTACAAGTTCCCTTTTGGAGGCTATATAGGCATATTTATCTATATACTTTAATGTTTTATTTTTATTTTGTATAGTTAATTTTATTAATTAAATTTATTATTTTATATATTTATAACTTAATTTTATACACTTACATATATTTTTTATATTATTTTTATGATTTAATATATACAATTAAATAAATAGAAGTATTATTTATATAGGTATAGTTATAGACAATTCATCTATGTCTTTTATACAAGTATTTTATTTTTACGTTTTCTTGATGTTTTTATTAATGTTTTAATTTGTAAATATATTATAAAAAATATTTACAAAATTATAAAAATATAAAATGATAAAAATAATAAATAAAGAATAAAATGAATATTTTACTCGGTACAAGTATATAATATGGGTCTAAAACCTAACTTTCAAACCGTAACTCCAAAAAAAATGAAGGAGTTTTTATTTGAGAGATATGTGTTTGGGAAGCTGGGGTTTTGGTATTTTATTTAGACCATAACTTTTTATCTGTATATTATTTTTGTATGAAATCAATTTTATATTTTTCAATATTTTTTATATAAAACTTTCATGTTCAAAGTTTCTTTATTTTAAGTATAAAAAATGGAACTAAAAATAGGTCCCAAAAATGAATAAAGAATGAATCAAATAAAAGGGATTTTTAATGTATTTTGGCCCTTATCTCTCCTACTTTATTCCTTGTCAACCTAATCATCGAGATGTCTAGGTCTCGGGGTTTCAGGTCATAAAATATTTACAATATTTTATTCTTTTTCTTTTATTTCTTTATTCTATAATTTTGAAACCTGTATTTTATACACATTTTGTACAAAAATGCATGAACGATAAAATACATGAATTAAGGGTATTTACACGCATTTACAAAGATTTTTAAGGCCAAAATGTAGAATAAAGATGATGAAACAGAGATTTAGCATACAACAAAATGAAGTAGAGTGCTGGAGGCAAGGTGAGCATTTATGCTTTAGAATACATCAACGTTTTACCGCTTGCATTGCTTTTCCGACTCTTCCTCTGATTTTGATCACCTAAGAGCTAAGTAAAATTGATCCATCGTTAAGCTCATGCTTTTCTCATTAAAAGTCCAAAAAAGTGATAACAATAAAGTTGAGACTTCTAATATTACTTAACCCATAAAATTAATATAAAATTTTGCAAATATTACAAAACAATTTAAACTATTACTGAAAGTTTAGCTCTTAATAGTTAAATACAAAAATGATGAGGGGTGATGATGCAAAATACCCACTCCAAAGCGCGGATCAGATGGCTGAGGGCGCTCCACTTGCCACATGGCACGCCCACATGACGATGATGGATCGCGATCCAACGCACCGGATCAGATTGGCCAAGGAGATCGAACGGTTGCGGCTGCCCGAGATAGGACGGTGACTGAAGCGTCTGGCGTCTGCACATGATCTAATGGTGGAGAGGCTTGGAGGAAGAACAGGGAAGAAGGCCAGCGACAACGAACTTCCTCGACCTCCCTTGCTCTCTTAGATCGGTCTTTGGAGCTCCAGAAGGCCCATAACTCTTCCTGCAGGTAATCTTCAGATGTGGGAAGCCTCAAAATGGTTGGAGGGTCGTTGCACCCCGTCTACGATAGCGGTGGAGCTTCGGTTCTCCAGGTATCTCCGGCAGGTGGTAAAATCGCTCCCATGTAGCGAGCAGTGTTCCAATACTTGCAAAAGACGGTGATAGGGTTGAGGGCGAATTGCCCCGACCCCGTAGGGAGGTGGGATGAAGGTGACGAGCGGTGAAATGGAAGCTCGCCGGAGAGGTGGTGGCGGAGGTATTCAATTGGATGAAGAATGGAAACAGAAGGTGGGGATCGCTCCTAAAACTATGATAAAACTAAAAATACAAGAGAAATAAAGAAAAAAAGTGAACCTCGATGGTCAAAAGACCAGATATGGACCTCATGGACGTTGGCCGGAGATGGGGTTTGGAGCCACTACTCGGCCCTCGCCTGAGCTCCCCTCGCCTCACGGGAGACGTCCCGGTCACTGGCGTCAATCCACACAGGAAGAGAGAGAGAGTCAAAACTAGGTCCAAAAAGGGTTCAAAAGTGGAAGGAAGGATCGGGAGGTGTTTTGTAAAAGGAGGTTGGGGCAGCTCAAAGATTGAAGAGGATCAGGCGATTCAGGTATCCAAGGATCGAGGCAAGCCATTGGCGTGAATCCTCGATATATGGAGAACAAAAGTCAAGAAGGAATTTAAGCCAAATGATGAAAGGTGCGATCTACAAAAATCATCAAAAATAGGCAAAAACTAATGTTCTGACACAGGCACAGGACTGGTCAGAGAGTTCACCTACGGTCAACTCTCCGTGCCCCCTGGTTGGTCCAGGCGAACCAACCAAGAAAAATCTGCAGAAAAAGATTTATAAAATCTGTTCAAAATAATAAACGATTTTATTAATTTTATTTTATTAAGTGAAAATATTTATTATTTTCTAACGTAATTTGTTCTGATTTTTATTTATTTTTTCAAGGTTAAAAATTACAAGTTCCCTTTTGGAGGCTATATAGGTATATTTATCTATATACTTTAATGTTTTATTTTTATTTTATAGAATTAATTTTATTAATTAAATTTATTATTTTATATATTTATAACTTAATTTTATACACTTTCATATATTTTTATATTATTTTTATGATTTAATATATACAATTATATAAATAGAAGTATTATTTATATAGGTATAGTTATAGGCAACTCATCTATGTCTTTTATACAAGTATTTTATTTTTACATTTTCTTGACATTTTTATTAATATTTTAATATGTAAATATATTATAAAAAATATTTACAAAATTATAAAAATATAAAATGATAAAAATAATGAATAAAGAATAAAATGAATATTTTAATCGGTACAAGTATACAATAGGGGTCCAAAAACTAACTTTCAAACCGTAACTCCAAAAAAAATGAACCACCTTCATTAAATAGCTTATTAAAAGTTTTATACAATTAAAGTGGTTTTGATATATTTTGAGTTTTTATTTGAGAGATATGGGTTTGGGAAGTTGGGGTTTTGGTATTTTATTTAGACCATAACTTTTTATATGTATATTATTTTTATATGAAATAAAATTTGTATTTTTCATATTTTGTTATATAAAACTTTCATGTTCAAAGTTTCTTTATTTTAAGTATAAAAAGTGGAACTAAAAATAGGTCCCAAAAATGAATAAAGAATGAATTAAATAAAAGGGATTTTTAATGTTTGGCCCTTATCTCCTCCTACTTTATTCTTTGTCGACCTAGTCTTCGAGATGCCTAGGTCTCGGGGTTTCATGTCATAAAATATTTGCAATATTTTATTATTTTTCTTTTATTTTCTTTATTATATAATTTTGGCTTTAAAACCTGTATTTTATACACATTTTGTATACAAATGCATGAATGATAAAATGCTTGAATTAAGGGTATTTACACGCATTTACTAAGATTTTTAAGGCCAAAATGTAGAATAAAGATGATGAAATAAAGATGTGGAACACAAGACCGCTCGATTTTACGGGGACACCATCGTCGAATCGACCACACGAAATCCAGATTAAAACAACAATTAACCCATAACATTGATCAAACAATGAAAAGCGACGCGGAATTAAAATTTATTACAACTCTACAAAAGATGTGTATAGTGCAGGTAATGTAGAGGCTGAACACAGGGAACAAGAGGTAGATCAGGGCAAAGAATGGTCAAAATGAAGGTGATGCATTTGTCTAAATGTGTTATATTTTGTGGGGTTTTAATTTATATTTTTATTTGATTTTCAATTTTCTAATTTTGTATTTTCTTTTTATATTTTATATTTTCTTTTTCTTTAAAAATTTATAAAGCAATATAAAGGATATATATACAAGAGAAGTAAGAGATAGATAATATTAGGTAAAAATATCCAAAATACAGGAAACACAATGTTTTTAATTTTATATTTTTCTAATGTTTTTATGATTTTCCTGTATTTTTAGTAATTTTTTGGTGTTTTTAAAGTCAAAAAATGCTCAAAACAGGGAATAGAATATATAGCTGAAATTAAAGTGGAGAGGAAAATATAAAATAGAGTCAAAAATTGTACAATTTTTTTATATGAAGATAATAATATATATAATTCGGAGACAAAAAATAGATTTTTAGGATTTTTATGAGTTTTTGATATTTTTATAAAGGTTTTAAGGGTTTTCAATTTTTATGAGTTTCCTTTTCTATTTTTAGTGATTTTTGTCCTGAAGTTGTAAAATACTTAAATAAATACAAAATATATTTTTTTTGGAATTTTTCAAAAAAGTTTTACGATTTTTATGTATTTTCTAATACAAACAAGGATAAAAATGCATGTTTTTGAATTTTTATAAATCTTCAATTGATCAAAAATGTAAAATAAAAATATGGCATGAAAGTGCAATTCAAAACGAACTTAAATATATTTTTTGGTATTTTTTCCAATTTTATAGATGCATGAAATAATTAGAGACAACAAAGAGAAACTACACTGTTGGCAAGGGCATATATGTAAATAGTAGAAAATCCAGGGGCCAAAGTATAAATTTCACAAAAATAATAAACGTCTACAAAATTTTAATGGACCAAATATAAATTATCAAAGCCACGAGGGCTTCCTTGGAAAATTACCAAGGTCACGTGTATATGCACTTGGACCACATGCGAGGACCAAAATGCAATTGTCCAAAAATCTGAGGACACATTTATAAATATTATAGTAATAATATAATGTGCAAAGATATTTTCTATAATTAACTATAATAAAAATCCCAAGGGCCCAGGCACAAAATTTCCACCTCACGTGAAGCGTCATGTGAGGTGACGTGGCCTGGACCAAAATAACAATATGAAAAGTACTGGGTCTATTGTGCAAATATTACAAAACAATTTAAACTACTACTGAAAGTTTCGTTCTTAATAGTTAAATACAAAAATGAGGAGGGGTGACGATGCAAAATACAACTCCAAGGTGCCGATCGTATGGCTGAGGGCGCTCCACTTGCCATGCGGCACGCCCACACGTGACGATGATGGTTCGTGATCCAATGCACAGGATCAGATCGGCCAAGGAGATCGGATGGTTGCAGCTGGCCGAGATCGGACTGTGGCTGAAGCGTCTGGCATCTACACGGGATCCAACGATGGAGAGGCTTGGAGGAAGAACATGGAAGAAGGCCGGCGACGATGAACTTCCCTGACCTCCTGCAGATGATCTTCAGAAGGCCCAGAATGCCCAGAAGGCCCAGAATGCAGATGATCTCCTACGTTTGTCTTTGGAGCTCCAGAAGGCCCAGAATGCCTCCTGCAGATGATCTTCAGATGTGGGAAGCCTCAAAACAGTCGGAGGGTCGTTGCACCTCGTCTACGATGGCGACGGAGCTTCGGTTCTCCAGGTATCTCCGAAGGGGGGTAAAATCGCTCCCAGGTAGCGAGTAGTGTTCCAGTACCTGCAAAACATGGTGATAGGGTCAAGCGAAAATTGCCCCGACCCTGTAGAGAGGTGGGATGAAGGCGCCGAGCAATGAAATGGAAGCTCATCGGAGCAAGCTCCGGCGAGGTGGTGGCTGAGGTGTTCGATTGGATGAAGAATGGAAACAGAAGGTTGGGATCGATCCTAAGACTACGACGAAACTAACAATGCAAGAGAAATATAGAAAAAAGCGAACCTCGATGGTAAAAAGATCAGATATCGACCTCATGGTTGTTGGCCTGAGGAGGGGGTTGGAGCAACTCCTCGCCCCTCGCTTGAGCTCCCCTCGCCTCGCAGGAGACTTCCCTGTCATCAGCGTCAATTCACACAGGAAGAGAGTCAAAACTAGGTCCAAAAAGGGTTTAAAATTGGAAGGAAGGAAGGATTGGGGGGTGTTTTGTGCAATGAGGCTGGGGCGGCTCAAAGATCGAAGAGGATCAGGCGATTCAACGATCCAAAGATCGAAGCAAGCCATTGACGTGAATCCTTGATATATGGAGAACAAAAGTCAAGAAGGACTCGAAGCCAAATGCTGAAATGCGTGGCCTACAAAAATCATCAAAAATAGGCTAAAACCAATGTTCTGACACATGTGCATGGCAGGTCAGAGAGTTGACCTACAGTCAACTCTACGCGCCCCTGATTGGTCCAGGTGGACCAGCCAGGAAAAACCTGGATAAAAAGATTTATAAAAGCTATTAAAAATAATAAACAATTTATTAATTTTAGGTTATTATATGAAAATATTTATTATTTTCTAAAGTATTTTATTCTGATTTTATTAATTTTTCGAGGTTAAAAATTACAAGTTCCCTTTTGGAGGCTATATATAGGTATATTTGTCTATATATTTTAATGTTTTATTTTTAATTTTATATAATTAATTTTATTGATTAAATTTATTATTTTATGTATTTATAATTTAATTTTATACACTTACATATATTTTTATTTTATTTTTCTGATGTAATATGTACAATTAAATAAATAGAATTATTATTTATATAGGTATAGTTATAGACAATTCATCTATGTCTTTTATACAAGTATTTTATTTTAGATTTTCTTGACATTTTTATTAGTGTTTTAATATAAACATATATTATAAATAATATTTAAAAATTTACAAAAATATAAAATGATAAAAATGATGAATAAAGAATAAAATGAATATTTTAATCAGTACAAGTATACAATAGGGGTCCAAAACCTAACTTTCAAACGGTAACTCCAAAAAAAATGAAAAAAACATTCATTAAATAGCTTATGAAAAGTTATATACAATTAAAGATGATTTTGATATTTTTTGAGTTTTTATTTGAGAGATATGGGTCTGAGAAGTTGAGATTTTGGAATTTTATTCAGACCATAACTTTTTAGAGTTAGGTGAGAAGTCCAAAAGTTGCACAAACACTTAGGGGCTGAATAGGATTTTGGCACTAGTCCTTAGTGTGTGCGCATGAGCAAGTAAAAGCGAAGACAATGAGGAGATTACTCGCCCAAAGACAAATATTTTCCTTTTTGATCTTTTTTAGGGTTAAGTAATATTAACAGTCCCAATTTATTGTATCTCTTTTTTGGATTTTTAGTGAGAAATGCACGGGCCTAACGAGGGGTCAATTTTAGCACCTAGGTGATCAAAATCAGAGGGAGAGTCGGAAAATCAATGCAAGCGATAAAATGATGATGTATAATAAAGCGTAAATGCTCACCTTGCCTGCAGCACTCTACATTCAAGGATGTTCAGAAGAATTGAAACCTATCTATATGCAAATGCAAGATGATGAATCGCCCTAAAATCAGAAATTTCTATTAGCGTGAAGAACCAATGCTAATTACTTATTATAGAACCGAAGTGTCCGGTCTTGGAGTCTCCTCGGTGCCCACCACAATGGGTCCTGCAAAAGTTGTATGGAGAACTCTCATGGCACGGTGGTTCCGAGACTAAGTGAGAAGCTATTTAAAACTTGACTAAGTCCAAATGTTGACTATAGGCATATGCAAATATATTAGGTGTATGGCCTTAATCTATCACAAGCAATCCTAAAACTATGGTCTCGATCACACAAAATAAAGAAAACCAAACCAAGAAATAAAATAAAAATGTGAAGACAACCGATAAAATCGCAGTGAGCCCCCAAGTGAACAATCACTTGGAAATTGGGCCCGAGTGTCCAGAGTCCTGAGTACCGGTATTATTACGAATTCAAGTAGTCTCTCTCTCTCTCTCACTTCAAATTACACAAATAAATACAACAAAATGAATGGAGCTTGGTCTTCAAAAATCTCTAAGTCTCCTTGGTGCTACGTTGGCAGGCTGAAGCCAGCTTCACGTGGGTGCATAACCGCCTAGGGTAGGCGCCTCCCTCGATCCGCGATTCCTCGCATGAAGTCAACAAAGAGATGGGGTTAGACAACTCAACAAGATATATCAAAGAAATGAGAAAATAATGAAGCAAAAATATAGACAAATACCACAATCAACAATGAATCCCAATCTAAACGATGTTGCTCCCCGGCAACGGTGCCATTTGTTTAACCCAAAAATCAAGCGGTCTTGTGTTCCGCACAAGGCAGGGACACATTCGTCAAATCAACCACATGAAATCCAGATTAAAACAACAATTAATCCATAACATTGATCAAACAATGAAAAGCGATGCGGAGTTAAAAATTTATTATAACTCTACAAAAGATGTGCATAGTGCAAGTAATGTAGAGATCGAACATAGGGAATAAGAGGTAGATTAGGGCAAAGAATGCTCAAAATGAAGGTGATGTATTTGTCTAAATGTGTTATTTTTTGTGGGTTTTTAATTTTATATTATTTTATTTGATTTTGATTTTTCTGATTTTATATTTTCCTTTTATATTATTTTCTTTTTTCTAAAAAATATATAAAGCAATATAAGGATATATATACATGAGAAGTAAGAGAGAGATAATAGTAGGCAAAAATATCCAAAATACATGAAATAAATTATTTTTGTGCTTTTTATATTTTTCTAAAGTTTTTATGATTTTTCTGTATTTTTACTAATTTATTTTGGCATTTTTAAAGTCCAAAAATGCTCAAAACAGGGAATAGAATATATAATTGAAATTAAAAGGGAGAGGAAAATATAAAATAGAGTTAAAAATTATACAAATTTATTTTTATGTAAAGATAATAATACATTAACAAATTAGAGACAAAAAATAGTTTTTTAGGATTTTTTATGAGTTTTTAATATTTTTATAAAGGTTTTAGGGGTTTTCAATTTTTATGAGTTTCTTTTATATTTTTTTAATGTTTTTTGCTTGAAGTTGTAAAATACTTAAATAAATGAAAAATATATTTTTTTTGGAATTTTTCAAAAACGTTTTATAATTTTTTATATATTTTCTAATGCAAACAGGGATAAAATACCTTTGAATTTTTATAAATATTAAAATGACTCAAAAATGTAAAATAAATATATGACATGAAAGTGAAATGCAACAAGAACTTAAGTCTATTGTTTTGGGATTTTTTCAAATTTTATAGATGCATGAAATAATTAGAGACAATAAAGAGAGATTACATTGCTGGCAAGGGCATATATGTAAATAGCAGAAAATCCAAGGACAAAGTGTAAATTTCACAAAAATAATAAACATATACAAAAAGTTAATTGACCAAATATAAATTCACAAAGCCACAAGGGCTTCCCTCCAAAATAGCCAAAGTCATATGTATAAGCACGTGGACCACATGAGAGGACCAAAATGCAATAGTCCAAAAAACCGAGGACACATTTGCAAATTTTACAGAAATAATATAACGTACAAAGTTTTTTCTGGACTTAACGATAATAATAAAAATCCTAGGGGCCCAGGCATAAAATTGCCACCTCACGTGACCTGGACTAAAATGCCAATATGAAAAGTATGGGGGCTATTGTGCAAATATTACAAAACAATTTAAACTAATACTGAAAGTTTAGTTCTTAATAGTTAAATACAAAAATGATGAGGGGTGACGATGCAAAATACCCACTCCAAGGTGCGGATCAGATGGCTGAGGGCGCTCCACTTGCCATGCAGCACGCCCACACGTGACGATGACGGTTCGCGATCTAACGCACAGGGTCAGATCGGCCAAAGAGATCAGACGGTTGCGGCTGGCTGAGATCGGATGGTGGTTGAAGCGTCTGGCATCTGCACGGGATCTAACAGTGGAGAGGCTTGGAGGAAGAAAAGGGAAGAAGGCCGGTGACGACGAACTTCCCCGACCTCCCCCACTCTCCTACGTCAGTCTTTGGAGCTCCAGAAGGCCCAGAACGCTTCCTGCAGGTAATATTCAAATGTGGGAAGCTTCAAAATGGCTGGAGGGTCATTGCACCCATCTACGATGGCGACAAAGCTTCGGTTCTCCAGGTATCTTCGGTGGGGGGGGGGGGGGGGTAAAATCACTCCCAGGTAGCGAGTAGTGTTCCAGTACCTGCAAAAGACGGTGATAGGGTCGAGGGCAAATTGCCCCGACCCCGTAGGGAGGTGGGATGAAGGCGACGAGCAGAGAAATGGAAGCTCGCCGGAGGTAGCGGAGGAGTTCGGTTGGGTGAAGAATGGAAATGGAAGGTGGGGATCACTCCTATGACTAAGACAAAACTAACAATGCAAGAGAAATGGAGAAAAAAGTGAACCTCGATGGTCAAATGACCAGAGATGGACCTCACGACCATTGGCCGGAGATGGGGGTTGGAGCCACTCCTCGACCCTCGCCTGAGCTCCCCTCGCCTCGCGGGAGACGCCCCTGTCACCGGCATCAATTCACACAGGAAGAGAGAGTCAAAACTAGGTCCAAAAAGGGTTCAAAAGTGGAAGGGAGGATCAGGGGTTGTTTTGTACAACGAGGCTGGGGCGGCTCAAAGATCGAAGAGGATCAGGCGATTCAGCGATCCAAAGATCAAGGCAAGCCATTGGCGTGAATCCTCGATATATGTAGAACAGATGTCAAGGACTCAAAGCCAAACGATAAAAGGCACGACCTACAAAAATCATCAAAGATGGTACAAGTTCCTTTTTGGAGGCTATATATAGGTATATTTCTCTATATATTTGAATGTTTTATTTTTATTTTGTATTATTAATTTTATTAATTAAAATTATTATTTTATATATTATAACTTAACTGTGTTCACTTAAATAAATAGAAGTATTATTTATATAGGCATAGTTATATACAATTCATCTATGTCATTTATACAAGTATTTTATTTTTACGTTTTCTTGATGTTTTTATTCATGTTTTAATATACACATATATTATAATTAATATTTAAAAATTATAAAAGTATAAAATGGTAAAAATAATGAATAAAGAATAAAATGAATATTTTAATCAATACAAGTATACAATAGGGGTCCAATATCTAACTTTCAAACCGTAACTTCAAAAAAATGAAACCACCTTAATTAAATAGCTTATTAAAAGTTACATACAATTAAAGGTGATTTTGGTATATTTTGAGTTTTATTTGAGAGATATGGGTCTGGGAAGTTGGGGTTTTGGAATTTTATTTAGGCCATAACTTTTTATCTGTATATTATTATTTTTGTATGAAATCAATTTTGTATTTTTTTATATTTTATTATCTACAACTTTCATGTTCGAAGTTTCTTTATTAAGTATAAAAAGTGGAACTAAAAATAGGTCCCCAAAATGATTAAAGAATGGATTAAATAAAAGGGACTTTTAATGTATTTTGGCCCTTATCTCCGCCTACTTTATTCCTTGTCGACCTAGTCATCGAGATGCCTAGGTCTCGGGGTTTCGGGTCATAAATTATTTGCAATATTTTATTCTTTTTCTTTCTTTTCTTTATTCTATAAATTTGGCTTTAAAACTGTATTTTATATACATTTTGTACACAAATGCATGAATGATAAAATGCATGAATTAAGGGTATTTACATGCATTTACTAGGGTTTTTAAGGCCAAATGATAGAATAAAGATGATGAAATGGAGATTCATCAGGAACCTTCAATTGCAACATGCCATTATAAATCAAATTCGGGAATTCTCTAGAAAAATGGCTCTCGTCGATATCAAAAAGGTACATATTATTGCAACTCCCCAAGGATGCTGGAAGAGTTCCATGTAAGTTGTTGTAGTCTAAATGTAGTGATAGCGTGGAACACCTCGGATAGAATGCTCCACATATGGAATGACAAGTTGGTTGCAACAGGCACAACACCCTTTAACTTGTCCTTAGATATGTCCAGAACCCAAATACGAGAAGAGAAGTTCCACAGCCACTGTGGAATAACATCTGATATGTTCGAATCTGGCATATTCAATTATCGAAGTTTGTTTTGAGTCTAAATCCACAAAGGGAAATCAGGTCCCAGTTTGTAAGATCCTAATCTCAACATTGTCAACTGAAAGGGCGGAAGCCAATGAGGAGACAGTGTAATCTGTAACGAGTTTGAAGATAAGAGTCCAGTATAGTCCAATTGCTGAGATGGACGAGACATTCTTCAGACATGTTCCTTGTAAAGAATTGCTGCTCAGATCTAGATATTGTAGATATTTGAGTTTGCTTTGTGATGAAGGTACAGGTCATTATAATATATAATTAATCATTATAACAATCAAATCCATGAGTCATAAGGAGACTTTCGAGATTGAATGGCCCTCGGCATAAATCCACTTGCCTTCAAAACCCAACACATAATAAACCAAAAGGTTTCGCTCTCTCGTTCCTAAAACAGTAGACTCTACTGCACTCCAAAAAAAACCTCAGGGGACAAAAAGTCCTCATTCAGGCCAAATCATGGTCGAGTCCGGGTTGGACTGACCTACTGTTCCACCCTACTAACCATCTACTTCCATTGATCCAAAACAAGGCAAACATTTATACCAAAAAAAAAATAAATATCGGTGTTATATTATTCTTATATAGATCATATGGATATGAATCTTGACACCTAAATTGCTAAAACTGAAAAAAAGAACTTATTACTTGTTCGGTTAAGGATACTAACAGAAATGTAGAAATTGTCTTATATTTACATATATTTGATGGTTTAAAGGTGGTATAACCATATTCGTAACCGTAATCATATCCATATATATATATATATATATGACAAAATATAAATAACTGGATACATTGATAAATTCGATACATATTTAATTGATAAATGAATTTTATAAAAAATTTATAATGTCAACTATGTATATTTTTTTCTACTTGTCTAATATATATTCTTTTCATTTTAATAGAAGTGAAATTTCTATGAGTACCTGCAGGCAAGGTTCAAAAAAAAATGAAAGGCGGAATAAGGCTTTTTCCCTGGAAGCGAGGCGAGATGTAACCTCGAGATGGCCAAGGCGTAAGACTCAGTTTGTATAGTATAAAATGTATAATAAATATATTTACTGGTAAAATAATCTAATTTGACAAACATATAATGTATAACAATGTAATATATTATGATATTATGAAGATAAGAACATGAAAAAAAAGATATACCAATGTTATAAAACCCTTTCTAATAAATTTCTATCCAATCAAAAGAAAATCATTGGTTGTAATTATCACTAAAATATTTTCAAAAGGGGATTGGCTATAGTTGTTATTAAAGATGTCCAAGTTTGATATTGATCATATGATTTGAATCCTAACCGTATGTTCTCCTGAACCCAGATGAAGACAGTCTGATGTCCCCATGCACCACAATACCCTACCAGTACGAGGGTCTCGTTGCCCGGTCAGTGAGGTCAGGGGGGTAGAGGGGGCCTTTGCGGGAAATGTACGTGGCATGCTCCTGTCCCAAAATTTTTTCTTACGTGTATTGGAATTCCCACACATTTTATTATATGTTTAAGGGTGTAATAGTAAGAGTTCACTGAAATAATTGGACATGTTAATTGTAAGTATGAATATTAAAGAGATCAAATTTAAGTATTCATCTTGTATAAATATATACACAATAATTGGGCATTTATAAACATCTGAAATATCAATAAGACAAATTATTATCTTTAAAAATACTTGAAAAATCCCTAACGCCTCATCTTGCGCCTCGCCCCACCTCGACCACCTCAGGCATACGAGGCGTACGCCTCATCCAGGAGGTACGAGATGGTCGCCTCGAGGCTCTTTGGCTCTGCCCTATTTCGCCTCGAGCGCCTTTGTCCCTCGAGGCATGTTTTTTAAAACCATACATGCGGGTATCCCTTCTCCATAGAATTAAACTGTGTACCTATTAAAATCGGATACATGTTGGAACTAGTCAGGTCATCCCATGCCTCGGTAATGATGGGTTGGGGCGAGTCACTATCAAATGAGGCAGGGCACATGCCCGTGAATACTCCTAGATTCATACAATCTATTTTTTTCATTTAACTCGCAAACTATCAGGCCCATCAAAACTCCTCATCTTTAATTTCTATCGGAGCTTGAGGCATCCCAATGGACAACCCATTTGTTTTCTCCAAGCCCATGGAGATTCTTCAATGTCATCATATTCACCCAATCAATCCAGCAACTGCATGAACTTGATGGTTACGAGGAATGAGAATAAGAAACAGTTTTTTAGATGTGAGATAGACAGAGAAATATGAGGGCAGAGCCGCGTGCGAGGAGAGCTTGGTGGTTTTCGGTAGGGCACATATGCTCTATAGAACACATCAACAACTAAGGGAGATAAACTCTAACTCTATCCCCAGTTTATGGGAAGGGTGATAATGTCCTTTGTAAAACACAAGCGAAACTAGGCATAATGTGTAGGTCAAGCCCCTTGCAAAACCACCAGAAAAATGCTTCATACTTCAGTTTTGACGAGAATAAGTTCTTCCACAATAAGAGCTTCAAATTTTGGGTGAATACCCAACTCGAACACATCGGCTTTTGCATTGTAGACTTCCAAACGGAGATCTCAACGAGGCTATGATACCATTTTAGAATCAAACACGCAAAGCACACACAAAGATGGAGGTACAATGAGAGAATGACTATAATATATAAAGAAGGATGGATAAACAATCTTTCATCCAAAGATCCATTTACTGATATAAGCACAATAACTCAATACATAAGAAATTCAAATTCTTATAAACCTTAAATGATAGAATGTATGCATACGCATCTAGAACTATCTTATGGTAGGTTTCTTATAGTAGGTGATTGCAATTCAGATATAATTTATGCAACAAAATGTAGATATGAAGTGAGTACAAAAATGTCTTGAACTCTAAAACATTATCTCTTAGTTTTGGATCAAATAATGAAGTCATAGATTTTTTTCTCGCATGAAGAACAAAATGGCCAAATTCTAATATACACAAAGGGCATTATTCCAACATGGTAAAGCAACTAAAATGACGTACTTTGGAAGACATCGAGTTGTGAGCCCTGCTATCTTTATTGAGACACCTCCCACCTCACTTTGAACGTTTAAGTCATTTTGAAGGTTTTAAGATATGTAATTTTTGGATATGGTTAGATTACTTGAAAGGTGGTTAAACTAGTGTAGTAAACTCACAGTAAGGGTATACTTTGCAAGGAAAATGGAGTTTTTAAGGGATGCGATGTAAATATGAAGCATACAAAGGTTAAAGTGTAGTAACATTGTTGTGCAAGGGCAGACATGTTTAGTTGCCCAGTTACTAGGAAGCACACACCCTCTTTTCACATCCAATCTCAATGTCGCCTTTGGAAAAACATCCTTCAAGTTTGAAAAAGTCGGTAATCATTTAGCCAGGTCACTCTTTAAGGATTAGTTGTCAGTTAGATGACTAAAGGGATTAATCCAACTTTAGTTGATTTTGTATATTTTAGTCATTTTAAATATATAAATCAATATTTATACATATATTCTTATAAATTTACATAGATTAATATATTTTTAAGCTATTATATAATGAAATGAAATAAATAATTGAATTCAAATCAAACATTAAGCATTTTAGATTAATCTTGTTGTAAAAAAAGCAAAATAAAATAAAGTTTGTCCATGTATAAATCGGACATAAATAGCCTAGTTGGCCTTTTTTGCAAGATTGATAACGCTCATCCTCAACCTGCTCGAATGAGAGGGCATTGTTTGAAGCTCCAAGGCTAATACTAGATTGGTCTTGTCTTTTATAAATTCAGAGAATCCTATAATGTATGCACCTTCCTTATCCCTCTCATACATCAGCTTCGGAGAAAGAGAAATGAATGCCCAAGGGGATGAGAGCTATGGTATTACATTCTAAGAAAGCTTGCTTCTGCCATTCCATGGTCGTGTATGTTCTTACTTTTAGGAAGGGAAAAGGCTTCAACTTTGACTTGCACCCTTAATATGTTGATTATTTTAGATAAGTTTGATAATAAAAATGGTTTTGTTAAACATGTCCTATCTACGCAATCACATGGGTGCCAGGTGTCGGAAAGACAACTCTGGCTCAGAACGTTTCGAATGATCAAGATGTGAAGTCCTATTTTCATCTCATGTTATGTGTTTCAAAAGAGTGCCAATATGTTGATTTGTTGAAGCAAATTGCAAGGAATGTCATGCAGAAAAACGGGGCAAAAGATAAGAGAGATAAATATGATGATGCAAATACTCATGTTGAGCTTGATTCCATTGTTATGGGTCTTGCTCCAGCAGGTTCTTCTCTTGAGTTCCCAGCTCAGTTAAGACCCATTTTCTTCGCATTTTAGATAATTCATAATTCGTAGGTTCCATTTATGCGTCTATTTTCATAGTTAACTGTTAGGAGTAGGGATAATCATCAAATCTATCTTTGACTTGGAGCTCGAGCTCCAGGTCGATTACATTGTGATGTCACTGTAACCGACTAGCTTATTGCCCCATATCAAATCCCTTTTACTGCTCCATCGATTCCACCCAAATCCCCCTTGAATCTTTCCCTGATTCGAGGAGTTGAAGCTCCGTTCTTGTGCTTCGCCGGAGCTACACGCGCCGCATTATTCATGAGGTTTTACGCCTCATACTTTAGGCTGAGAGCTTGCTCTCGAGCCATTCCAGCTTTTCGTGCAGGACTCGCACAAAGAAGCGGTCCTTGGAGAGCCATTTGAAGCTCTCCTGTTGCTCCAGGTGGAAGAACCTCGTGGGCTTGCTCCTGAAGACCTAGAACCATTTTGAACCTCCCTGCACCTGCGGAAGGACGCTAGGAAGGAGGGGGACCCATAGGGAGGCGAAAGAAGCAAGGAAGGAGCAGAATCCCACAATCGAAGCAACATCTTGCTAGTGTTCTTCCAAGGCCCTCGAACACCGTTGGATTAAGAGGCATCACCATGATTAATCCCAGCCCTTAGATAAGACAAAGCGTCGTCTTGCTACAACCGCATGATCAGACACGTGGCACAGAGATAGCGGCTGTATCAGAGGCGTTAAGTGGGTAATTTACTCAAGTCCCCCATCCATCTTTTCTAATATGTAAATGGTCCTGTAAATATTTTACGTCGTTTAAAAAGCAGTGGACAAATTTCATATGCCTCCCGGAACTTTTCCTTTATTGCATATCAGTCCTTCCCAGGTTCATGTGCACTAGCACGTCTGTTGTTGCAAAAATTGCATGTATATCCTCACATGTTATTTTAATTATCATTAATATATTAAAGTTGGATATTAGTTGTAAAATTTGGGTTTTCACTATGCCCCTGGTCTTTATTTTAATTGCAAAAATAGCCATACTAGTTTAATCATTTTTGTGTGTTGTTTGCTATTTATTAAAAATATCAACCATGCCCCAAAAATCAAGAAAAAATAGGATTAGTTACATGGATGCATGTTTGTCCACATCCTATAATTACACATTTTATGCCCCTTTTCCTATATTCTAAAAATAAAATATTGCACGAATATTCCCTATCAGCCTTAAAAATCCAAAAAATATAAAATCATGTTTAAAATTTTCCAAATATATATTGTGTTTATTGTTTTATTTAATATCCATTGGCTGAAAATCCTAAAAAATAGAAAAAGAAAAAACATAAAAAATAAAAATATCCAAAATACCATAAAAATATAAAAATCTTCTAAAATCCAAAAATATTTTCTTATGTCTTATATTTTTATTTATATATATTATAATATATAAAAAATTGAGAATCTTTTACATTAATTAGTATTTTTAAATCTCAAAACAATGGCAAATCAAAAAGTCCTTGATTTTGTGTACTTTGGATCTTAAAAATCCCTAAAAGTTATCAAAAATATCTAAAAAAACACAACAACATTAGAAAAATATTTAGAAAAAACAAAAAAACAAGTCATTTTCTGACTTTTGATTATTTTTGCCAATATTTATATATGTATTACCTTATATAGTGTATACCTATATACTTAGTATATTATTATAATTACTGCAAATCCCTAAACATATTTTTAATACCTTAAAAAATAAAAAAATAACAAGGACTGTGCTTACAGGTAGTTCCTGATATTTATACCTATTATTACAATACATATATATATTCCTTAGCCTATATAAATACTTATAAATCCTTATATATTCGTATAATCATTATATAATAGTAAATTAAAAATTAGTAAATCTAAAAAAGAAAATAAAAACTAATTCTATTTTCCAAAAAATCAATTAACTATTTTATTTAATTAAAAACCCACATACTTTGGTTAAATTGTGCATATCTATATACATACATACCTTGTATTATTTATCCATTATTTATGGACAAATAATATAGGAGTGCTACATCTTGTGTTCCATGTATTTGACACCCAACTCTGCTGGTCTCTACACTCATTTATAATAAACTTCGATTCACACCTCTTTTGATTATTGAGATGATCACCTGGGCAATGTGAGAGGTCGGTTCAGCGACTTCGCTCTTGCCTTGTGTGGAGCATACGATTCTCTCTTCTCCTCGAGTGTTTGGTCTTTCAAATGGCACCGTTGTTAGGGAGCAATGGATTGTAGCCCATTTTTGTATATACATAGTTGCATATTATTGTCTCTTTGTTCTCTACTTATTTTATTTTGATAATTATTTGACTATTCTGATCCATATTTTTTGCTGATCTTTCTTGCAAGGGATCGCTTGGAGACAACTATCTCTTAGGAGGTGCGTGCACCCGAGACGGTTGGAGGTCGGCCTTCTCTTTATAAGTCGACAAGTAGAGAGCATGAGAGTAGGAAGGACGAGGAGAGCAGCTTGGAATTAGTTTTCAAATTTTGTGAGGAGAGAGATTTATTTTTGTAATAATTAACTTGTAATTAATTTAAACATTGTCATACTTAAGATGGTCCAATGACTGGGTGTCTGTTCACCTGGGGGCCTCACCATGGTTTTTCATATTTTATCGCCTTTCTTTTATTTTGTTTCATGCAGTTTGAGCTTTTCACCCTCATTTATATTTGTTTTATGTGAGTGAGCCCTTAGATAGTATGTTGTTTGACTCATTAGCTAGGTCCAAAGCCCTAACAACGTTGCATGCACCTATAGTTTACTTTTCTTGGTCTTTGTCAAAATTAATTGCTAATTACTTGAACTTGAAACCAGGGGTTGTGAGAGACCTCATACAGCACTTGCAGGATCCATTATGGCGGGCACCGAGAGGTCTCTAAGACCGAACATTTAGGATCCATTTCTAAGTAATTAGCATTTGGTTCTTCCCGATAATAGGAGATACTATTTAGGACATCCTATATTGCATATAGTGTAAATGTTTCAATTCTATCTTGCATCCCGCATGGAGAGAGCTGAGAAGCACTGTAACTAATTCTAACTTTACATGCATCATTAGTCATTAAGGTAAGATTTCTATCTTAGTGAGACTTGCACGCCTTTTCCGTCCTCTCCCCCTGTGTTTATATCACTTAGGACATAAAGAAAAAATATAAAAAGTCATTATGTAGTTTGCTCTGAAAATACTAAAAAAAATTAAAACCCAAAAAATTAAAAAAGGAGATTGATAAATAAACTTGACCTTAGAATTCGTAATGAACCATTCATTGTTTGGGGTTCATAAATCTGACATGGTTTACAAGTACATTCTAGACAGAGTGAGGCGCGACCCGCTAAGGATCAGAGCCCAAATCCTGATTTGTGGCGCCTTGATTGCCACCTAGGTTGGCGAGGTATTGGCGCTTCTATCGTATGTGACCGAGTAGGGCCTCGTCGAGCACGGTGTTCCTGCCTTGTGTGGAGCATCCGACTTGGTCTGAAGTACGAAGTTTAGGCCACACCCTCGTAGGTGTATCTGTCTTATCGGTTTGTGTCCGAGTAGGTCCTTGCACGCTCACGGGTGATTTCATTGTGAGCGAAGTCAGAAGTATTAGTTTCGCCTATCGGCTTTCCCTCTCTATCTCTTTGGTTGAGTAGCTACTCAGACACGAGATCTAGGACTTTCCAGCGTACAGATCACATGCTACAAAGGAGGTGGAAGAAGTATGGGGAACTTGCCTTGTAGTACACACACTCCTATAGGGTTAGCATACTTAAGAAATTGTTATAAGATTGCCTGAAAATAACAATAAATTTGAACATATAAAATTAGTCGAACTTTTACGGCTTCACGTGTATAGTGGGTAGACCCATCCTTGTTGTGTGTTTGTTTGAATTGGATTAAGGTTCAAAGATCAGTCAGGTTTTTGTTTTTTGGACTTAATAAATATCAAAATATACTATATATAATTTTTTGAATTTTTCAAAAAGTTTTTATAATTTTTTTGGTATTTTATAATTTATACATGGATTAGTTAGGCTCCTTAATAAATGGATAAAATGCAAAAATGGTAATTAAAAATATGGGCGTGAATATGTGAAATGAAGCATTTATCCCTATTTTTCCGTATTTTTAGGAGCACATTAGCTATTTTAAATAAGGGATTTTTACCTGGCAGACCCTGCAAACCTTGTCAATTATCTTCACAACCTTTGAAATAACGCAATTCCCCGCTCGACCCCGTAAACTTGCCAACTCTTAACCCATAAACCCTCCGGGTAATCTGTTTGAAGCTTGTGAGGGTTCTTGGGGTAATTTACATGGTCGATGGGGGTAATTACGTTGTACAAAAGGTCGTAGAGGTAATTTAAAAAGTTTGTAGGGTATGAGCGGTAAAAGTCCCTTTAAATAAATAGATATAAACTACAAAAATATATGTTCTAATAGGGGCATTTTTGCAAAAAATAAAGTGCGGGGGTCTCTATGCAAAAACACCAGAAATATATAATGTAATTAAAATTTAATGAACTATTTAATAATTTGAAAATCACCATGGTTACAGACAAAATTTACCCATCATGTGGGACTGTACGTGATACATACTGTGAGGGACCAAAATGTAATTACAAGAAAGTATAGGGGTCTTAAAGCAATTTTTACAAAAAAATATATAACATGAATTTCAATTTACTAGACTAAACAACAATTTACAAAACTAGCAGGGGTATATATGCAATTTTGCCATCTCACATGGGATGACACGTGAGGTGACGTGGATAGAACCAAAGTTTAAAAATTTCAGGGTCCTTTATACAAAATTCCCAATTTATTTTAAACATTATACTTTATTTACATAACCAAAATGTAAATACAAAAATGGTGGGGTGAGATATGCAATTTACACCAAATAAGGCGCTGGCCAACTGTCGGGATCTCTTCACTGGAACACGTGTCATCATCTCGTGTGCCGATGACGGTTCGTTAGCGATGGCTCTAATTCGATCATCCGAGACGATCTGACGATTGAAGCTTTGCATCATCCAACAATGGCGATCAAAACTGAGACGGAGGCCTGATCTGACGGCTCTAAAGGGGCTCGTAGGAACAGGAAAGATCCTTGTTCCTCCTGAGCTTTGATCTGATCCGGTGAAGCAAGAGCATTCGGCCACCTCCTCTGCCGCTATCGACTTAGAATGGTTCCTGGGGCTGTCGTCTATCGACTGGAGTGCTCAAGGGGGCCTGAGACTCGCCAGCAAGGTCGGGGCTCGAGGCACCTAGGTACTTGCAGAAATCCCAGATCAACCCCAACATGGGTCTATATCCTCCTGAACCTGCAAAGGATGTTAGTACGAAATAGTAGAGGGTTTCAGAAGGTTTTAATCGATGGAGATGGGCGGAGTGGAGCGTGGCGGTGCTTTCCGATGAAGGGTGGAGGAGGGAGAGCGATGTGCTCGATCCAGAGGGATTCGAGATGAATGGAATGTGCGTGAGGCGTAAAGAAGCGAAGGGGGAGGATTTTGGAGGCAGAAGCACGTCGGAAACAGGGAAAAGCATGGTGAACACATTCGTCGGAGCAGAGCTTCGACGAACTACGAATCGGCTATTCTAAGCTAAACAGTTAACCTAGTGATTAAGCTAATAACATAATTAAGATGCTGGAATAAAAGGCTACCTAAAAATAATAAAAACGCAGCTCGAACCTGGCCGGGTAGTCAAGGAGCAGGGCCACGCCGGAGCGTCGCCGTGGGTGCAACCTCCTCCTCCTTCCACTCACTTGCACCCTCCAGGGGCTCCTCCCTATCACGAAGAAGCTCGCTAGGCCAAAGGCGGGGGTATAAAGACTCGGAAGATTAACCAAATTTGCGGAGGAAGAGGGAGGTCGTTATTTATAAACATTGAGGCACCCTTATTTGACCGACCAAAATTAAAGAATCAACAATATATATGGGGTTAAACGAATGGGCATGGATCTATGATGAATAATAATTGTTTTTGCTGAAGGAAGCGATCTTGATTGAAGGATAGATCATGCGGGAAAAAGGAAAGAAAACTGGGGAAAATATAGTTCTAACGAATCAGAGACTCGGATGGGACAGTTGATCGCGGTCAACTTTAGACGCGCTGTGATTGGTCCAGTAGGGACCGCTAAATGACAAAACAATAGGTTTAATAAAGAATAAATATTTAAAAATAATAATGATGTTATTAATTTTTGAGTATAAAATAAAAAATATTTATTATTTTATGTAGTATTTTGTTATGATTTTTATTTATTATTTGGTGTATTTTATTACAAGTTTATTTTTATTAGTTATTTATAGGTATATTCTTGTTTTGTGCATTTTTATTTTTATTATATATATTTTATTATTTTATTTTATATATTTATAACTTATTTTTATGGATATAAATATATTTTTATTTTTTTAGAAAGTTATTTGTACATTTAATCCAATAGGTAAGTATATTATGTAGGTATATTTATAGGTATTTTACCTATGTTTTATATACACCTTTTATTTTAATGTATTTTAATGATTTTTATTTTTGTTTTGTAATTTTAATGGAATATAAATAGTACTTACAATATTACAAAAATATAAATACTACATAATAAAAGAATGTGTTCCCTTTTTATTTTTATACAAGTATAATCATATGTGTTTATCTATGTTTTCACATAGATTTATTTTATTTTGTATTTTTCTGTTAGTGTTATTCTAGTTTTAATATATACATATGTTATAAATAATATTTAAAAAATTATAAAAATATGAATTTTAAAAATAATAAGGGATGAATAAAATGAATATTTTAATTGTTAGAATGTACACTAGGGGCCTAAAACCTAACTTTCACACAGTACCTCCAAAAAATATAAAACCACCTCCATTAAATATCTTGTGAAAAGTTATATACAATCAGAGGTGATTTTGATATATTTTTAATTTTTATTTGGAAGATATGGGTCTGTGA
Organism: Ottelia alismoides; assembly: GCA_037367405.1. NCBI lineage: Eukaryota > Viridiplantae > Streptophyta > Magnoliopsida > Alismatales > Hydrocharitaceae > Ottelia > Ottelia alismoides. Next base: position 473,408 of record JAZKJV010008343.1, on the reverse strand, counting down.
AGTTTAGTTTTTATCATTTTTATTTTGTGTATAAAATGCACGTAGTGTATTATTTTTGCACAAACTCAATTTTGTATTTTTATTTACATTATTATCTACAAATTTTATGTAAAAAGTTTCTTTATTTGAATAATAAGTAGTAAAGAATAAAATAGGTGCCAAAAATGCATAAATGATGAATGATATAATGGGGTTTTTATTTTATTCTGGCCCTTATCTCCCCCTACTTTATTCCTTGTCGACCAACTCTCTTCTAGACTTGGTCTCCGGGTTAGGGTCGTAAAATATTTTCAATATTTTATTCCTTTTTATTTTATTCTATTTATTCTATAATTTTTACATAAAAAATAGTATTATTTACACAATAAATGTAATAAATGATGGATACTATTTTGTACAAATTAATGCTATTTACATGCATTAACTAGGGTTTTTAAGGCCAAAATAATAGAAGAAAGTTGATGAAATGGAGATTCATCACCCCCCTATACTTGCCTTTTCTTGTCCCTAGCAAACACTTATGCAATAAGTACAAAAAGAATAAAGAAGAAAAGAAAAAGAAAGAATGAATAAAATTGCTATCAGTTATTCACTTGTCTTTACAAAATCAAAGTTTGGAGATCAGGTTAGACCTTGATGTGAGAATTGTGTGGAACCTTGTCGGGAACCAAATTTAAAACACAACAGCCTTTGAGAGTCACAGATTCGGTTCAAACTACCTCAATAGCCAGGTCAGAACTAGCTTATATCATATGCAAACCCTTATGACTATGAAGTTGACTTGTACGGTGTAAGTGTAGTGGCTCTCCCCAACTGAAATGACAAAGGAATTGACTTCTCTGGAATGACAACCCAATGGTTCCCCAATCCAACACTCTGTCCTCGAGGAGCAGGGTATTCCCTTCCAAGTTCAAGTGGCTTCCAACTCAAGAGGAGGAGGTGAAGAAAAGAGTGGATGGTAGCCAGTGTAGCTACCTATCCTGGGATGCATGACCAGTGTCGTCAAGTCATCCAGCTGCAGGCCCACATGGTATAACTTTGATGCTCAAGCTTGCTTATTTTCTATACAACATATATACATACTCCGACAGGCATTTTATTTTTATTTTCAAGCCTGCCCACTTGTTTGAAGTTTTTTTTCAACATACTATTCACAGTAGTATTTACATAAGGACTTTTTCCTCTTGAGCCGGAAGACTATCCCTCTTTTGAAGCTTTATTGCAACCCGCACTCTCCTGTCATTTGACTTCATTGTAACTGGACCAGGTTGGGGTGCACTTCCCTCCCTAGATGAGAATGAATGTTTCCACCAGTGTGCGTTTCAGACTGGCAAATCCAACCCCCTCACCACTCCAACTAAGTTGAGCCAAGTGAAAGGTGCAAGTGTCCAAGTTAGGTCACGACCGACAAGAGTCATGCGTGTGTCTCGAAAAGTTCTAGTTAGTCAGCTGAGGTGACTTGAACTCAGCCCCGAGTCTCAAAGAATTAAGTCTGAATAGACCTGGAGTACCTGAAACCTAGTTCCCATGAGGTTCCGGTGCTGTTAGGTGCAGTAAGGTCCAACCAAGCTCCAATCTTCCACTTTATTGGACTATTTCAATCATCAAGCTCAATCAAAGAATATGAATGCTATGCAAATGCTATGTACAATGATGCAAATAATGATGCAATTTTTTCAAAGAATTTTAAAAATAAAAGGAAATTTTTACACAAAGAGTTTTGCAAATAAAAAGAATTTTGGCTCACAGAGTATGAAAACATATATAGCTATTTACACGGGTGTGCTTATTTTTATTTACAAGAGCTAAGAATTACAGAATTTTAAAATTTATTTTATAGGGATATATATAATTAGTAAAGAATTTTATGTACATATGATTATTTATTTTATTTTTATTTTTAATGATGCTTTTATTCCTCAAATTTATTTGAAAACTATAGTACAACATAAATTTTGCAAATCTTTACAAACATTTGAAAGCCATTTTGCAAAGATTTTTCAAATAATATATATACATTTTTCAAAATATTTTTAAAAATATTTTCAAAATTATTTGCAAATAGGTTTTCAAATCCTTTATTTCACACAAAGAAAAGAATTTTTGCAATCAAAATATTTTTACAAAGATTGAAACATTTCACAAAACGTTTTCCAAACGGTTCACACCATTTTTCAAATCATTTAGCAAAAAATATTTTTAATATGATTTATTAATTCGTATATACAAAAAATTGAGGAATAAAAATCATTATTAAATGGTTTTTAATGAATTATATAGTGTTTTTACCCATTATTATTAATAATAATATTAAAATATGAGTTATAGATAAATTATATATACAGAGTATATACGACCCCCCTATACTTAGCATGAGCTATGTCCTCATAGATCGAAAAGAGAAAGAGAAAACATAACTCATACCGAGTATAGAAAAGACTATACTACAACGACTGAAAGAATAAGAAATGAAATAATAAAGAGATAAATGAATAAAGTTGACCGTCCCCCCTATACTTAGGATCAGATAATCTAAGTATAGCAAACTATACACAACACAGGGAGGGTCAAGGGTGGGAATAAACAAATCACAACTCGAGCTGTCTCCCCCTATACTTAGGGTAAAACATTCGTAAGTATATCCAAACAAATATACAAGAAAGGAGATAGTGGAGGGGATCAAAGAATGAAATAATCAAGGGTGCACCGCCTATAATTAGGACAAAGTACGTCCTAAGTACAGAAAACTAACAACTAGGGGCGACGCCTTTTCTATAGAAAAAGAAAAATGAAAAGGAAAAGAAGAAAAGGCATATATATACAGATAGATGGCAAGATCGTAGAGAATGTATGCATAACTCTCCTTATACTAAGGGTGAAAGATTCTTAAGTATAAGCAACGATAGGAGTGATGAAACGGGACGGATAAAGAACAACATGAAGCGTACCCTCTATTCTTAGGACAAAGTACATCCTAAGTATAGTCACACAGATATGGAGAAAGATCTGGGGCACACAAGACATATGGAAGAAAGAAAGAATAGAATACACACACATATACAACAAGTAAAGAGTGTGAAGTATATGACGGTATTCGGTACGCAAATACCATGCTTTTGTCATCGTCTCCCTGTGAGAACAAGGATGCAATCAAATAGAAAGACACCTGGTTATGCAATCAAGTGGGTGTCATCTACCAGAGAAAAGAGATCGACAACTAAACCAGTGGTCGGTAGCGAAAGCAGAATATCAGCTCAAAAGGAAGGAAATGAGTCATCAGAATCGATATTGTAAGACATGGAGGAAGAGTGAGCAATAAAGATTCCTCCAAGTCAATCATGGTCTCCGAAAGATATAAGAGGTAAAGAGCGGGAGACAGTGGATGTGGCATGTGATATCCGGTGGTCATATAGTCAGAAAGTCACAAGAATACACTGAATAGCACAAGATAAGGCTCAACCCTATGAGGGTCCTCAAGGTGAGCAAGATCAGAGAATAATCAAAAGACTTGACTCCGTGCTCCAACAGAGTGGAAACACAACCAGGGAAGAGACCGAGTACCAAAATCAGCAGACTCGACTTCGTGCCCCTCGCGAAAGGAAGCACCATAAGTGAAGCTGAGTACTAAAATATGATGTACTCTCCTGCAGATAACCCTCGGGGAGTAATACATGCTAGTCAATGAATAAACAGAACAGAAGCTCACCCCAGCAAGGGTCATCAAGGTGAGTAGACTCAAAGGAGTCAGATTCATCAGACAGATCATACAAGCGGTCTCAGTAGGTGACAGATCGTCTACCCACAGAAGAGATCAACAAATCAAGAAAATGTGGCAGCGTCCCACAGACAACCCTCGAGGAGCATACTGCCAACTAAGCATTGAATAATCAGAGAAAGATGGCTCGTCCCTGCGAGGACCGTCAAGGAGAGCAGACTGAAAGGAGTCTAGGCAAGGGGTCCCAAGATCAAACAGATCAGATAACTAACAAAGCAGGGGGACCAGAAGATATATCAGACGATTCGGTCCCGTGCTCCAACAAAAAGGAGACACAATCAGCAGGGGGAACTGAACGTCAAGAAAATGTGTTGCATTCTCTCGCAGATAGTCCTCGGGGAGCGATGAAAGCTAAGTAGTGAATAGTCAGATCAGATCTCATCCTTGCGAGGGTTGTCAAGGGGAGAAGACTCAAAGGAGTCAATCAGAATGGTCTTGGAGATGACAGATTGTCTACCAGCAGAAGAGACCTCAGATGTAGCAAGGTGTCATAGTCTCTCGTAGATAATCCTCGGAGAGCACTATGAACTAGGCAATGAATAATCATAATTGTGGGGCTCATCCTTGCGAAGACCGTCAAGGAGAGAAGACTCTAAGGAGTCAGGGGCATGGGCCTCGTGCACCTACATATCAGGCACACAATTAGTAGGGAGGCAAAATAGTCAAATTAGACGACTCGATCCTGGGCTCCAATAGAAGGAAACATCGTCAGCTAGTAGAACCGCGTAGAGAAAGTATCGCATCCTCCCGCAGATAGTCCTCGGGGAGGTATGCAAGCTGAGTCAATCAAGTCTTGGGATTGTTGGCATCAAATATTAGGTCCTCTAAAGTAATCAATCAATCAAACCTAGGAAGGCACAAGATCATAGAGGGATGAGAAATAATTAGGTCAATCAAAGTACGCCCCTCAAGTCAATCCAATCCAGCTAAGATCGCACAAAAGAAAATCAGAAATCCTCGAGGTGCCATAGGTGGATGAAAGAATCAAGAGATCGGGGATGGGTCAATAAAGAAGATGAGAGATCATGTGGTTTCCACACACCATCGTTGTGAAGTTCAAATCAGAATAGTCAATCAATCCTCAAAATCAAGATGGTAGGAACCTCAAAATAGATAGACCAATCAAAGCTCATGAAATCCTCATCAAATCATAAAAATATGTCACATCCTCAATCCGGTGCTCGAGATCAAAATCATCAAATAATCACACCTAATAATCATGCATCATCAAAGTCCTCAATAAGCTTTAAGCACAAATCCATGGTTAGATCCACCAAGAGTAGGGTATCAATCTAAGCATCCTCAAAACATGCCCGACTTACTCTAATAATCAATGTAAGTCACAATCCTCGATGCGGGCTATATTCATGAGCACATTAATCCTGGGTGATAGAAGGATGATACGAGGGACACGAGGAGGGTGGGAGAGATGAAGGTGGACACAATCAAAATTGTGGTTAAAGTAAAGGGTCTCCTCGGACCGACTAGATGTGGGTGATATGGGAAAGAAGAGAAAAAAGCCGCAAGATTCAGCTAGGAAGGTAAAGCTCAAGGCCCAATATCACAACTCGATGCAAATGAGGAGATCTAGGTATAAGAGAGGTAGAGAGACTCAAAGATGAAAAATGATGACTCACACAGATGGGACCGCAAAACTCAAAGAGATGAAAATGCACAGGGACTCTAAGTCATAATCAAAACACAAAGAAAGCCCCTTATTCACCTACTCAACACAGTGAAGACCAAAGATGTGGTCCTTTTATCTTGTCGATTTTAGAGTTAGGTAATCATCACAAAGTTGCACACACTGAAGACATGCTTGGGATTTGGGCACTAATCCTTAGCGTGTGCATCGGAATAAAATGCACATACAAGGAGGGGGTTGCTCTCCCAAATACAAGGAATCCATTACATTTTATTTTAAAGATCAAATAGTGTTAGCATTCCCAATTTTATTTTGGTTATCAATTTTTGGTCATTTTTCAATGCACGTGCCTAACGGGTTTCCAATTTCATTTACATCCTAAGTGGTCCAAATTAGAGGGAGAAGATCAAAAAAGCCATGCAAGTCGAAAAACGATGATGCATGCAAAGTCAGAAGACTGACGGTGCTTCCCAGCTCTCTCCATGCGGGATGCAAGACCGAATTGAGCCTATGCTATATGCAAATGCTATCCGATGAAATTACCCTAGGATAGTAACTTATATTATCGTGAAGCACCAGATGTTAATTATTCAAAGCCAAATCCTAAAGTCCGATCTTGGAGACGCCTCGGTGCCCGTCACAACGGATCCTGCCAGCATTGTACGACGTCTCTCAGGGCGCGCAGGATCGAATCTAAATAACCAACAATTATATTTGACTAAGTCCAAAAGTGAAAGAGTTGTAGAGAGCCTTGAATTATTACATGCCATGTGTCACTCTCTCACATAAATTTACAATTTTTTAAGAAAAATGCATAAAATGAAGCTAAAAAACTGTCTCAAAAATTCTCCAAGGATGAATTGGCTACTTTCTCCCACCGGTTCATTCAGAAAATCGACTCTACATTTCTTGGGTGCATAAATCCTCCTAGGAGATCCTCCATCGCACTACGTGATAGAGAGGTATTTCGCGAGGGTTTGTTAATTAAACCCAATTAGCATCATTGATGTGACCACTCAATAAAACACCCCTTCAATCAGCAATTAACCCACAATAATTAATGAAGCAATGAATAGCAAGAGTGTGGAATTAAAATATATTTACTCTACCATAAAATGTATAGCAGGCAAGCATGTAGAGGTCAAACTACAGAGAGCAAAATGGTAGCCTACGGTTATCTATGCACAACCAAGTCATTGATTTGTATAATTCTTTTTATGGGTTTTTTATTCTATATCTATTTTCTTATTTTTGGTTTGTAATTTTGTATTTTCTTTTTATATTTTACATTTTTTATATTTTCTTTTTCATTTAAATATTATATAAATATAAATATGTGTATAGGTATATATGAATATGTATATGTATAATATAAGGTACATATTGGTACTATATGCAAACAAATGTATAAAAATACTCAAATACTTTTGTCATTTTTATATTTTTCTATTTTTTGTTAGTTTACTGGAGTTTTTGCTAGTTTTTATATATTTTTAAAGTCAAAATTATCCCAATATGGGATTAATAAATAGTCCAAAATTAATTTGGGCTTTAGAAATAATAAACGAGTCCCAAAAATACCCAAATTAATTTTAATATATTCATAATAATATATAGATAATTATAAAACTAAAAAAATATTTTTGGTACACCTTTAGAATTTTTATTTTTTGTTGGATTTTGGAGCTTTATGATTTTTATAATTTTCCTTTTCTTATTTTCAGGGATTTTTGTATTCTAGACTCAATAAATACCAAAATATACTATATATAATTTTTTGTTATTTATAAAAAAGTTTTTATATTTTTTGGAATTTTTATATGTAAACATGGATTATTTATTCTCCTTTTCAATTGTAATTATTGGATAAAATGAAAAAAAAACCAATGAAAAATATGGGTGTGAATCTACAAGAAATATAGCATTTATCCCTATTTTTGGAAATTTTTAGGAGCACTATGAGTATTTTTAATAATTAGATAAAACATACAAAAATACATGTCCTTGTAGGGGTATTTTTGCAAATAAAATAAAGAACCGGGACTCTATGCAAAAACACCAAAAATTTACAATGTTTATTTAATTTCTAATGACTAAATCATAATTTCAAAAACTGCTAGGGCATAGGTCCAATTTTACCAACACGTAAACTGCACGTGACGCATACAGGCGGGGACCAAATCACAAATATCTGAAAGTTCAGGGACTATTTCCAATTTTTACAAAAATAAATAACATGCTTTTGAATTTATTGGACTAAATAGTAAATACAGAAACTGACAAGGGCTCACATGCAATTTTGCCACCTCACATGAGACGACACATGAGGTGACGTGGAATGAACCTAAATGCAATTAAAATAAGTACTGGGCCCTTTATGCAAAATTCCAACTTATTTTACAACGTAGCATTTTATTTACAGAAATAAATAATAAATACAAAAAGATGGGGCTAAGATATGCAAATTACCCCTTAATAGGCATTGGCGGACGGCAAGATCTTCTTCACTAATTCATGTGTCATCCATCCAACGCCCCGTACTGCTTCGCCGATGAGCGGTGGATATTAGATCCCTGGAGCGGATCTGACGGTCGAAACATTGCTCCATCAGGTGACATTTGTAGCATCTAGGTCTCCTCCCCAGGTCGGACGGTTCTGAAGGTACTTAGAAGAATAGGGAAGAACCCCATTCCTACCGAGATTGGATTCGATGTAGCGTGCGCATTCGCTCCTTCCATGAGCTATTGAGGGTCCAAGGAGCTCCGTTGGGACACAGTGTATCGCCTGGAGGACTCGGAAGAGCATGAGGCTCGGTGGAGCTCTCCAACGAGCCGGTGAAGAAATGGGTGCCCAGGTGCTTCACTTTTCTTCGAACTCAACCCTTAAGGGGTCCTTTGGCCCTCCATACCTACAAAGGGTATACACACAAGCACACATACGATCTGGCAGCCTTATTAGGTGGCAAAATGGTGTGGAATGGGTAGGGCGGAGGTGCTCTGGCGAACGGGGAGTGGAGCACCTAGATCTCCAGATCCACTATGGATCTGGAGGGGGCAAGATGTGCGGAATGATCATAGAGAGTTCAGGCGTGAAATGGGCACGAGGAACAAGGTTGAGAACGTAGAGAATGCGCGGAGGAGCTCGCCGGAGCTCAACTCCGACGAAGTACGAGCTTGAGTGATTTAGCTAATCTAACCATCTAAGAATCAAACTAATTACTTGAAATAGAAAACTAATATTAATGCGAGCAAAATAAATAACAAAAAACACATCTCTTATACCTGGGGGATGCCTAGGGAGCAGGGTCGTCGGCTACGGCGGTCGTGGGTGCACCCGACCTCATGGAGCTTCACCTAAGCGCGCACCCACCTCCTCCTATCATGAAGAGATGTTTGGGATTCAAGGCGAGGGCTCCTAGGGCTCTATGGTGACCAAATTTCGAAGAGGGAGGCGAAGGGCTTATTTATAAACTTTGCTAAGCACCCTTATTGACCGTGGTGAATCAAAGAATCGATTATGTTTTTAGGTGATATACGACGAGGGCGTGGATTTCTGATGATCCCTGATCATTTTGTCATTAGGAAGCGAGATCGATAGATGGACAAGATCCCCGAGAATATTGGGAGAAGATAGGAGAAAAGACAGATCTAATGTCCAAGAGAAGACAGATCTGACGTCCAAGAGCTAGGATGGGGACAGTTGACCAGAGGTCAACGGTCCGAGCTCCACCATTGGGCCACATCAGATCACTAAACGACGAAACAATAGTTTTTATTCAAAAATAATTATTTAAAAATAGTATATGATTTTATTAATTTTTATATATAAAATAAAAAATGTTTATTATTTTATGTAGTATTTTGTTATGATTTTTATTTATTTTTGTCTTTTATTATTAGTAGTTAATTTTTATTAGTGTATTTATAGGTATATTCATCTATGTTTTGTACATTTTTATTTTGTATGTTTTATTTTTATGTTTTATTATTTTATTTTATATATTTACAACTATATTTTTATGAGTATAAATATATTTTTATTTATTTTTATGATGTTATTTATAACTTTGAATAAATAGATATGTATCTTATGTAGGTATGTTTATAAGATATTTTACTTATGTTTCGACATAGTTTTATTTTATTTACCATTTTCTTTTTGATTTTACTCTAATTTTAATGTACAAATATGCTATGAATAATGTTTACAAAATTACAAAAATATGAATTTGCAAAAATAATAAATAATGAATAAATTGAATATTTTAATAAATAGAATGTACAATAGGGGCTCAAAACCTAACTTTCACATGGTAACTCCAAAGAATATAAGACTACAATCATTAAATAGCTTGTGAAAAGTTATATACAATTAGAGGATTTTGCTATGTTTTGAGTTTTTATTTGAAATATATGAGTATGTGAAGTTTGGTCTTTGGTTTTTTAATTTTGTGTATAGGGTGTACACTGTGTATTATTTTTGTGCAAACTCAATTTCATATTTATATTTACATTATTATCTACAACTTTCATGTACACAATTTCTTTATTTGATAAATAGCTAATAAAGAATAAAGTATGTGTCAACAATGCATAATTAAAAGAATAAAGGAATGGTATTTTTGGCCCTTATCTCTCCCTACTCTATTTCTTGTCGACTCCATTCTAGACTTGGTCTCGGGGTTAGGGTCAAAAAATATTTTCAATATTTTATGCCTTTTCTTTTCTTCTCTTTATTCTATATTTTGGCATTAAAAACCTTATTATATATACAAATAATACAATAAATGATGAATGCTATTATGCACAAATTGATGCTATTTACATGCATTAGCTTGGGTTTTAAGGCCAAAATGATATAATAAAGGTGTTGAAATGGAGATTTATCACTGCGGTCCCTGAACAAATTCAAACAAGAAGGAGTGTCAGACAGTTTACAATAATATCAAATAATATTGAAAAATAAATAAATGAATAAATACAACAGTGAATGAAAAAATGGAAAAGAGATATAAGGCAAAATCAAATAATCTACTACTACGCAACGTTGCTCCGCGACAATGACACCATTTGATAAACACAAGATAATCATCGGTCGTGCATTCCACACAAGGTGGGAACGCAGTCGCTGTGGTGACTGACAAAAATCTCGGGTTTAATCAACAATTAACCCACAATAATTAATCAAGTAATGAATAGAAAAAATGTGGAGTTAAAATTTATTATAACTCTACAATAAATGTGTATAGGTGTAAGCATGTGTAGAGGACGAACACTGGGAGCAAACAGGAGGAGGTATCATAAATGCACATAAATTCTGTCATGTATCTCTTGTCCATTTTATTGTTTTTGTGTGTTTTAATTTTATATTTTTATCTTATTTTTGATTTTATATATTTTTCTTTTTATGTTTTTTATTCTTTTTTATATTCTCTTTTCATTACAATATTATATATATGTATATGTATAAATAAAATATATGATATATATAGAAACAATATATATAATATAAAAATACTCAAAATAAAGGAAATAAGATCATTTTATAATTTTTATATTTTTATAATTTTTATTTTTTGAAATATTTGTTATTTTTTTTATATATTTTTATAGTCAAAATATCCCGAATAAGGGATTAATACATAATCTGAAATTTGATTTGGGTCTAAAATAGTAAATAAGTCCCAAAACTACCCAAATTAATTTTATCATATGAATAATAGTATATATATACTTATAAAATAGAAAAAACATTTTTTGGTATTTTGTAGGATTTTTATTATTTTGTTCAATTTTAGAACTTTATGATTTTTACCGTTTTCTTTTCCTGTTTCTAGGGGTTGTTTTCTGGACTCAATAAATATCAAAATATACTACATATATTTTTTTTGGAATTTTTCAAGAAGTTTATATAATTTTTTGGTATTTTATAATTTAAACAAGGATTATATATGCTCATTTTCATTTTTAATAAATAGAGAAAATGCAAAAAATCCCAATTAAAAGTATGGACGTGAAAGTATATGACATGAAGAATTTATCTTATTTTTTCATATTTTTAGGAGCACATTAGCTATTTTAAATATATATATATATATAAACTATAAAAATATTTGTCCTAGCATGAATATTTTTGCAATAAAAATTAATGTGCAAGGGTCTCTATGCAAAAACAACAGAAATATACAACGTAATTAAGAATTTAATGAACTATTTAACAATTTCAAAATCACCAGGGTTACAGACACAATTTACCCATCACTTGGGACTATACGTGACGCACATTATGAGGGACCAAAATGTAATCACAAGAAAGTACAGAGCTCTTGAAGCAATTTTTACAAAAATATATAACATGAATTTCAATTTACTGGACTAAACAACAATTTACAAAACTAGCAGGGGTATACATGCAATTTTGCCACCTCATGTGGGACAACATGAGGTGACGTGGACAGGTTCAAAGTGTAATTATAAAAAATTGAGGGTCCTTTATACAAAATTCCCAATTTATTTTAAACATTATACTTTATTTACAGGACCTAAATGTAAATACAATGATCGGGATCTCTTCACGTGAACATGTGTCAACATCTCGCGCGCCAATGACAGTTCGTTGGTGACGACTCTGATTAGATCATCCGAGATGATCTGACGGTTGAAGCTTGGCGTCATCCAACGGTGGTGATCAAAACTGGGACAGAGGCCTGATCTGACGGCTCTGAAGGGACTCAGAAGAACAGGGAAGAACCATGTTCCTCCCGAGCTTCGATCCAGTGAAGCAAGAGTGTCTGCCGCCTCCTCCACCGCTATCGGCTCAGAATGGTTCATGGGGCCTTCGTCTATCGACTGGAGTGCTCAAGGGGGCCTGAGACTTGCTGGAGCGCGTCAGTAAGGTCGGGGAAGCTCGGGGCGCCCAGGTACCTGCAGAAGTCTCAGATCGACCCCAACAGGGGTCTATAGCCTCCTGAACCTACAAAGGATGTTAGCATGAAATAACAAAGGGTTCCAAAAGGTTTTAACATGTGGAGATGGGTGGAGTGGAGTGTAGTGGTGCTCTCCGGTGAAGGGTAGAGAAGGGAGAGCGGTGTGCTCAATCTAGAGGGATTCGAATGAATGGAATGTGGGTAAGGTGCAAAGAAGTGAAGGGGGAGGAATTTGGAGGTGGAAGCGCATCAGAAACAAGAAAAAGCATGGTGAACACGTTCGTCAGACGCTCCGACGAACTACGAATCGACTATTCTAAGCTAAACCGTTAACCTAATGATTAATCTAATAACATAATTAAGATGCCGAAATAAAAGGTTACCTAAAAATAATAAAAATGCAGCTCGAACCTGGCTGGGTAGCCAAGGAGCAGGGCCACGCCGGAGCGCCGCCCAGGGTGCAACCTCCTCCTCCTTCCACCCGCTCGAACCCTCCAAGGGCTCCTCCCTGTTACGAAGTAGCTCGCTAGGCTGAAGGCGGGGGTAGAAAGGCTCAAAAGATTGACCAAATTTACGGAGGAAGAGGGAGGTCGTTATTTATAAACATTGAGACGCCCTTATTTGACCGGCTAAAATTAAAGAATCAACAATATATACATGTGGTTAAACGAATGTGCGTTGATCTATGATGAATAATTATGATTTTTGCTGAAGGAAGCGATCTTGATTGAAAGATGGATCATGCGGGAAAAAGGAAAGAAAACTGGGGAAAATACAGTTCTGACAAGTCAGAGACTCGGATGGGACAATTGACCGCGGCCAACTTTTGATGCGCTGTGATTGGTCCAGCAGGGACCGCTAAACGACAAAACAATAGGTTTAAGAAAGAATAATTATTTAAAAAAATAAATGATTTATTATTTTTTAGTATAAAATAAAAATATTTATTATTTTATGTAGTATTTTATTATGATTTTTATTTATTATTTGCTATATTTTTTTACAAGTTTATTTTTATTAGTGTATTTATAGGTATATTCATCTATGTTTTGTGCATTTTTATTTTTATTTTTATTTTGTATATTTTATTTTATTATTTTATTATTTTATTTAATATATTTACAACATTTTTATGAGTATAAATATATTTTTATTTTATTTTTAGGATGTTATTTGTACATTTAAATCAACAGGTAAGTATATTATGTAGGTATATTTATAGGTATTTTGCTTATGTTTTATATACATCTTTTATTTTAATATATTTTGATGATTTTTATTTTCGTTTTGTGATTTTAATGGAATATGAATAGTATTTACAATATTGCAAAAATATAAAGAATAAATAATAAAAGAATAGGTTCTCTTTTTATTTTTATACAAGTATAATCATAGGTATTTTATCTATGTTTTCACATAGATTTATTTTGTTTTGTTTTTTACTTTTGTTTTTATTCTAGTTTTAATATACAAATATTTTATAAATAATATTTACAAAATTATAAAAATATGAATTTGTAAAAATAATAAGGGATGAATAAAATGAATATTTTAATCGATAGAATGTACAATAAGGGCCCAAAACCTAACTTTCACACGATAACTCAAAAAAATATAAAACCGCCACCATTAAATAACTTGTGAAAAGTTATATACAATTAGAGTGATTTCGATATATTTTGAGTTTTTATTTGGAAGATATGGATCTGTGAAGTTTGGTTTTTGGATTTCTTATTTTGAGTATAAAGTGTACACAATGTATTATTTTTGTACAAATTAAAATTTTTATTTTTATTTACATTATTATCTACAACTTTTATGTACAAAGTTTCTTTATTTGATGAATAAATAGTGAAGAATAAAATAGGTGCCAAAATGCATAAATAATGAATGAAAGAATAGGGTTTTTATTTTAGTTCTGGCCCTTATCTCCTCCTACTTTATTCCTTGTCGACTAACTCCCTTCTGAACTTGGTCTCAAGGTTAGGGTTATAAAATATTTTCAATATTTTATTCCTTTTTCTTTTATTCTCTTTATTATATAATTTTGGCATTAAAAATAGCATTATTTACACAATAAATGTAATAAATGATGGATGTTATTTTGTACAAATTAATGATATTTACATGCATTAGCTAGGGTTTTTAAGGCCAAAATGATAGAATAAAGGTGAAGAAATGGAGATTCATCTGTAGCCTAGGTTCGGGCCACGTGGCATCTGACGATGGCTCGATGTATGGCTCGGTGGACCCGAGCCTGACGGTTCGTATTAAGATGTCGGGCGTTATAAGGACAATCCGATCTTATAGATTGGATGTTATCTGTTCTCCCTTCTTCATCCTCTACCAATGCACGATGGGTGGTAATTTCTGGGCTCTTGCGAACTCCCATTTCCTCCACCTCACTCTTGCAGCCTCTTGGTAGGTTATGTCAGCTTGCTATAGGGTTGGCAAAGGAGATGGAGATAAGATGGAGCTCCATCATCATCTGAAAACTCGGAGCATGATGTGGTCATTGGAGGTAAGCTCGATATCGGAGATAGGGGATGAGCTCTGACCATTGACACGATGAAATCCTACAATTGTTAGTCCCAGATTGAGGCAGTGCATATACGTGAAGTGAGGTGGGGTGGAGTCCCATGGAGGTGGAGAAGCGGAGGACCATAGTTCCTTCTTCGGTGAGGTGAAGAAGGAGATGGGGCGGAGGTGAAGAGGTTGTGGGCAAGGGAAGAGGGTGCATTGCGGGGTCGACAAGGATGTTGGTGTCGTTGCAGAGCTTGTGAGGTGGTCAGGTGATGATGAGAGTGGATCAGTATGGTCGGGGACCATGGGTCTACACCTAGGCCCTTATTAATATTGCATAATTAACCCTTATTTTCCAAAAATAAAAGAATAAAGAGAAAAGAAAAATAAGGATGTATTTACAATAAATACAGAGTGACTCAGACCTCGAGAGAAGGTCAAATCTTGGCCTGATGGACAAGGAATATAAGAAGGGAGAGATAGGGTACATTGTAGATAATACCTATGCAAATAAATATTTATATTTATTTTACATTTTGTGAGTAACATATTATTTTTTAAACACTTGTATATAGACCTAATAATAAAATAAGAGTAAAATAAAAATCACGAAACACAAAATAAAATAAAAATAAAATCCACAAGTCATTGTACAAAAGCCACGTGTGTGTATATCATATACATTACCTATTTATTTAATACTTTTATTAAAATTGTAAAAATCAAATAAAAATCATTTTATATTCCTCAAATTATTTTGTAAATAAGAAAAATATAAAATAAAACTTATTTTGGTAAAAACGATAAAAAATACATGCATATAATATATAGGTATATTATACATGTATATAATACATTATACATTATATACCCTATATATATTTTTCATAAAAATAATTAAAAATCACAGAAAATAGCTTGAAAAATAATAAGCAAAATTTATTTTATTCATTTTTTATTTTAAAATGATTTTTTATTTAATATTCTTTCAATTTGTAAATTCATGAATTTCATTGGTTAGTCGAGGATTGTTTGTCGCAATCAACCTCCTCCCCTAACTGACCTGACCTGCAAAGCCTTCATCGGACCCAACTTCTCGTCTTTTTCCCAGTCAGGTCCGATCACCAAAAGCCTTGATTTTTGCGTCCAACACTCTCCTAGGATCTGTGTTCCTCATGGATCCCTAGGCACAACTGGATCACCCTAGAGTTTCGAGTGCCACTCCTATCTTTCTAGAACTCTAGGCGCCTTTATAAAATATTTCTATTAGTATATGAAAATACATTTGAAATGAGAAATTATATGTATTTATATGATTTTTATTGAATTATATATATATTTTAAATTTATTGATTTTAATATTTAATTTTTATCTTGTTTTTGATTTATTATGTAAAATGTAGTAAAATATATTATATGGGTAATTTTTGTAGATTTTTTAGAGGTGTTTTTATTTTTTATTTGTTTTATGAGTTTGTTATATTTTTAAGTGTTTTAGGAATTATTTAATGGTGCTGCTCCGGCTGCCAACCGTTGAGCCTACATCTACGTTCAAGTTGTTTTCTGACTACACCATCAATGACAAAGCTTCTTCGACAATACCTCCAATCAGCTACGCTATCTTCATCAACTTCGTCCACTCTGACAATGCCATCTTCATTAACCTCGTCCGCCTCTAGCGCTCCAGCTTCGCACGCCGTGTCTTCCCCGACCACCACTCCGCCATGCCTCTCCAGTACCGGGCACAGACCCCACGCGAAGCTTCTCCATCATCAGACGTTCATCGTCATCCCACAACAACACCGCCTTCACCGTGAAGACCTTACCCTACCCCACCGTGCCTTGCATCAGCACCACCTACGAACTCCGCTGACCACACCGATCATCATCGCCCAACTTCATCGCTAGAGAACCACAGAGCCATCCAGAAGCGACTGTCGGTCTTCCGCTTCTCCGCCTCCTTCTTCCAGCAAGCCACTGGGCGAGGCCCCCTCCCCGCGTGCGCAACACGCGATGGGGGGCGGGGGTTTGCATCTACCCCAGGGTAACGTGCCCCGCATGTGACCTCTGGGAAAAATTACCGAAGACCCCCGGCTTATCGTATAATTACGAAAAAGTCCTCCAACCAGAGGTTACGTGCTACGCATGTGAACTTCTGGTGATTTTGCAGAGTCCCCCCACTTATTGGTATTTACATCCCTTCTATTGAATTTTATTTTATTTTAATTATTGCAGAATTACCCCTGTGTTACCCCTCAATTTTGGATCTCTATATTGCATCATTTAATTATTTAAAAATAACATGTTGTTCATCAATTAATTCTCTACATTATGGTATGTGTTTAACATTCTCGTGGCTCGTGGTTAATTAATAATTAATTGTTTTGTGGAAAGTCGCATACTTTACCCATTTTGTGCTCTATTTTTCATAAGTGATTGATCATTGATCTAAAAATTACAAAAAATTCATAGATTACAGAATTAATTGTCTTTTACATTGTATCGAAAACGAATTGTATTTGCATGCATGATTTGCCTTGTAAAAATCATCTTGCATATTTCAATATTTGATTTTTAATAGGTATTAAATCTCATAATTTCGAGATTTAGGATTTTTTTGAGATTGATCGCTTACTGATAGATCTTGGATAATTTTATCTCTTGAAAATAATTAGGTTTAATATTTATTATAATTAAATATTGAAATCCGCATCATTTGCTTTCAAAAATTCATAAACATTTCATCTTGCACCCAAAAATTCCAAAAAAATTACAGTGCACTCATTTCATCATTATTGTTATCTTGGCAAGTTTCTTATTTTTCGGACATCGTTTGATTTATATTTACATTTTAGTCCCTAAAATAGGCCAAAGTTGCATTTTGCATCCCTAATTGCATTAAAAAAATTACAAAAAAAGACCGCCTCTAAAACCATGCTCGAACTTTGATAGACAAAATTCTAGGTTGTTCCTTTGCTTCCTTGTATTCGACCTTGGGACTTGCCCAAGTAAAATAAATATAATATCACATTAATTAAAATTGACTATATTTTGTGTGGTTATTTCTTAACTGATTCCGATTGCCCGCCTACAACGAAATGACACATTATTTTAAGCGAACGATAATCCATCGCGACACATTTTTAACACAGGTAAGTTTAGACTCGTTAGATGGCGCCGTTGGCGGGGAGGCAAATGGCTTAGTTGTCTAAAATTTTTTATTTGGTTTTCCATACTCGGGTAGTCTAACCCCCGAATTTTTCACTATAAATTCCATTTTTTCCTGCATTTATTTTATTTTTAGCATTTATTTTCTTATTTATTTTATTATTTTTGAGTCACTTTCTTACATTCTCTCTTATTTTTCTTGCAAGGTACTCGACGTACGTCGAGCGGGTTTTCAAGAAACCGACATATCTTCACCGACTTCCAAAAAGCCACAATTAATTTAAGATCGAGTAGAGTCGTGAGAGAGCGTAGAGTCTAGGATTTATATTTCTGCAGTTTTATTTTTTTGTAGTTAATTTTTCATTTCTAGTTGTGTCTGATTGGACTCTCGCGTGTGTAACAAGACCTCAAACTTTTTTCTGTGGTGTGTCGTGGCCTGTTTCACTCTCTAGTGAGGGTGGGGCCCGAGACCCGACTTGAGTGGCACTTAGGATAGACCTGCACATACGACTCTTAGAGCATTTAAATTTTTGATTGTGCTCGTAGGACCTAGAGCTACACTTCACTTTAATTGAGACGCACATTAGATCATTCAATTTAGCCAAATTCAACTTAATTCTTTCCCGCTAATAGAACTTTCTGCTAGTACGGTTTTTCATTGGCTTGCATTCATATAGACTAAACTTTCAATTCTTGTACTGCATCCCACATGGTGATTGAGAGGAATCACTGTAAGTCTTCTAACTGAGCATACATCATTGTTTTCGCGTGCATTGACTTTTCCTGAATTTTTCCCTCCTGTTTTGTCATATAAATTTAAAGGAAATTAGGACTGGACGGTAGACGTGCATTTGTGCTCACCTTAAATTTTCGGTGACTGTCTAATTAAAATTAGGACTGCTAAATATAGCCGATTTTAAATAATCCATAAAATGAAGAATTTTTGTGGGAGAGCAACCTCGACCTTGGATGCATTTATTTTTCTGAGTGAGCGAGAGACAACACTTAAGGTTAGAGCCCAGCTCCGACATTTTCATTCAGACTACTGATTATGAAAACGATTAGCTACTTCTCAGTGAGGAATACATGTAGCCAGTAAATGGTCCGGATTTCCTTAGCAGAGTGGGTGGATTAAAGGACATTACGTAAGGCTGCGTCCTTAAGTAACACGGATAGCCATTTTACGGTCCGTACTTACACCTATACTGGATGAAAGTAGATGCAACAAGTCGTAGGAATTCATGATAGTCTTTAAGAAAATCTTTGGCACCTAACAATTCGCTAATTATTTTCCAAGATTGTATTATCACCAATTAAAATTGAAAAGATAATCGCCGAACTCTTGCGGCTTCATTGTGTAAGTTGGTGAACTTAGGGTTTGATTTGTGTTCGATTTGTGTGCGTGAAACGATTGCGAAGATCAAAAGCCGCACAATTGTGTCATCAATCTCCTTGATAAAAATTTCTTTTGAATATCCCGTGCACTTGCACCGAGATCAACCATGTCGATTCATCATCAACTTCCTTTAACGAAGACAGGACAATGGTCCGAATACCCATCTGATCTATATTATGAAAATGAATTTATCTCGGTCTGGCCCAAATCAACTAACTCATCTTCCTTCAATAATCCCCCAACATTTGAGAGAGATTCTGACTCTCAGATGAATTTGGTCCGCTCATTGAATTCCTTGCCATTCCACTCGAATCATCCTACCACCCATGGCCACATACCTTCCTGGACTGAACCGCCTTATTCTCGGTTTTTTGCTGAAACTAATGAACCATTTCAATATCAAATCACTTTTGAGAGTCATGATTGGCCGAGAGACCAAACCCGATCACACCACATGGAGAGGCCCGCATTAAATGATCATCAACGTTGGATTGACCACGATGATCAAATCCCTATTGACCAACCCGAATACCACGCCTTTAATAAGTCTATACATATAGAGGACCAAATGGATAATATCGATACATATGCACCATGTATGACCCCATTATTTTAGGATACGATCAATCATGATGATAGAAGTAGACTCTACTCAAACCAACATTACATACCTGAATCACAACATGTTGAGTATGAGACCTACAAATTCCTGCAAAATCTTTCCACTGAGAAGCCTCCTTCCATAATTTTTGAGGAGAAATTTTCAGAAAATAACGATAATATATTTTATATTCCAAGAGACTCTCCTCTCAACTCAAATAGGAAAATGGAAGATGAAATGACCGGATCAAAAATTCAAAAACAAGAACACACACCGACTGCTCCCATGATTGATCATGAACAGATTTTTGAGGATGATATTTCGAGGAAAAATAAGAAATTTGAATTAATGGAGGAAAAATTCAGAAATTTTACTGACCAACTCACTTTATTTTATGGGAGCTCGGATATAAAAATAAATGAAGAAAAGATTGGATCACATGTTGAAAATTCTGAGGATATTCAGAAACTTAGAGAAAATGTTCAGCCTAGGGATGATTCTGACAACAACACTTCTGAATATTACTCCCCTAGGGATGACTATGCCTCTGACTCTTACTCGGAACATCAAAGCCCTTGCTCATCTACGGAAGATACTACATCACCACACCACACAGAAAATGCCAAAAAAATAAATTATTCAAAAATACCCAAAAATAAAAAAAATCTAGAAAAATATATAAAAATTGAAAGTGAATAAGATATGAAGAATTTGGATCCTGCTTTACGGGAAGCACTTGAGAAAAGATTGATCTTTGAACTTCCTTTTATACAGGCCGTTGAACACTTCCCCGACCTTAAAGGATTTGTATTGGACAAATTAATGATGAAAAAGTTGAAAAAGGATAAGAACAAAGACAGAAAGACATATCTTGTCAACGGCCTCCTCCTTGGTGTTGAGGAGAAAAACCAAGAGCCACATAGTGAAGCGGTTGCCCAGATTTGACTTTGGAATCAAAGACACAATTTTTACCCATGTTCGAATTGATGATGACTCACCAATTAATATCCTCCCGACCTCTGTATTTCACGAGCTCAAACTCAAATCTATCAGGAAGATACGAGAGATTGTTCAATTAGCTGACCGATCGACAAAGCGACCAAGAGGAACCATTTCTGTCATCATTACATTCCAAGGTGCTCCTCTCAAAGTAGACTTCACGATCATTGATATTGAGCATCAATGAGAATTCATCCAGTCTCCAATTATTCTCGGAAAGCCATTCTCGGCATTAACTAAAGCAATAATTGAGTGTGGGACTCGGGAAATCAATTTTACAGCATTGGGAGCACTTCGATCTCAAAAAGTATTTGAGGAACCACGATTTTCTGAGGTGACCCATGAAGACCTCGACGGTCGTAACCATCAAGAGGTAGAAGAGCCCTACCCCGTTGCTACATCTGAGATAGTGGTTGTTGATGAGACTATTTGTTTAGAGACTCTCCCCCTACTCCATTCCAATCTGCTCTCACAATGGAAAATCAAATATATGACTCATACGATCCTGAGACTTATGCATGGTCGCACCCTGGGTCAACCAATTCCGACTACCCTGATCAAATCAACTCGACACAGGAATGCTTCAACATCAAATCAATTGAGAACAAACATGTGGAGACCCTCCCCACTATTTCAATTCCTGCGGATCTCACAATAGAAGAATGTTTCTTATATGATCTTGAGACATATGTATGGTTGCACCCTGGGTCAACCTACTCTGAATACCTTGACCAAATCATTCCAACTCAGGAGTGCACCAACATTAAGAAGACTAAGAACAAACACGCAGGACGGACACCGACCAAGGAGAAAAAGTCCAATGGTTATTCATCTGGAGACTCAAGTGGACCAACACCTTCACGAAACAAAATGACTACTCCTTCATCGAAAAAGAAAGTCACCTTTGACCTTCCAGAAGAGGAATCATCTGATGATCCCTCATCAGGTCCAAAAAAGGTAATCTACATGAGTGAAGTTTGTTCGACAACATAAAAACACATCTTCGCAAGGATCCAAACTTCGATTCCCGTTGGATGACTCCCGTTCCTCACTATTATTCATCCAAAGCCGATGCTCCTGCTCTCATCAAATACACTGGAATTATTTCTTATGAGTTGATTGAGACTGGTGCTTCAGAGTATTCATCCGAGGAAAAATCGCTTAATCCCAAGAAGGAACAAATTTCAAGAAAACAACTGAAGAAACAAAAAGACAAGAATATCTTGAGTGTGTACACTTTCAAATGCTATTCTTTTGAGGATAATTCCGATGATGGTTATCTTTCATCTGACTCATACGCATCATCTACTATCCAGCATGATTTCTCTGAGGATGACACTGATAATAGATGGGAATCATATGCTTCATCTCCTTCTCATCATTACGATCTCCCACCACATGCTCACAAGAAGATCGGTCGAAAACCGCCTTAATCATCGTCTACCCACCCTTGCTCCCAACCACATCGGTCTCATTTTACATCTTCTTCCTTTACTTAGGCCAATGCCTAAGTATAGAGGGGGACCGATGCCATCTGTATATACCATTTCCCTCATCAAACTCCTTCTCATGATCGCCTCATTCCCACCCTTCTTCCTTACTTAGGCTGACCAGAACCTAAGTATAGGGAGAACCGATGCTCATCTGTATATACTCTCCTCATTCACATATCCCGATCGCTTCATTTTTTCTCTTCTTCTATACTTAGACTGTTCACATCCTAAGTATAGGGAGGTAGACCAATGTATCTTGTTCTTTTTCTTTTCTTTCACTCTCTTATGCTTAGCCCGAGCTTTGTCTTCTTTACGCTTCTTGTACTCTGAGGACACAATACTCGCTAAGTACAGGGGGATCTATATATATACTGTGTATATATTTTACCCATATCTTGTACTTTTGTGTAAGTCTATATGTATTTACGGGGAGGGTAACTAACTTGAAAAAAAACCAAAAAAAGAAAAAGAGTTTTGCTACTAACACTGTTTGTGTCCAACCAAAAATTTTTGAAAAAAGGCTTTCTTATTAAATTTTGCATACAAAAATACCTTGCATAAAAAATTCACAAAAAATGTGTCTGCATATCACACACCTGCACTTCATCCAAGCATTTCAATTGCATCTGTGAAAAGTATTTGGGTTCTGAATCGAGTTTTGAGCAGAAACCGAGAGTGGTCTGGACTTGACCTTAATCCACCTAATTTTCAGAGGAACTTCACTGCGAAATAGGATTTTAGAAGCTTCGGGTCTTTAATTTAATTCTTTAAGTTCAACATGACAATGTGCAGCGTTTGACTCTTAGTGTCTAACCTGGTCTCCTCATTCTGGGTACAACTTTGGAATAAGGAATTAATTTGTACTCTCGCATTATGCACTTAGCTCAACTCAGATGAGATGCTGGAAGATTGTGTGAGTTTCTTTTCTAGTAGCGTGAAAATCTAAAGATCGGAGTACGGGTTGAAATAAAGCTTCAGAAAAGGGATGGACGACTGGGCACAATTTTTTTCTAAGACCCCAAAACATGTACGGAAAAAAGGTTTTATATCCGTAGGGGCACAACAAGATCCAAGAAGAACCACCAAAAATCCAAATACAAAGAAGCCACTACCCAATAAATATTTGACCAAAAAGGTCCAAGCATTAAGAAAACCTGCAGATTTTGGTGGAGACTCGGCTACACTGGCCAGCTTCACAAGGAGAGCCGACTACACTGGCCACCCTCCAGTTCTTTTCTCCTTCTTCTAACTTCTCCTACATTTCGATTGTGAACACAGCGCGACCGACCTTAGAAGGAAATACCTGACTCCTCGAGGACGAGTTACTAGAGAGGAAGTTTGCATGGTAGTACGTCATTCTGCATGGGAAGAGCAAAAACTTTTCACATACATGAGTCGATTATTCAATGTTCATAGGGTATGCTTTGGGAAGAGGATTAATCTAAGATGACTTCTAAGCTGAAATTGTGGCAATGATCTGTAGAACTTAAAGGCTGTTGATTTTAAAATTCTAAGTCTCACAGAAGTTCCGTCAAACTAATAATCCGAAGGTCGAGTCTAGTTTCATTTTCACCTTCAGCTCATGGTCTTGGTATGAAACCCAATCTCATTTCACCTCATGGCATTTCTTTTGATGCTCAGGGATGAGCATGGTTTAAGTATAGGGGGACGATGAATCTCAGATTCATCACTCTAAAATTCATTAATTAAGATCTAATCCCTCAAAATCATTAGCATGTCCTCATTTATTCATCATAATTATCATTCATGCATATTTTGATAAGAATTGCATTTTATCACGTCTTTTTGCACAAAAAAAGAAGCCAAAAATCCCAGCCAAAATAGACCTGTAAATAACCTAAATTCCCTGATTTTTAACTAATTCACGCTAACTACGAATGACCCAAAACAACTCCACTGTGTACATATAACTAACAAGAATAAATGAAAAATACAAAAAAATCACTAACACAAATAAGTGGACCAAAAATCCAAAGCCAAGTTCTAGGATTTTCGGACTAAAACCTCAATAACTTCCCCATCCAATATCTATTTTGATCCTACTCACTTTTGAACTAATGTATATTCAAGTACCTTCAAAGCAAGACCAAGTTCAAGTGAATCAGAGCTCATATGTGAAGGTTGGGTTTTGGGCCTCTTTTGTACATTTTATATTTTAGCAGTTTTTGACCTATTATTTTATGTACATGATTGACTCATTTTATTTTAATTATTTTTCATTTGTCTTCTTTGATAAAAGTTTTATTAAAATGCGTAAAAATCTAAATCCAAACTAAGCTCGAAATCAAAGAAACTAACTGAGTCCGAGTCCTCAGTAACTGTCTGTATAAAAAATATCTTTTTCATCTTTTATTTTATTTCATCTTTTTCTTAATTAATAAAAATCCGAAAAGATTAGATTAATGTGTAAATATTTATCTTTGATTTTATCCTATTTTTCAAATTTTTATCTGGTTTAAAAAAGATAAAAAATATAAAATCCAAAAATCAAGGTATTCTATGTACATTGGATACACCAAAAATATCACATTATGCAAATGATTTATTTTGCTTTTGTTGTCTTCATAAAAGTTGTATATCTCATCGAGACGAGCAACTTTCGTGAAGAAAGTTTTTCGAATCGGGGTTGTTTGCTATTAATTCTAGATTTTTTTATATTTATTTTCTAATTTTTGTGGGGATGACACCTGGAAGCTCCTGGAGCCGCCACGTGTCACCCATTTTTGATTTTGAAAAATAGGACCGCATGTGTGGGGCACATGCCTCCGGCGCACGTAACACGCACGTGCTCCACCTGGGCTCCCATTCCCGTCACGTGGCACCCATCTGGGCCGTCCGATCTCGACCTATCAGATGGCCCCAACATCATCTTCAACCCAGCCTACTTTCCCAATTCATGCCGTTCTACCTCGCGATCTCTGTCGGAGATTTCTCCACCACCGCCTTCTCCAAAACCGCCCGCACCTCACCGCGATTCCCGTCGTCCGCCTTCTCCATCGAATCCCAATCCGATCCCATGCATCTCACCTTCTCCATCGAATCCCTGATCTCCCGCCGATCCCCTTTCCATCTTCAGTGACTCCCCTCCATATCTTGTTTAAAAGCTTTGCCGCCCACTTCGACAAACCATCCGTCGTTCACCAGGAGATAGTAGTAGTGACAACCCACGTTCGTCCTCGGCGAGGTCCGATCTCTCTAAAGGTCGTCGCAGCGTCGCCCAGGCTTGCTGGTTTGCTCCGGCCGCCAACCGTTGAGCCTACATCTACGTTCAAGCTCCCCTCCGACTACACCATCAACGGCAAAGCTTCTTCGACAATACCTACGATCAGCTACGCTATCTTCATCAGCTTCATCTACTCCGACAACGCCATCTTCATCAACATTGTCTGCCTCCAGCGCTCCAACTTCGCATGCCGTGTCTTCCCCGACCACCACTCCGCCACGCCACTCCAGCACCAGCACAGACCCCACGACTTCTCCATCATCAGACGTTCATCGTCATCCTACAGCAGCACTGCCTTCATCGTGAAGACCTCGCCCCACTCCGCCGCGCCTTGGATCAGCACCACCCACGAGCTCCGCCAACCATGCCGGTCATCATTGCCCAGCTTCATCGCCAGAGAACCACAGAGCCATCCAGAAGCGACCGCTGGTCTTCCGCTTCTCCGCCTCCTTCCGCCAGGGAGCCACCGGGCAAGGCCCGAGGCCCCCTCTGTTAAACTTGTGAGCCCTGGGAGAACCATTCTTACAATAAGTGTTATTGTAATATTTATGTTTATCAATAAAAGTTATTGATGTTTCACTCCCTTTCTGAAATTATATGAATGAATGCACTATAAGGTCCCTCTGTACAATTAGGGTTATGTACCATGGCCAGCTTGATGATCATATAGCTGTTGATTCATTAAATGAATCATAGAGGCTGGTATTTGGATGAATATCTAAGGAGTTAGATAGAGGACTCATCAAGCACCGTCAAATGATTGTCAAGTGGAGATCTCCAGCCTGAGTAGGAGATGGCAATCCTTTCTCACATAGGCTGATATCTGACTGACCTCTTGATGCAGGTCCTCTGCATGGGAATAGTGATTCAGAGGTGTCAGATTAGTTAGGTCAATGGGTTGACCTGACGAGATCGAGATAACCTAAGTCCTACGTTGAATGTTGTCACAGCATAGGCACGCATCCTCTGACCGGAGACAGATATATTGCTATATATCTGAGTATGTACATTTGGCAGACCAATAGGTTGATGACCTAACGAAGGTCTATACACCGGCGAGCTGGTGTACATATAAGGGTATATGAGCAATATGATCTCTCAAAGGGATCATACAGGTTCACTTGTGAACCGGAAGACATGAGCTCACTCATGAGGTATTGGGACCGATCAAATTCCATGCATGGTCGTCGTGCTTTGGAAGCATGACATGAATTTGAAGGTATGATATATGCTTTGGGAAAGCATATGATCGATACCAAATCCCAATGACCAAGATTGAGAAACTTAATGATTAAACCCTGAAGAAGACAGTGTAAAAATGATCTTGATCTTCGGGTTGATCATGGGTCTTCCAGTATGCAGGATGTATAGGTATTGGGAATACCTGAAGGGTGATGTGATCATAAACGATTCCATGACGCTTCCATTCCGAGGGAGTGATGAAACAAGTCTGGATTTTAGTGACTCCTTTCAGTAGAGAAGCGATCCGATCTTAGTCCAAGTGTTGGACATTGGTCTGAATGAGATTCAGATTCAATGAGAAGATTGGATTTGCGGTCTTGATTTAATCAAGCATCTGTGGGAGGTTCGTAGGATCTGGATTTGAGATAAGATCTCAATATCCAAGTCACTATACATGGAATAATACAATCGCCCTGTCCTTATCTCCAAGTATCTGCGGAGAAAGCACATTATTCTTGAAAGGGTTCAAGAATAATTCTTTTGATGAAATATCCAAGCAAGGACTTGATGATTAAATGAGATTTAATTATCAAGCTTAAATATGAATATGATTCATATTATGAAAATGATTATCTAAGATAATTAAATGGGATTTAATTATCAAGGATTAAGAGAATGTGGATAACACTATCCATGATATATGTGTGTTATAAATGTGATTTATAATATACATATATAAGAGAGAGAATTTATGTAAATAGCATTTGTTAATTAATAATGTGGATTGGATTCACATTTATTAATTAATTGGAAATGCAATTTACTAATTAGTTTGGGTTGTGAATATGATTCACATAATATTCAATGGCAAGATTGAAATATTCACAAATTAATTTGGAATTAATTTGGTGAATATTTTTGTGATTAATTAAGAAATAATAAGATAAATAAAAGGGAGCCAAATAACCACCATGCATAGGTGGCGTCACCCATGAATTGTTCATGGGTGACGCCCCCTATTTTTGATGGTGGTTGGTTGACTCCATTTTAATTATCACATTATCTTTTAATTAGTTAATGATAAATTAAATTATGTTGATAATGTTGCAACATATTTTAATTAATCATGGCCATTGATTTAGCATGGACCAAGCATGGCCTTTGGATCCATGTGTCTCATGGATTGAGATCCATTGGATCCCAAACTAGTATAAAAGGAGGGCTAGGGTAGCCTTCCAAGTTACAAGAACATAATCAAGAGTTGAAGAACTCTACTCTCTCCCTCTCTCTCTCTCATTCTCGTGTGGGCTCTCCTTAATATTCAAGTGGCCGTCCACTTTGTGTATTAGGAAGGAGAGCATTTCGGCTTCGCTTGGATCTTCATCAAAGGATTGCGGGAAGGACGCGACTCATCATCGTGCCCGCAAGTGCATTCTCCGTGGGTCGGACTTGAGACAGGAGGATCTCTACTTTGGGATCTCGCGATCACAACCACGCTTCAAGAGGTATTCCTAATACTTTATGGTTTGATGAAACGATCCGAGAAGTGTTCTCGTGATCATGTGGTTTCATCTTTAAAGTTAAAAATTTTAATTTCCGCTGCATCTAGCATCTAGTACGACTAGTTGCTCCGATTGCATATGATGCGATCGACAAGCTTCCGTGATGCGCTTAAGGATTATCAATATCCTTCAAGTGGTATCAGAGCCAGGTTGAATAAGGTTTTGGATATGATCCATACACCTTAGACGATTTGGTTCTTGAAAGGGTTGCGAAATTTTTACTGCATTTCAATTTTCGCACCTCTGTCTAATTGAATTTTTCTGTACTGTTTAAAATGTTTAAACACGAAATTTTCAATTGGATTTTATTCCCCATTAAACAAGGAAACCATAGGACTTGAGTTTACTAAATTTGGACTTTATTTGCTCAAGATATGACTTTTTGAATATGACTATATTCACTGTTGCGGGAACTGTGGATTTGAACGTGATTAATGAGATAATTAAGATTTTAATCCGCATTGAAATGCTTAAATTATCACTTGGATTCTTTAATAAATCAATTAGGCAATCTTTGGAAACTGAGTTTGCATTTTTTGGATTTAAATTGATCAAGATAAGTTAATTTTAGTGATTGGGGGTCACTGCTGGAAATTAACAATTTTGATCTTGAACCTTGTGATATGTCATTCAATTATCATGATGAAAATTAATTGTTAATTTTCTGGAATAATTAGTGATAAATATTTGTGAAATATTTAAAGAAATAATTATTTCATTGAATGACCTTTGCCTAAACCACAATGATAAGATATTAGATCTTGATCATTGGTTCATCAACAAACATTGCTTTCATGAAAACTATAGTTTATCCTACAATAGTTGTAGGACAACTTTTACACGAAAAAACCTTTTGCTTGAATAGGATTGGGGATTTGTCTAGCAAATCTCCTTATAATAAAAAATGTTTTTATTTATATTATATGGTATAATTTCGGTTGAAAAACCGATGAACATCTCAAAGTACATGATGGTCTATCTGGTATTATCCTTTCCCGAGGCGGATGTGGTGCCTAGTCGGAGAGCATTAGAGTAGCGGGTTGCAACGTATGTGGTCCGTCCCACTCTCGTCGGTACTGTCCATGACAGCGGGTAGGGACTGTATAATACCGGAGACAGACAATGTGTATTTTTCTAATTATTAAAATTCGAATAATACGTACTTTGAGTATATACCTACTATTCAAGTAAAAGACATGTTTGTTGATTGATGATTGGATTAATGATTAATTTAATATGATTAAATTAATCATATCTAATAAACACTCTATTTTGAATAGATGTGTATTTCCCTTGGAAGAATTAATTATGTGAATGTGATTCATGATAATTAATTATAAAATTTGAATATGAGGTGGAGGATCACATAAGTGACATCCATGGTCTCCCGTCAAGGCGAAGGGTTTCCGTCGCCAGGGATTGTATGTAGGAGACGCCTGTTCGAAGTGACAGCTCCTGTATGCAAGCGCATCTGGATCGGGCTCTTTGCTTCTCAAAAGAGTAAGGCCGTATGCGTAGTGACCCCAATATCGAGTCCTCATATTATTGGGGCGATATTGGATTGCGCATAGAGAGTTCTAATCCTGTTGACGGTTGGTTCAATTAACAACGGGTCAACATCATCTTAGGGGTGGTGGGCCCGGGTGTTAAAGACCGAATTGGGAATGCAAGTTGGACTTGCAAAGGAGGAATGAGTTCCCGCTTCTTTTTATCGGAGTCGCAAGTTCTCATATTATTGGGATGTGACAAAGATAGGAAAGGAGATCCCAAATCTTGCTTGAGATATAACGGTAAGTATATCTCTTACTTTGAAAGAAAAATAGGGAATAATCTCTCAAAGTTGACCTAGCAAGACAAATTTGATTAAAAATGCCTTAATCAAATATCTTAAAATGAATATATATTTATAAATATATTCTAATATAGTGCATTCTTAATTTCAGAAAATGAAGTCCATGAACCCACTTAGCAGGCTCCTGGAGGTCAACCAGTTGACCGGACCAAATTATTCGGATTGGATCCGAAATTTAGATCTTGTCCTCTCTGCAGAGCGCATCTCCTACATGCTTAGCAAGGACAAGATAGCAAACCCTGTGACTGATGAAGATAAATCATATAATGATAAATATGATGAAGACCATAATCTGGCAAGGTGTTACATCCTTGGGTCATTGTCCAATGTGCTTCAGAAGCAACATGTGGAAATGAACCATTGCCAAGAGATTATGCTGAATCTGAAAGAAATGTTCGGTGACATAAACCACACACAGCGTTACAATGTGATGAAAGAGCTTATTCGCTGCAAGATGCAGGAAGGGACCTCCGTCAGAGAACATGTACTCAAAATGTTTGGGTACCTCTCTGAGCTGGAAACCCTGGGGGCCTACTTGGACTCTGAAATGCAAGCTGATTTCATTCTCCTGTCGCTCCCTAAGTCTTTCAACAACTTTGTTGTGTCTTACCACATGAACAAAGGTGAATTCACAAATGCTGGGCTGTTAGCTGCATTGAAGTCTGCAGAAGACGTCATGAAAAAGGATGGCCCCTCTGCTAGTGCAATGGTTGCACAAGTGAGAGGAAAGCGCGGGCGGAAGCAAGGTTCTCAGAAGGGCCCGGCCTCGAAGAGAAAGAAGAAGAATCAAGGAGTTGGTTCATCTTCTAGTGCTTCCACACTGATGACATCGAAAAAGACCGATGTCTGTCACCACTGCAAGAAGCCGGGGCACTGGCGGCGTAACTGCCCGGATTACCTGAAGTCTACCAACAAAGGTAAAGCCCCAGCAGGTATGAAATCTACTTTCATCATTGAAACTAGTTTTCTCGTTGGACGAGAAGGAAGTTGGGTTGTAGATTCTGGTGCTTCTGTTCATGTATGCAATTCGTTGCATTTATTTCAGGAAACTAGGAATCTGGAGCATGGGGAGATAGTTATCCAGATGGGATCTAATGCAAGTGTTGCAGCAGTCGCCATCTATCATTATCTAGTGGTCGAGTCCTAGTACTTAAAGAGTGTCTTTATGTACCTGAAGTCAGAAGGAATTTAATATCTGTATCTAATTGGTTAGAAATGGATATTCCTTCATTTTCTGTAATAAATTAATCATAAACCATTATGATAAATATATTGCGGATGGTATTTTGACTTCTGGTGGACTCTATGAATTGTGCATTGATGAATGTGTCATGAATGTTACTACCACTAATAATGGAAACCCCAAGAGATCCAGGAAGGATGGAAATCATTCAAATATGATTTGGCATCAAAGGCTTGGTCATTTATCTGTTGATAGGATCAATAGATTAATAAAGGATGGACCTTTAGATTTTCTACAAGTTCAATCTTTACCTACCTGCGAACACTGCATTCGAGGTAAAATGACCAGAACACCTTTCCGTAACAAGGTTACAAGATGTGAAGGTATTCTTGACCTAATACATACTGATGTATGTGGTCCCTTCAGTATCGCGACTAGAAATGGATATCGATATTATTTGACGTTTATTGATGACCATTCACGATACGGGTTTATCTTCCTGCTTCGTCATAAATCTGAAACCTTTGAAAAGTTCAAAGAGTTTAAGGCTTTGGTTGAGAACCAAGCCGACATGAAGATTAAACGGATTCGATCTGACCGAGGTGGTGAGTACCTCTCAGATGAATTCAAGGAATATCTTAAAGAGAATGGAATTGTCTCCAATCTCACTCCTTTTGGAACTCCCCAACTTAATGGTGTTGCTGAAAGATGCAACAGAACCATCATGGACATGGTTCATTCAATGATGAGCAAAGCACATTTACCTCTTAGTTTCTGGGGATATGCAGTAGAGACTGCAATTTATATCCTAAACAAGATTCCTAGCAAGTCTATACCAAAGACTCCTCACGAGCTCTGGTATGGTACCAAGCCCAGTGTTAAACACTTGAGAGTTTGGGGATGCTTGGTCTATGCGAAGAACGTGGATGCAAGTAAGCTAGAATCTCACACTCGTGAGTGCTACTTCATTGGGTATGTTAAAGATGGTATTGGATACCAGCTTTATGACCTTGAGACCCAAAAGGTTTTTGTCTCTAGGGATGTGAAATTTCTGGAGGATGATTTCCTTAAAGGTCAAGACAAGAATGAAGTAGAAGAACTCATTGAATCTCCTGAGGATTCTGAGATTCCTGAACCAGAAACTGAAGAAATAAATGAAGATGAAACACCCATACCTCTTCGAAGGAGTTCGAGGGTGGTTGCACCACCTGAAAGGTATGGATTCCATGTGTCAGGTGAGACTGACAATGATCCTTCTTCATATGATGAAGCACTTGCAGATCATGACATGGATAGATGGATGCTAGCAATGAAGTCAGAGATTGACTCCATGCATAAGAATGGTGTATGGACCCTAGAGGATCCACCTAGAGGGGTAAAACCCATTGGGTGTAAATGGATCTTCAAGAGAAAGAGGGGACCTGATGGGAAAGTAGAGACTTTCAAGGCACGGCTCGTGGCCAAGGGCTACACACAGAGAGAAGGCATCGACTACGATGAGACATTCTCTCCTGTGGCCATGCTTAAATCCATCAGGACATTGCTAGCAATAGATGCATATCTTGACTACGACATCTGGCAGATGGACGTCAAGACGGCTTTCCTCAATGGATACCTCGAGGAGGATATCTATATGGAGCAGCCCCAAGGCTTCATAGCTGAGGACGGTAAAGTATGCAAGCTGAAGAAATCCATCTATGGGCTCAAACAAGCTTCTCGTAGCTGGAACATCAGATTTGACGAAACCATAAAGAGTTATGATTTTGTGCAAAACCCTGATGAACCTTGTGTGTACAAGAAGCTTAGTGGGAGTGCCATTGTTTTCATCGTGCTTTACGTAGATGATATCCTTATCATTGGAAATGATACAGGAATGATGACCAGTGTGAAGATTTGGCTATCCCATACCTTCGAGATGAAAGATCTTGGAGAAGCCTCTTACATCTTAGGCCTGAAGTTGTTCAGAAACTGAGAAAAGAGAATATTGGGATTATCACAACATGGATACATCAAGAAGATTCTTGAACGATTCCGTATGGATAGTTCGAAGAAAGGATTCCTCCCCTTAGGACATGGTATCCATCTGTCCAAAGGGATGGCTCCTCAAAGTGTTGAGGAAAAGAAGGCCATGGCTGGATGCCCTTATGCATCAGCCGTAGGAAGCTTGATGTATGCCATGATGTGTACTAGGCCAGACATCTGCCATGCAGTGGGAGTGGTAAGTCGTTACCAATCCTGCTATGGAGAAAAACACTGGAATGCAGTAAAGAACATATTCAAATATCTAAGACAGATGCAAGATTACATCTTGGTCTATGGGGATGGTGATCTCCAAGTCTTGAGATATACAGATTCAGACTTCCAGTCAGATATTGATGATCGAAAGTCGACATCAAGGTTTGTATTCCCGTTGAACGGTGGTGCTGTGAGCTGGAGAAGCAAGAAGCAGGACACTACGACGGATTCAACAACAGAAGCAGAATACATTGCCGCATCGGATGCTGCAAAGGAGGCGGTGTGGTTGCGCAAGTTCATCTTGGAGCTTGGCGTAGTTTCCTCTGATACTCCCGTCCCGTTACTTTGCGATAACACTGGAGCCATTGCCCAAGCAAAGGAGCCCAGGTGCCATCAAAAGAGCAAGCACGTGGAAAGGAAATACCACTTCATTCGGGAGATTCAAAAGGGTGGTGATATCATCATCACAAAGGTGGCCTCTGCCGACAACATTGCTGATCCTCTTACCAAACCTCTGACATAGAAGGTTTTTGACCAGCATGTAATGAGTATGGGTTTACGGATTGTACCTGAATGGTTCTGAGGGCTAGTGGGAGATTGTTAGACTTGTGAGCCCTGGGCGAACCATTCTTACAATAAATGTTATTGTAATATTTATGTTTATCAATAAAAGTTATTGATGTTTCACTCCCTTTCTGAAATTATATGAATGAATGCACTATAAGGTCCCTCTGTACAATTAGGGTTATGTACCATGGCCAGCTTGATGATCATATAGCTGTTGATTCATTAAATGAAACATAGAGGCTGGTGTTTGGATGAATATCTAAGGAGTTAGATAGAGGACTCATCAAGCACCGTCAAATGATTGTCAAGTGGAGATCTCCAGCCTGAGTAGGAGATGGCAATCCTTTCTCACATAGGCTGATATCTGACCGACCTCTTGATGCAGGTCCTCTACATGAGAATAGTGATTCAGAGGTGTCAGATTAGTTAGGTCAATGGGTTGACCTGACGAGATCGAGATAACCTAAGTCCTATGTTGAATGCTGTCACAGCATAGGCACGCATCCTCTGACCGGAGACAGATATATTGCTATATATCTGAGTATGTACATTTGGCAGACCAATAGTTGATGACCTAACCAAGGTCTACACACCGGCGAGATGGTGTACATATAAGGGTATATGAGCAATATGATCTCTCAAAGGGATCATACAGGTTCACTTGTGAACCGGAAGACATGAGCTCACTCATGAGGTATTGGGACCGATCAAATTCCATGCATGGTCGTCGTGCTTTGGAAGCATGACATGAATTTGAAGGTATGATATATGCTTTGGGAAAGCATATGATCGATACCAAATCCCAATGACCAAGATTGAGAAACTTAATGATTAAACCCTGAAGAAGATAGTGTAAACATGATCTAGATCTTCGGGTTGATCATGGGTCTTCCAGTATGCAGGATGTACAGGTATTGGGAATACCTGAAGGGTGATGTGATCATAAACGATTGTATATCCATGACGCTTCCATTCCGAGGGAGTGATGAAACAGGTCTGGATTTTAGTGATGAAATATCCAAGCAAGGACTTGATGATTAAATGAGATTTAATTATCAAGCTTAAATATGAATATGATTCATATTATGAAAATGATTATCTAAGATAATTAAATGGGATTTAATTATCAAGAATTAAGAGAATGTGGATAACACTATCCATGATATATGTGTTTTATAAATGTGATTTATAATATACATATATAAGAGAGAGAATTTATGTAAATAGCATTTGTTAATTAATAATGTGGATTGGATTCACATTTATTAATTAATTGGAAATGCAATTTACTAATTAGTTTGGGTTGTGATTATGATTCACATAATATTCAATGGCAAGATTGAAATATTCACAAATTAATTTGGAATTAATTTGGTGAATATTTTTGTGATTAATTAAGAAATAATAAGATAAATAAAAGGGAGCCAAATAACCACCATGCATAGGTGGCGTCACCCATGAATTGTTCATGGGTGACACCCCTATTTTTGAGGGTGGTTGGTTGACTCCATTTTAATTATCACATTATCTCTTAATTAGTTAATGATAAATTAAATTGTGTTGATAATGTTGCAACATATTTTAATTAATCATGGCCATTGATTTAGCATGGACCAAGCATGGCCTTTGGATCCATGTGTCTCATGGATTGAGATCCATTGGATCCCAAACTAGTATAAAAGGAGGGCTAGGGTAGCCTTCCAAGTTACAAGAACATAATCAAGAGTTGAAGAACTCTACTCTCTCCCTCTCTCTCTCATTCTCGTGTGGGCTCTCCTTAATATTCAAGTGGCCGTCCACTTTGTGTATTAGGAAGGAGAGCATTTCGGCTTCGCTTGGATCTTCGTCGAAGGATTGCGGGAAGGACGCGACTCATCATCGTGCCCGCAAGTGCATTCTCCGTGGGTCGGACTTGAGACAGGAGGATCT
The DNA here is from genome assembly GCA_037367405.1 of Ottelia alismoides. NCBI lineage: Eukaryota > Viridiplantae > Streptophyta > Magnoliopsida > Alismatales > Hydrocharitaceae > Ottelia > Ottelia alismoides. The sequence continues at coordinate 437,129 of JAZKJV010008343.1, read as the reverse complement.
CTACTTTGGGATCTCGCGATCACAACCACGCTTCAAGAGGTATTCCTAATACTTTGTGGTTTGATGAAACGATCTGAGAAGTGTTCTCATGATCATGTGGTTTCATCTTTAAAGTTAAAAATTTTAATTTCCGCTGCATCTAGCATCTAGTACGACTAGTTGCTCCGATTGCATATGATGCGATCGACACGCTTCCGTGATGCGCTTAAGGATTCTCAATATCCTTCACCCTCCCCATGTGCGCAACACGGGGGGGGGATCATTTGCATTAGAGCCCTTGAAACTTCCAGTATTTTCATTTCTACCCCAAGGTCACGTGCCCCGCACGTGTCTGCTGGGAAAAATGCTGAAGACCCCATGCTTGTCGTCTAATTGCGAAAAATTCCTCCAACCAGAGGTCACGTGCTACACACGTAACTCTCTGGTGATTTTGTAGAGTTCTCCCCTACTTATCGGTATTTACGTCCCTTCTATTGCATTTTATTTTATTTTAATTATTGCAGAATTACCCTTGTGTTCCCCCTCAAATTTGGACATCTACATTGCATCATTTAATTATTTAAAAATAGCATGATGTTCGTCAATTAATTTTCTACATTATGTCATATGTCTAACATTTTTGTGACTCGTGGTTAATTAATAATTAATTATTTTGTGAAAAATTACATACTTCGAACATTTTGTGCTCTGATTTTCAAAAGTAATTAACCGTTGATCTAAAAATTGCCAAAATTCACAGATTGTAGAATCAATTGTCTTTTACATTGTGCCCAAAAAGAATTGCATTTTTATGCATGGTTTGCCTTGTAAAAATCATTTTGCATATTTCAATCTTTGTTTTTTAATAGGTATTAAATCTCATAATATCAAGGATTAGGATTTTTCTGAGATTGGTCACCTAATGATAGATCTTGAATAATTTTATCTCTTGAAAATAAATAGGTTTAATATTTATTATAATTAAATATTGAAATTTGCATCATTTGTATTAAAAAAATCATAAACAATTCATCTTGCATTCAAAAATTCCAAAAAATTACAGTGCACTCATTTCATCATTATTGTCATCTTGGCCAAGTTTCATATTTTTCGAATATCGTTTGATTGATCTTTACATTTTAGTCCCTAAAATAGGCCAAAGTTGCATTTTGCATCCCTAATTGCATTAAAAAATTACAAAAAAAGGCCGTCTCGAAAACCGTGTACGAACTTTGATAGACAAAATTCTAGGTTGTTCCTTTGTCTCATTGTGTTCGACCTTGAGACTTGTCCAAGTAAAATAAACATAAATCACATTAATTAAATTTGACTAAATTTTGTGTGGTTATTTCTTGACGATTCCGATTGTCCGCCTGCAGTGAAACGACACATTATTTTAAGCGAACGATAATCCATCACGACACATTTTTAACACAGGCAATTTCGGACTCGTCAGGGTGGAAGCGATTAGGTGTGGGAGGATGCACAAAGAAGGCAGAATGAGATCAAGTCGGAGGTGGTTCACGTATAATGGAAAGAGAACAAAGGAAGAGATGAATAGAAGAACAGAAGTGAATCAGAAAGAGGAAAGGCAGAAGGGTAGGGGAGAAGAAGGAGCAGTTCAAGGGAAACTAACCTGGATGTGCGAAGGATGAAGGCGTTCGCATGAGAACCTGGAGCAGCAGCTCCATAAGTTGTGGCCTCGAACGCGACGACGAGAGCGGGGAGGCTTGTCGTGTGACGATAGGTAACCATTGATATATGGAACATCGTTGGTGATGTAGTAACAAACACACCACTAATATTGCTATTTCAAGGATAAAAAACATTTAGCAAAAAATAATATTTATTGTTATTAATTGACAACATACCAATTAAATCAAAATTTGTTTTTATCATAGATGCATTTTGTAATAAATAGAACAATAATTGTAAAGTATTTTTTTTTGAAAAAAACATAACAAATGATGGTTTTTATATGATTCGTTGCCACCACTATATTAACGAATATGATATTTCTTGTGAATTTTTAGATACAAAGATCAACTTACTCATTTTGAGAAAACTTAACAAATGTTTTGTGGACGATTTTAGTGCAAAATATATTTTTTATTATATATAACGGCTAGTTCAACGTAGTCGTTGTGAATATTTCATTAAGCTACTCGGTATGAACAAGAAATTAAGACAAATTACATTTTACATCCTTTTATTAATCCAATAGCATGTCATGTTATGCAAAAAAATTAATCTTTAATGTTTGTGTCGCTATCGGCTCACCTAATAAGATAGAAAGTAGAAAGAAAATATGGATTAAGACATCATTTTCATTCCATTACTTTTTTTTATAAGTTGACCAATGTTTTAACAATCAATAAGTATAGTTTCTTTTAAAACCTAATTCCGTTATGACGATACTTTAGAATTTGAGAGCCAATTAATTTCCCTTGAAATGCCAAATAATCTTAATAAAAACAAGGTGTCTAAACTGTTAGAAATCTCTTAAAACTGCTTCACGTATGATGCCATTATTATCTTTTTAGAAATGCAATTAATTAGAAATAAAACCTTGATCACTTAGAATGGAAGTTTTTTTTTTCTCGCTTGCATTTGCAAATAGATAATCATTCCCAAGCCTACAAAGGTATCCAAAATATCACATCCTACTTAAGTGTTAATGTGTAGTGTTATGTAGGCCACCATTAATCAGGGATGCAAACAGACGGATATGAATATAGGCTTTACTATATTCTTATCCGTTTTTAAATACGGATACGGATGTAGATACAGATATTGACGGATATTAAAACTATCTTACCATATCCTTAAAAAACAGATACGAATGTAAAACGAATAATGATCGTATACGAGTAATGTTAGAAACACTCTATAGAATTGACTTGAATATATACAAATTGGATGGAAAACACATGATATAAATTTACTAAATATGTTTGTATAACAAAAATTATACAAATATGGTAAAAGAAGGTGCGGAATTATGTTATATAAAGTTAAAAATAAATCTATGATCATATTTATATATGAAAACGGATATACGGATACGGATACAGATGTTTGCGGATATCTAAACGGTATCTATATCTGTATCCATTTTGAAATGGATACGGATACGGATGTCAAAATCAGTATAAAATGGATACGGTATCACGATCGGATACGGATATATCCTTAACCATCTGCATCCCTACCATTAATTGTTTAAGAGTTCATCCATCGAACATTGTTGCATTGATTGTTTAAGAGTTGATGTAACGAATATTGTTGCATCTCTGGTCATGATAAACGATATCTTTTGACAACCGTCGTTAACAAACAACTAAGTAGTCATATCTTTAATTTGATTGAACATTTTCCTTTTACTATTTGTTTGGCCCTCTGTGTTTCATTTTGAACTTATAGTAGGTCTGTGATATCATGGATTTGCCTTTTTTTTATTTTGAACTTATAGTAGGTCTGTGATATCATGGATTTCCTTATAGTAGGTCTGTGATAGATGGTATTCTTCTTCCTTCGGCTTCTTTTTAAGAACAAACATGAAAATCAGGTTCTGTTATATAAAAAGATAACAGCCTCAATAAAAGTATGTTATTTTCGTAACATAAATAGAAACCCATAGAATCACTTGATGTGTTACTGTCATTTTGTTAAACGCGTCTTTTCCTCAATCAAACTCAAGGATCGGTTGGGGATATTTTAAACGCAAATCCTAATCCAAGAAAGAACAGGATTGATTGAGTGGAGATTTATCCCATCACCATGGCCTATATATAATTATAGTTAACACGCCATCGGGATTAATCCCACAACCTAATAAGATATGGAGAGCTTCTCCGCTGACCTCATCCGCGAGATACTCCTTCGCGTCTCCGCCACCTCCCTCGCCGCCTCCGCACGCGGCGTCTGCAGGTCGTGGAGGGCCCTCATCGACCACGACCCGTCCTTCGCCCGCGAGCAGCTCCCCTTCTCCACCCCCGGTTACATCTTGCACCACTTCAAGCCTTCCGAGGAGACGTCTCTGTTCACGTACATCTCTCCAACCAACAGCCCCAATCCAGAGGAACAGAACTTTCCGTCGTCCGGACCACTCCCCGGAGACTGTTCCGTCGTGCAGTCCTGCCACGGCCTCCTCCTCACTGTCTCCGGCGAAGAGAGGCTTCCTGCGTACCTGTGCAACCCACTCCTCGACGAGTGGACACCGCTGCCGCCGGACGACTCGGAAACGGAGATCATCCGTTATCTTGACGGGGGGAAAGTACCTTGCCACAGCGGGTTCGGCTTCGATTCTTCGACCCAGCAGTATAAGGTCTTCCGTATGCGGTACCGCGGCAACAACATCCGGGAAGCCAACTTGGTTTGCGAGGTCTGTACTGTTGGAGGAAGACAACCCGTCACCGGTTGGAGGAGGACAGCGGCGGAAGTTGGCCGATTCATTCTCCGACAAGGTGGGGGGGGGTCCTCGTTGACGGTAAACTCAATTGGCCCGCCGATCATCACTGGCAATCGTCGACATTGGGTTGCCCCATCGTCTCTCTCGACGTAGGAACGGAGAGCGTCGCAGTGTTTCGAGGCCTCCCAATGTGTTCATCACGTCGGTCTTCTCCATGCGAGGATACCTTGCCGTGCAAGGGCGAAAACGTTACCTGAAGGGGGAAGAGATCTGGGTGATGATGGAGTACGGGAAGGCCGAGTCTTGGGCGAAAGAGTGCAACGCTCCTGCGGTGCCTCGTTGCTGTACCACTCCATGCGGCCCGTGGAAGGATGGAGCCCTGATTTTCCGCTGGCATTCGAATACGATGCGTGATGTCTATGTTTCGTCCAACTCAACAGCCGAGAAAGAGGAGGTGATTGACGTGGGTACAATCCACGGCTTCAAGCGACAAGGATTGCTGCAGTACACTCCCAGTTTGATCTCCCTCCGACGTCGCTCCGACGAGAACAAGGGCGAGAATGTCGTTGCTGTTGGCAGTAAACGGAAGAGAGTCGAGTAGAAGGGATGGATGCCAACATGAAGACACGTGTCTAATTTTTTGTTGGCTTCCAATCTGTTATTACTTTGAGAAAATGCCCTATCGTAATATTTTCATACATAGACTGTGTACTGGAAACTGATTATTTCTGTTTAAAAGAATAAAGTTTTTGAGATTTAAGTTGCGTATGAATTTTTTTTAGTTAAAAATATCACAGAATTCATTCGATCACATTGGCCAAATGAAAGTTGTTTAAGGGTACAACAGTAGCAACAAAAAGTTGTAGAGTTTGTAGACAAACTAGGGTTTGAAAAACCCGATCGATCGGATTGGCAGGTCGAACCAGTTCAACCATGAACTTGGTTCAATCCGACCGGTTCGATTGGTTTCATAAAAGTTAATATACGGCTCCGTTTGGTTGCAGGGTTGGGTTGGCCCAACCCGGGATACCCCTCCATCCAAACATCCAATCCTCCTCACAGTTTACTATTCACAGAGGTACCCTAATCCAATCCAACTCTGCCCAACCCTGCAACCAAACGAAAAATCAGGTTCAACCCATTGAACTAGATCAAGTCGACTCAATTGAACTGGTTTACTGAACTCCACTTTGAATTTTAAAATTTAGATAAAAAATGTGAAAATAGTTGTGGATGTAGGGATGTAAATGAGAACGAATTTGGATAAAGTACTACCTTATTCTTATTTATTTTTAAAAATTATATTCTCATATTCTTAAAAGGGATTTTTACACTTATAAATTTGAACTTTGAGTAATTTCGCAATTACATTCATAACCCCGCATAATTGTGAATTACACGAGTAAACCTGAATACTCCCTCCATCTCACACCTATAACCCTCCGTTAAAGGGGTAGTTAACTCAACCATATCGTGGGTTATGCTAACATATGATCTATCCAATGGCTATTAACATTTTCAAAAAAAATTTAATATAAAAAGGATATTTACACCCATAACCCAGAGTAATATCGTAATTACCCTAGAAACCCTCAATAAACACGAATTACACACAAGACCCTGAATACCCACGTCGTTTTACATGCATAACCTTCCGTTAGTTTAGTTCATTAACTCAAGCAGATGGCTGAGTTAATCTAACTAATCTGTAATCTAACAACTGAGATTAAAAAGAAAAGAAAAAGAGATGAGGCGGGGAGGTTGGATTCGATCTTGGGGCAGGCGGCGGGCAGCAACGGGGTGGGCGGAGGTGCAGCGTAGGGGGGACCTCCGACCTGGGGCTTGCGATGGGGGGAGGGATATCCCCCTGATGCTTGCAGGGCAGAGGGGAAGCCGGACCTTGCGTGGTGGGGGGAGGTGGAGCTTGCAGGGTGGTCGCGCGTGCGGGCGGGGGGATGGACCCGGAGCTTGCGGGAGGTGGGGGGGGGTGGGAAGCTGGAGCTTGCAGGGAGGGGGGGAGGGGACCCGGAGCTGGAGCTTGCAGGGTGGGGGGAAGTGGACAGCCCATCCCCGCGGCCTCCTCCTCCGCATCCTCCTACGTGGTCGTTCCCCTCCAAGCCGCAACTCTCTGCAAATCACCGACAATTGCTGTACCCGTGGTCGCAACCAACCCCAGCCACCATCGCATGGGTTGTACGTACATCCTCCTCTCGCATGTGTCCGCGTGGAGCTTGCGGGGCGGTGGCGGGGGGAGGGGACCCGGAGCTGGAGCTTGCGGGGTGCGCGGGGGTGGGGGTGGGGGTGGGGGAGGTAGAGCTTGCGGGGAAGTGGCGGGGGGAGGGGAAGCTGGCGGGGTGCGGGGGCTTCTAGGGAAGAGGTGTACACGGCGGAGGGGAGGGGGTTCCAGGGCAGAGGCGCACGCAGGCGGGAGCGGGGCCGGGGGAAGCTCAGCCTGAGGCATGCTGTGCAGAGGCGTACGCAGGAGGGCGTAGGGCCGGGGGAGCTCCACCTGAGGCTTGTTGGGCAGAGGTACACGTGGGCGGGGAAGAGGGGGGGATGGAGCTTCTAGACGAGCAGGGGAGGAGGGGTGTGGGGGGAGGGGGTGATTAATCACCGGGCCAGGCTGGAGGTAGCCAGCTCCTCCGCTTCTCTCATTGCCGTGGTGATGGGTTGACCTCCAGCTTTGGTTAATATAACGAGATGGCATGATTTGTAAATATGATTGAGCATTAGGGATAATTTTGTCATTTTTTAATAGAAACCGTCAAATATAACGGTCATGTCAAACGAAACATAACACGGGGTTATGTCATGTAAGAGTTAAGGATTACTCGGGGTTACTCATGTAATTATGATTATAGAGGGTTCCTGGGATAATTACGATATTACTCAAGGTTGTGGGTGTAAATATCCCAAAATAAAAACCCTCGAAGATCACCTCCCCACTCCCTCCAGGTGATCCCCGGCTCCCCAGACCTCCCCTCCTCTATCCACCGTCGCCTCCCCCCTCCAGTCCCGCCCCCTAGAGAGCAGAGCTTTGCCATTTGACTCGAGCTACATAGCTCTACTGGAGAGCTTCTACAGAAAAGGTTCCCGATGGGGCTGGAGGGGAGACTGCGTCAGCTTTCGGGTGGGGGCTTTCTTGGGTTGGAGGGGCTATCTGGAGGTGGGGGCGGGGGAGGTCTGGCTGCCAAGAGATGGGGTTGGGCCTTGGTTCAATAGGGGAGGTCTGGGCTACCCACCTAATGGGTTCAACCGGGGGGGGGGGGATCTTTCTCTGTGACTAGAGGGTGGACGGTGGTTCGGGCTGCCAGCAGGCGGGGGAGATCTGGTTGGTCGATCCTGGGTTTGGTGGGGGAGGCCTGGGCTTCACGGGCTTGCTGCATGGGGTGGAGGATGCACATGGTTCGGGAGCAGGAGGCAGGGTTGGGAGGGTGGTGTTCTCTGGAGGGTGGGTGGGGGGCTGGACCTGGGCTGCCCAGGAGGAGGTGGGTGGGGGGAGGTCGAGGACGGTCGGCTCGATGGGGCTGCCTTAGCAGGAGGAGCGGAAGGGCTCCTCTAAGAACCTACTAACAATATAGCCTTATGAGTTTTTTATTGGATTTTTTACTAGTAGCATATTTTATAAATGTTATATGATTTTAAGGGTAAAATTGGTAACTTGTAACTTTTTCTGTGGGAGTTGACGGATAAAATAGGCGGCAACTAACACAGGTTATGTCATGTAAGAGTTAAGCATTTTTCGGGGTCCTCGATGTAATTCGTGATTTTGCAGGATATGAATGAAATTGAGAAATTACTCAGGGTTATGGGTGTAAAAATCCCTTCTTAAAAATGGATAATTCCTAAACACGGATACATATGTAAAATAGATACTGATAGCATACGAATAATATTAAAAATACAATTCATAGGATGCAATTAGGTATTCAAGAAAAAAGTGTCAAATTGATAATTCTGTTGATAAGGATGTAATTTAGTTGGAATTAGGATGCTGATAATTATGTTGATAGGTGTCAAATTAGGATGCAATTCAGGAAGTTGGAATAGACTTCAAGCAAACATACTCTTTAGTTGCTAAGGTTGCATCAATTACCATGAACATAATTATAGTTGTATTTATGGATTTTCAATTATTCTAAATAGATGTTAAACAATCATTCTTTGATGGAGAACTAAAAGAGGATATGTGTATGAATGTTTTAGAGAATGGGTTTATAAATTTAAAAAGGTGTTATGTGGACTGAATCAATCTTCACGACAAAAGATCTCAAATTCCATGAGAAAATTATCCCATTTAACTTTATTGTACATAAATCGGATAATTGTATATATGCCGCAAAGAGTGTGAGCAAGTTTGTGATTATGTCATTATATGGCCCAGAGTGCAAGTTTCAGAATAAGTGCACGTGGACTAATTGCCTATCCCGATCTCCGCCTTTCTGATGCCCCAACTCAAGAAACTAGCGAATGGTCAAATTCCCCTATCTCATTTCCGGACTCCGGGCAGCTTAAGAGTAATGCAATAGAAATCAGAATAACCTCCGACATCGTTTTGGCTTTGTTCTGGCTAGCTACAAGGTATGTATGTTGACATATGGTATTAGTTCATGGATATACCATGAACGAAAATATTGGCTTTGTTTTACTTCTAAAATTTGAAGTTTATTTGATCAAAGAACTTTATCCTAATTATACGAAGTTTGTGGAATAATGTATAAATTGAACAATGATTTCTTCTTTTATGTTATGAATAATGATTGTATGGTTTATTAGAGACTTTTTTTCGCCTATTTGATCTCGGGAGCACAAAGTTTTCAATTAGCTGTGTGGAGTCAGTTGACTAGGGTCAACGCGAGACATACCAAATGTTCCAAAGGATATGCATAGTAGGAAATCATGGAGAGTCGAATATATAATTATGAAAGTATAAGGGCATGTTTGGTTGCTGGGTTGGACTGGGTTGGGTTGGGTTGGGGTACCCTTGTGAATAGTAAACTGTACCCCTGTGAATAGTAAACTGTGAGGAGGATTGAGAGGGTTGGAAGGAGATTGGAAGGAGAGGTACACCGGTGTACCCCAACCCAGTAACCAAACAGACCCTAAAAGTTATATGTGTAAAATTTCTTTTATGTAACAATCTCTCATTTTTTATTCAGCACTTCTCCCCTTTTTATAAACCCATGACCATTTAGGCCTAGAAAGAAAACAACGATGATAAAATTTAAAAGAAGAAAATTTTGGACCCAAAGAGCATGTAATATAAAGCTAACACGCGCTCCTCATCATTGAACAAATCGAAAAGGTAACAACAATCATCCCACATCCACCATCTCTAATTAGTTCGCGGGTTCAACCCGGGTTACCCGGACATGGGAGGGCGTTTGGGTGGCAGGGTATCCGGGTTGCATTGTGAAGGACTCGGGTTCGCTATCGTTGAAATTTGGCACCATAATGGCATTAAATAGGAAATCATCAAATCAACTTTCCCTTTTCCAAGCGGAAAAAAAGACGAGATTCCTGGTCATCGACAACCTGAAGCATTGTCGCCCACCTTACTTCGTGATCGAGATCTGCTCGCACATCTTCATCAACAGGGGGTTGTTCACGTTGTAGGGCTTCAGGCTATGCCCTTCCTTTGCATGTCATGCCAGCTTTTGATCTTAACAAGTCGATGGAAAGGTTGTTGTTGGCAGTCCGTGCCCTACTACTCGTTGCAACCATTTACCATCTTCTCCAACCCCAGATACCACGAGGATGGAAGGTCATGCATCCTCACGTGAGTCAACCGCTTCTGCCCACTCCCCTATGCACTTGAGAGGTGGAAGGAGAATATCAAAGGTATATGAGGATGTCTTTGTCTATAAATTGTGTGCAACGATGATTGTTTCCTTGCACGCGCTTATCCAAGTAGGGATTTTCATTGGAGCGAAGGAGCTGTAGGATATTCGAAGGATCTTGAAACTGCTGCTTGGAAGGTATGCTCTGTTTCCCATGTCTTTGGTTTTGTGTCGATGGATGACCGTAAATTTCAGAGGCACACCCTCTTGCAATGGCCCAACCATTCTTCATCTGGGAAACCATCCAAGATCTCCGCCGTTCTTCCCACACGAACATACTGAAATTTCTGCATTAATCTGTATAGTTGGATGCCCATATCTTGATCATCATATATGTGTTTGATGATGTCTACAATCTGCTATAAAACTTTGCCATGAAATCATGAGAATTCTAATAAGTACATACATAGGATTAATGTAGTTATTGTCAGAATAAATATATGGAGGTTTAAAATATGGTAGATAGCATGGCTACATCCAACTCACTTCGACTTTTATAAAATTTTGTTATTAGGCTTGGAACAAAAATTTCTTTTTTGGACCATTTGTTGTAGATACAACATGTGCTCCTCTATAATTAGAAATGAGATATGTTGGTTATTGTTCAGATTTTGGATATTGTTCATATTGTTCTACTTACCTCTGTAGTTACGTACTGTTCATGAGTTATATTGGTTAGTACGAGATATGTTTAATCTCATTGCTGCACATTTGAGTTTTTTACATTACTGCATTTGATCAGTATCTCACTACTTTCATTGTTGATTTATATTGACTGGGATGCAGAGGACTTAGACACAAAATTTTACTGTTAGTGTCTCTTCGTAGAGTTTTCTTTTAGAAGCACATGCACGGAATATTGATGGTTATATGGCTATACTTGATCCGTAACAAAGTATTAAAGCTATATTAAAGCCATAATTTCAGTTTGTGAGAAACCTTAGATTGTGTTATGTTCTTTACAGTTCAATTTTAATATTTTCTATTTTTTCTTCGTATACATTTTGACTTTGATGGCATTCCCTTCTTTTTAGAAGTTGGTAGTTGCAATTGGTGTATGTCGGATATGCGAGAGAATGTGGGGGACAAGGTGTTAGGAGATTGATCTTTCTGATGGATCTTTGAGCCATCTACTTACTTTTATATATCTCTTCATTGATTGATTATTTCTGATTGTGGTTTCCTTGTGGATACCATGATTTGGAGTATTATGTTCTTTCTGGGATTGCAGTAATATAATCTAGTTACACGATGTTATGTTTTTGTTGTCGTGTGTTAATTAGTCAGGACAATAGTATTATTATGTTAAATTTAATGTGCATTTATTTCCAATGTCCTTTATGAGAAACAACATGCATCATACTTGGTTAGCATTATGTATTTAAAGGTGATTTTATGTTTTCATGGAGGTGAAATAGAAAGAGAGTTATGGACGGACCATCTCATGTCCCAATAACATGCTCGACACAAATTGCACGATGGGACTCTACAGTAAACAGATTTTTGTAGATGCGATGTTAAAACACGAGACATCGTGGGCTGGAAGCACCTTTACAATCTCCAGATGGCATTCGATTGTGAGGAGGTTCAATGAAGTAAGGTGTCTTAGCTATATGAAGGTGCAACTCCAACATCGATGGAAAAACATGAAGAAGGACTATGCCACATATCTCTACCTCCACAACAAGTCTGGTTGCGGATGTGATAGCATCTACAACAAGCCTATTCCTCTATCAAAGGATGCTTAGTTTGAAGTAATCTCTCATTTTGAATTTGTCATGAGATTTTCAAATCTCCTAGTCTGATTCAACTTCCTAAAATATCTTGCAGATCGATATCACAAATATCGCAACAAGCCCTTTCTGTACTTTGGTGATATTCAGAGGTGTTTGTCAAAGAACATTGCTACCAGAGTGCATGCAACTTCCCCTCGAATGGTAAGGGACAAGCGACCAATGGGGCCATCAAGTTCACGACAACCAGCGAGCCAATGGGAACTGAATTTTGGTGAAAATCTTGATGATTATATGCCAGATCCACTAGAGGATGTGGATGATAACGACGAGATGACTCCTACACACTCATCCCGAAAGAGAAATACTTGTGGTCGACGTATAACTAGCAAAAAATCAAGGAGTGGAGGGTCGATGAATGCAGCTGGGCAGGAATTGCTAGATAAGTTTTTAAGCACTCTGCCCAAAAAAAATGTTGAGGCGAGGTATGATCCTGATGAACTGGCAAATGCAATATGCAGGGAAATAAGCACCTTCAGGCCAGACCTTGACATCGATCAATTTGAAAGGATTGCAGAAAAGTTAGCTATAACGAGAGGTAGAAATATCTTCTACCATGTCAAAGGCGACCCTGGTAAGATGAACACATGGACCGAGAGGATTATTCATCCCTCACGGATATCATTCCAAATATAATTTAGCCACTTCATAGGACATTGTTAGATAATCTTAACAACAGCTTCGAACTTTCAATTTCTTGGGATAATTTAATTACTCTATTGCGTAAACTTTATTGCATTCTATTGGTCTATATAATATGATTTACCTGCAGGATTTGGATTTATCATAAGAATATGCTTTGTCAAACAAGAAACAATGGTTCGTGCACACATTGCATGTCCGATAAGTTAACTATGTTTTCTTGCAAGATGTGGTCATGTTATGACCTACCGTTGTTGTTTATCTATTCATTTATGAACTGCTTTCTCTATTAACTTAATGTGTGCACAATGCCTATAGTTATGCACATATTGGAGACCGGATTAGTTAATCGTGTTTTCTTGCCGGATGTGGTCATGTGAAGACCTGCAACTGTCATTTATCTCATCATTTATGACATGATTTATATATTAGTTTAATGTCTACAAAATGATTGTCTCTTAGGCTACAATGAAACAAACAATAGTAGTTACATTGCTTAGAATAATTTCTGATTTGGCATAATCCCTTTGTTAGGGATGGCCTTGCGTAGCTATAATCCATTTGAGGATGTCAGGGATCAGGTCATCATAGCATGTACTGGAGTAGTAGGTGGTATGGCGATAGAGGAGTGTTAGTCAGCCGGGAGACGAGTTCCTCGTCCCTTGCATACAATGCCTCTTAGCAGTCGAGATTGGGTTAAGGAGATGCTTGCCGAACATGATGATAGAGCATTTCAGAAATTACTTATGAGCCCACCCATGCTTAGAAGGTCCATCCGTGTCCTATCGGAACATGTCCGAACACATATACGATTTATGGATGTGGATGAGCAGGTTTGTATATTCCTGTATGCATTCACCAATGATCATTCTAATAGAATCATCCAAGAATCCTTCCAGCATAGCGCAAAGACCATATCATGCCACATAAAAAGTGTTCTCGTGAAGATATTGACATTGGAGAAAGAGTATATTGATGCATTTTCATTTCAATATCTGATGAGCGTCCTGAAGGCTAGGGCATAGGTGCTAAATTGGTCGTTGCGACCCAAGCGATCAAGTGTGCTCAATCAAGAAAAATCAGACCACTAATAATAGACAAAATCGGTCAAAAACGTGAAAGCGGTCTCGCTATTGGATTAACCTGGTATAGCGACCAGGGTTGAACTCAAGGAGCACAGATTGGCCTTTCGGCCTACAAAGTAGTAAAAAGTAATAAATTAAAAGAACAAAATATTTTTAGTGGTTTTTAATTTATTTTATATTTTTTTGGATTTTTAATGTATAAAGAAAATAAGAAAAACAAGTAAACACACACTTCAACAAATTATTAAATACGCTAAAAAATCAATCAAAAACTCAAACAAAAATATTTTTGTGTGTTTTATAATTTTTAGTGTTTTTGGTGAATTTTTGAGAATTTTCTGATGTTTATTTCATTTTCTAAAAATCAAACAGTAGCTGAAATCAAAGGTACTGTCCAGCCGAGCTAAAAAGGCCTACATAAAATATATAAAGCCTCCAAATTAGCTGGGAGGTAATTTTCCTGTAAAGAGAATAAAACAAGGAAAATTTAGGCACCTATTTTATTATTTTTGGATTTTTGGTTTAATTATTAGAATTTTTATAAGTTTTTAGGTGTTTTTCAATTTTTAGTGGTTTTCAGTAATGGAAAATAGCCAAAATTGGCTTGAAAATCAAACACAACAAAATGGACAGTAAACAATTTTTTTTGTAATTTTTTGACACTATTTAATACTTTTTTTGTGATTTTTAAATTTAGACAGTGAAGAAAATAGAGGTTTTTGAATTTTTAAAAATATCAAATGAAAACAAAAATGTCCTCAAAAATCCTCGAAAATTTTACACCATGGCAGGAGCCATGTGTCCAATTTTCGTTGGATTTGGAGGTAATTTGCTCTTTTATTCAAAAATAAAGAGAGGGCACAATGCACAGGGACCAAAGTGCAAATACCCAGGAGTCTGGGGGGTCTGGTGCAATTAACCCAGCAAAACACGCGCCACGCACGTGCCTGGGGCACTCAGGGACCCAAATGTAATGAAAATAAGTTCCAAGGACTTATTTGTAACATGTACCAAAAGTCCAGGGCCCTATTCGCAAAATACCCAAAATATCACGCACATGTTAAAATATATCACGCACAGGAGTATAAATGCAAATAAGCTAAAAGTTTCATTCAACTGTTAACAACCAGAACTACAGGGGCTTGTCTTGCAAATAAACCAGAGAAACACGTGACGAAGTACGTGTCATACAACGCACAGGGGCATAAATGCAAGGAAAATAAAGTGCAGGGTCCACAGTGTAAATTTCACAAAAAGTAAACAACTATGCTACGTATTTACAGGACTAAAGCTAAATGCAGAAAGTAAAGGGGGCCTAAGAACAATTTACCCCTTTTATTATTGTCGACGGCCGGATGTATGACGCGTGGCAGATCCAACGATCGAGACAAATGGCACCTTAACCCTGGTAACGCTCGGCCTGATCGAACGGGCGAGGGCCCTCCACGTGGAGATCGGACGGTCACGGTGCTCTGGAGGCCAAGCCCTTGGTGTATCGACGGAGGAGGAGAGGGCACGTGGCAGATCTGACGGACGAGGCGTGCTGGTGCCTCTTCCTCCGAGCGGATGGTCAAGATCTTTCCTCGGGATGATCAGACGGTGACGGTGCGCCTAAATGGATGGATCAGATTGCAACTGGGGTGCTGAGGACGATCTGACGGTCGACGAGGCTGCTGGAAGAACTGGCGGCCGGCGAGCTTCGCCGGCCCTCTGCGTGTCCGGTGGGCCTCGTCTGACGCTCCTGAGGTGCGGGAAAGCTTCGCCTGGAAGCTCCGCAACTGATGTGCTGCTCCGATGGAAGCGAGGAGCTCCAGAGAGCTCCGGCGACGTGGAGGAACCTGGAGCTGCTGTGCTCAGAAGTCTCGACCTCCAGATGAGGTCGATTGGCCTAGATACATGCACAGGAAAAAAGCTTGGTCGAGGGCAAACTGCCTCGACCCGTCAGAGCGGGCGGAATGTGAAAGATGAGGCGCTATGGAGGCTCTCCGGCGAGCGGTAGAGGGTGAGAGCCGATACCCTGCTCCGGGGCAAGCCAGGGGGAATGAAGGGTCGGAGAAGGTGGAGAGAGGTCTGGTGAACGTGGAGGTAGTGTCGGATGGGTGAAAGGATGGTCGGAGACGGCAGGCGGAGGTGGCGGAGCTAAGCTACTGGAAATCGAAAAATCGAAACCTAACTACTCTACGGCCTAAAGAAGCTACCTGGTGGATGTAGTCGACTGGGCTGAAGCTCGGCGAGCTTCTGGTCGTTGCCTGCAAGGGGCCGTTGACTCCCCTAGGCTCGGCGCGCTCGCGGCGGCGCACGGCGGAGTTAACCACCGGATCAGTGGCTCCCAAGGTGCTCGTGCCTCGCTTCCACTCCAGAAGGCTCAGCTGTCACTCGGGCACTCCGGAGGAGCTCCTTGGCGGCGAGCAAGGGGTCCAAAGATGAAAGAATTAGGTTGCCGGAGACGACAATATATATGGTGCGAGATCCGAGAAGAAGGAGATCGGGCGAGATGCTCGGGACTCGGATCCACCAAACCTACCCTGGGCGAGGGTCCAAGATATCCAGTGATCAATCGGAGCCCGGGGATATGGTCAATGGCGATCGGGTCAGGCGGGTAGAAAATGGAGAAAACGGGTCGGTCAGGTCTAACCCGGCTCTGGTGGTCCTGGGGGGAGAGTTGACCGGGGGTCAACAATCCCCCGTGGACCAATCAGAGCCCGCCAAGCACAAAATTTTTATTTATTTATTTTAAGCTAAAAAATGATCGAATTAATAAAAACTTAAAACATGAAATATTTTTATTTTATTTTTTTTCTATTTTTAGTGATTTTTAATAATTTTTTCGAAATAAAAATAAGGTATATACATAGTATGTAGTATATAGGTATATGTACACTATAGAGTTTTTAATTTTTGATTTTTTAATTATTATTTTTGTGCAATTTTATCCCTATTTTACATTTTATTTATTTTCATTATAAAATAAGGAATAAAAAGGTATTTTTGTTTTATTTTTATTATTTATATACATAGGTACAATAAATACATATATACACTTATATACATGGTATATGTACAATATATTTTTGTGTTTTTAATTTTTGCTATTTTTATTTGATTTTTGTTTTGATGGTTTTTATTTTATTTATTTGCATTTTATAACATAGAATATTTACAAAAATTTTGGGAATTAATTTTATTTATTTACAAGGTTAAATAAATATATAAGAGTGGTTCATGTACATGATGAAAGTGGTGTTTTTGTTCTTTTTGATTTTTACCCTTTTTCTTTTGTTTTTATACTTATAAATATGTACAAGTATTTACAAGCATATTTTGGGCTATTTTTGTGAGGAAAAATATTTTTATTTATTTACATAAATATTTACACACATGAGCCCCTATCTCCCTCTACTTTGGCTTTTATGCGGTCAGGCCCATGCTGAGCCCTCCCTTGGGTTAGGTTGCTCAATATTTATTCTAAATATTTCCCTCTTTTTCTTTTTAATCTTTATTCTTTTATTTTTGCACAAAAACATGCTAATTATAGGTTTTTACACAATGCATGCTTTTGGTAATTATTTGTATTTACACATATCTACATGCATTTGCAAAGGTTTTTGTAGCTAAAATATAATAATAAAGAGTGATGAATGAGTATTCATCACCCCCCCTATACTTAACTTTGCTAGTCCCTTAGCAAACACTTATTTAAAAAAGAAGTGAAAAGAAAGAAAGAAAAAGAAAAAGAGGATGTACATGGATCAAGGTTGGTTATTAAACTAGCCTTCATTAAATTGGGGTATGGAGCTCGATCAGATCTTTGGATTATTAATTTGTCGGAACCTTATTTAGACTTAAGCTTAAAACTCAACAGCCTCTAAGTTCCATCAATCTATGGACAAGACTCCTCAATAAACCAGATCAGAACAAGTCTACATACACAAACTCTAATGACTATGAATCTTTCCATGCAGTGTAAGTGATATGTAGCTCCCCACCTCAGAAGTAACAAAGAAACAACCTCCCTCAACCTGGTAACTCTAATGCCTCGGTCTAGCAACTCTTTCCTCGAGAAGCGGGGTATTCCCCTCTAAGTTCAAGTGCAGCCGGCTCAAGAAGAGGGGGAAGAAGTATAGACTTTTGGAAGCTCAGCCAGTGTAGCTAAGTCTCCCGCTGCAAGCTTCATGAGATGTAACATGGATACCATAAGCTTTTGCTTTATTTGACTATATACACTCCGGTGGGGTTATTAAATTTTCAATCCGACCCACCACTTTTTTGGAGTTCTTTTTGCATTTTGCAATTTTTTTTCAAGTGCTTCTATACAACATATCTACATGGTGCAACATATATACAAGAAATTTTCCTCCTGAGCCAGTAGACTATCCCTCTTTTAAAGCTTTATTGCAACCCACGGCTTCTGTCTTTAGCCTTCATCACCACTAGACGAAGTTGAGATGCACTTCCTTCACTAGAAGAAGAAGAGAGGTTCCACCTAGAAGTACTACCCTCATATGCTACCCCAAGCCAAAGGAATCTGCCTCCTCACCACCTCATCCGTGGAGAGCCATGTGTAAAGTGCTGGTGCAAGTCAAGCCATTGTCTCTAAGAGTCATGCGTGTGTTGTTAAGTGCTCTACTTAGGCTCATCAAGATGACATATTCTCATAGCCTAGTGGACTCAAAGAATTAAGTCCTTATGGACCTGAAAAGCCTTAACCCTAAGCCCTATAAGGTTCCTCTTTGAGTTAGGTGGATTAAGATCTTATTCAAGCTCCATTTCTCAATTTAATTCCAGGCTTAGTTTAAATGTCAACTCTCATCCAGGAAAAACTATATACATATATATACAAAGATGCTATTTACAAATATTTACAATCGTGCAAAATTGTCGAAAAATGTTTTGAAATCATGAATGGATGGATGCATGAAGTGCAAGTTTTGCAAAAGTATTTACAAACATTTACACAAGATTTTTGTAAACTTTTGATTTTCAAAACATTTTGGAAAAATTTTGTACTATATACATAGTTTTGATAAGAAAATATTTACACAAACTTTACACAAAAGATTTTTGAAAACATTTTTACAAAAATAATTTGTACAATAGCTATGTATGTGCAAATAAAAGAAGTTTATGTACATAAAAAAATTTTAATTTTTGTGATTTTTAGCCATTTTATTTATTAACACACTCACACAAAGTACGAGTTATGGCTAAAGTATATATGAAATATATACACACCCCCCTATACTTAGCTCGAACGATGTCCTCAGAGTCAAGAGCGATGAAGAAGACATAACTTGTACTAGGTATAGGGAAGTGAAAAGAAAGGCTATATACAAAGACAAATGAATGAAAAGTCAAGAGGGTCTCGGGTCTTCCCCCTATACTTAGGATTAAATAATCCTAAGTATAGCAGGCTGTACACTAAGGGAAAACCGAGTGGAGAACGTACAGGGTCTATCCCCCCTATACTTAGGGTGAAATATCCCTAAGTATAGGCAGCAAAACAGGGGTAGCAAGACACGAAGAAAATCAACGAATATATACAATAAGGAGGACATCACTCCCCTATACTTAAGGTGAAGAACCTTAAGTATAGGCAACACAACAGAAGTGATGAAATAGAACGAAGAATAACCCGGTGTTTTCACCCCCCTATACTTAGGATGAGCAATATCCTAAGTATAGCAAAGATAATCCTAAGCGAGACCTGGGGTGAAAACAAGAACGGAAGAAGGAAAGATCAAAATAAGACGAAACACGTATATACAAAAGAATACAATGTTGAGGTGCCTCTCAACAAGCGCTAGATTTTACGCCCCTAGCTGGGCGCAAAGGCTAGGACAACGCAGTATCAAGGTTCAGGACGGCATCGGTAAGTCGAATGCCGTACTGTCGTCGCAGTCTCGGTGTGAGAACAACGACGAACTTAACAGTGTAAAGTAAGACACCCATGTATGCAATCAGGCGGGTGTCTGCTACCGGCCAATGATATGAGCATAAGTGATCGGGATCCGGTAGCACAAAAGGAATCATCGTCTCTAGGTCAGACTGGAGTGAGAGTGTAGAGCTGAAGAGATCAAACGTGGAGAAGGATGGATCAGTAATAGAATCCTCCACGTCAATCAGTGTCTCAAACAGGTATGGACAATCAAGATCAGGAGACTCTCTAAGCAGACTGATATCCGATGCATGACATAGAATTAGATCAGGCAAATCATCGAATATCTCCAGAATGGGCTCACCCTCGCGAGGGTCGTCGAGTTGAGAGGACTCAGAATCAGAATGATCTAAAGACTCGGTTCCGTGTTCCGCCAGATCGGAAACACACTCAGTAGGTGAAACCGAGTACTCATCAAGTGCGGCATCCTCCCGCAGACAACCCTCGTGGAGAGATGCAAGATCAGAAGTGACAAGAAGAGGATCAGGATCTAGATCGGCATCTGCGCTGCTATCAAGTATCCACTCAGTGCACCAGGCTGCATCATCATCAAAAGTGTAGGTCTCGGTAATTTGGAAGCAGGAGAAGGTACTAGTCAACATCACGGAAGCTGGCAAAGTGTCTGTGGCTGATCCTCGCTCTGCGGCTATGTTGGCTGTCAGCTGGTCCTCAGGAAGTGTATCTGTCTCAACAAAGTGGAGGAAAAAAGGCTCGAAGACGGGACTCTCTGTGTCTGTACTCTCAAAGTGGTGTCCCTCATCAAGCTGTAGCTGCTGAGCTGAGTCCTGGTGACTGTCTGCATCCAAGAAGTGTCTCTGCAGGAAGGAAACTGACTCCTCCGGGACTGGAATCTGAAGTGTCTGAATCAACGGCTGCAAAAGCTGGGGCTCCTTCGGCTCCTGGAGTATCAGAAGATCTGATATCCAAGACTCGTCGACTGGAAACTCTGGGGCTACCTCGAACGCCAGCTGGAAAACCAACGGGAACTCAAGTAGACTCTGGGTCCGAACCTCTGCCATGGAAGTCATCTCCTCTGTCTGTGGTGCTGTCAGCTCCATGTCCTCGGGCTGGTGTATAGAAACTGTCTCATCATGTAAAGTGACACACCGTACTGGTACTGCATCGTCCGCATGTTTTGTCCCGACCAAGGCATCTCGTGTAGAAGAACTCTGTGAAAGTAGCCTCGAGATGGTATCTAGTAGGTGAATGTTGGAACTGCGGTGTGAACTGCCACATGTGGTAATCACTAATGCTATCTGCTCTGCGGTCATCCCTCGCATGGAGATCTCTATCAAGTCTGTAAGTGGAAGTCCGTGCTCAGGGAATCTCCTCAAGAGGTCAAGAAACCTTGGCCATGCCTCGTGCAATGGCTCCAGGGGGTCAAATGAAAAATCCATGATCAAAGACCGCATAAACTCTGCTCTACGTGGGGGAAAGTATCTCTGCAAGAACTCTCGGCGTAGCTCTCCCCACGTCTCGAATGTCCTCCCCAATCGTCGGTGCCATCTCATGGCTCTGTCGTGAAGCGTGAATGGGAAGGTCCTGCTCATCAGCTCCTCTGCAGTGATGTCTGAATATCTCTGCACTCTACAAAACTCCTCAAATGCTGACAGGTGAAGATATGGCTCCTCGTGCGCCTCTCCTGCAAATGTCGGCAGTCGCTGGATGTAATCCAAATCCAAGACGAATGGACCAAGTGTAGAAGCTGACTGAGCTCCCTGTGCTATCTGCTCCTCCATCCCTCTGGAATGGGATCTATCTGCTGATCTCCCCTGCTCTCTGTGATCATCAACGGAGTGCACTCTCAACTCAGCAACAACATCGTTCGGGTCTCGCATCTACTCTATCTGGTATCCTCGGACGTCTAGCACAGCATGCCCAGAGTGATGAGATGAAAGGGAGGGAGGGAGCGGAAGGTTGGTCGGAGATCCGACCTCCCTAGAAGGTGGACTGGAGTGATGGTCAGAAGACAGAGAAGAAGCCGTCAGAGTCGGCTCGTAGTCTGGGGAATGCATCATCCAGGGATAAGGAAGAAGAAGAAAGGAGAAATGAAGGGAGGTGAGGGAGGGAAATTGATGAAGGAAGATGAGAAAGGATCGAAGGGATATGGCAATCAAACAAGATGAACAAGCAAACCCCCAATTCACCTACGCACGCAAAGCTGAAGACCGAAGGGATCGGTCAATTATCTTGTCAATTTTATTTTAGGTGATCATCCAGTCTATCAGAGCGATTACGTGATGTCAATAGGTATCCAGATCTTTCTCAACCGACTGTCCCGTACTGAAAGTCGGTAATCAGTCAAGAAAAGATTGGAGGCTCTATCCTAATGTTCGGATCACTCTCTCGCTCATACAAACCAAACAAGGAGGGGGTTACTCTCCCCAAGACAGATTTTCAGTGAAGTGTCTTTTAGGTCAAGTATGATTACCAGTCCCAATTTTATTGTTTTTGTTTTTAGATATTTCTCAATAAAAGAAAAGCCTAACGAATTTTTCGGTTCTCCTGATTATTAAGTCAAAAACAGGGGGGAGAAGACGAAAAAGCCGATGCGCGAGAAATCAGTGATGCATGCAGAGACAGAAATGCGTACCTGACTCCAGCAGTCTACATGCAAAGTGATCCGCGCAGAATTTAAAGACAGGAAATAAACTACCTAAATGGTGCAGGCGGAAAACCGAGTCCCTAAACAGTAGTGCTACTCGAAAGAACGACTAGCCGACCACCAGCCTCCAATCCAAAGAGTCCGGTCTAGACCCACCCCTCCTCTTCTCGACATGTCGAGTTCAGGAGTAGCGCTTGATGGGGTGGGCTCGCGGCGCGTAGGCTCGGAGGTGATGGAACGGCTATTTTATTATTATTTTTATTATAGGTCTAATTACCGCACTATAGGAACAGGCAATTATATTAGGGTGTTTGGATCCTATGAATTACGTCACAGTTAAGCAGAAAATCCTACGGCTAGGGGCTCGGAAATCCGCGTGAAACCGGAAAAGGCAGTAAGAGAAAAACCGTGTAAAAACTGCGAAAAACCGAACTTACTAAGGGGTCCCCCGAGCACACCGGTGCTCGGCGAAACAGACCCGCTAAGTCAACCACAGTCCAAAGGTCCAGTCTCTGAGTCCCTGTATTATTACAATAATAATCAGAATAAGAATAAAAAAATCTAACTAAACCTCTCCCACTCAACTCTCTCTCTCGCTCTTTCCTGCGGCTCCGTAGAGAAGGAGCCGCCTCCAAGTCCTGCGGTTGCGTCGGCTCCTCGAAAGTCGCCTCCGCGGTCCTCGGGCCCTCGCAAGAAACAGAAACAAGTGGTCAGACCAAAATAATCAAATAATAATAAGGAAATAAATGAAAGTGAAAATGAGGGTATATATGCAAAAATACAAAATAAAATAAACACTCAAAATAAAACAAAAACAAAAATAAAAGGAAAAGAAAATAAAACAAAATAAAACAAAAATAAAATGTAAAAAAAAGCCGCGAAAAAGCCGCGAGCTCTGAAAGAGCCGCGAAAAGCCGCAAAAATAAAAATGAAAATAAAATAAAAACTACTAAGCCGTGCTCCCCGGCAACGACGCCATTCTGATGAGACGTCCTGAAGGCTAGGGTATAGGTGCTAAATTGGTCGTTGCGACCCAAGCGATCAAGTGTGCTCAATCAAGAAAAATCAGACCACTAATAATAGACAAAATCG
Organism: Ottelia alismoides; assembly: GCA_037367405.1. Lineage (NCBI taxonomy): Eukaryota > Viridiplantae > Streptophyta > Magnoliopsida > Alismatales > Hydrocharitaceae > Ottelia > Ottelia alismoides. Next base: position 413,747 of record JAZKJV010008343.1, on the reverse strand, counting down.
GTCAAAAACGCGAAAGCGGTCTCGCTATTGGATTAACCTGGTATAGCGACCAGGGTCGAACTCAAGGAGCACGGATTGGCCTTTCGGCATACGAAGTAGTAAAAAGGAATAAAATAAAAGAACAAAATATTTTTAGTGGTTTTTAATTTATTTTATATTTTTTGGATTTTTAATGTATAAAGAAAATAAGAAAAACAAGTAAACACACACTTCAACAAATTATTAAATACACTAAAAAATCAATCAAAAATTCAAACAAAAATATTTTTGTGTGTTTTATAATTTTTAGTGTTTTTGGTGAATTTTTGAGAATTTTCTGATGTTTATTTAATTTTCTAAAAATCAAATAGTAGCTGAAATCAAAGGTACTGTCTAGCCGAGCTAAAAAGGCCTAGACAAAATATCTAAAGCCCCCAAATTAGCTGGGAGGTAATTTTTCTGTAAAGAGAATAAAACAAGGAAAATTGAGGCACCTATTTTATTATTTTTGGATTTTTGGTTTAATTATTAGAATTTTTATAAGTTTTTAGGTGTTTTTCAATTTTTAGTGGTTTTCAGTAATGGAAAATAGCCAAAATTGTCTAGAAAATCAAACACAACAAAATGGATAGTAGACATTTTTTTTGTAATTTTTAGACACTAGTTAATATTTTTTTGTGATTTTTAAAGTTAGACAGTGAAGAAAATAGAGGTTTTTGAATTTTTAAACATATCAAATGAAAACAAAAATGTCCTAAAAATTCTCAAAAATTTTACACCATGGCAGGAGCCATGTGTCCAATTTTCGTTGGATTTGGAGGTAATTTGCTCTTTTATTCAAAAATAAAAAGAGGGCACAGTGCACAGGGACCAAAGTGCAAATACCCAGGAGTCTGGGGGGTCTGGTGCAATTAACCCAGCAAAACACGCGCCACGCGCGTGCCTGGGGCACTCAGGGACCCGAATGTAATGAAAATAAGTTCCAAGGACTTATTGGTAACAGGTACCAAAAGTCCAGGGCCCTATTCGCAAAATACCCAAAATATCACGCACATGTTGAAATATATCACGCACAGGGGTATAAATGCAAATAAGCTAAAAGTTTCAATCAACTGTTAACAACCAGAACTACATGGGCTTGTCTTGCAAATAAACCAGAGAAACACGTGACGAAGCACGTGTCATACAACGCACAGGGGCATAAATGCAAGGAAAATTAAGTGCAGGGTCCACAGTGTAAATTTCACAAAAAGTAAACAACTATGCTACGTATTTACCGGACTAAAGCTAAATGCAGAAAGTAAAGGGGGACTAAGAACAATTTACCCCTTTTATTATTGTCGACGGCTGGATGTATGACGCGTGGCAGATCCAACGATCGAGACAAATTGCGCCTTAACCCTGGTAACGCTCGGCCTGATCGAACGGGCGAGGGCCCTCCACGTGGAGATCGGACGGTCACGGTGCTCTGGAGGCCAAGCCCTTGGTGTATCGACGGAGGAGGAGAGGGCACGTGGCAGATCTGACGGACGAGGCGTGCTGGTGCCTCTTCCTCCGAGCGGATGGTCAAGATCTTTCCTCGGGATGATCAGACGGTGACGGTGCGCCTAAATGGATGGATCAGATTGCAACTGGGGCGCTGAGGACGATCTGACGGTCGACGAGGCTGCTGGAAGAACTGGCGGCCGGCGAGCTTCGCCGGCCCTCTGCGTGTCCGGTGGGCCTCGTCTGACGCTCCTGAGGTGCGGGAAAGCTTCGCCTGGAAGCTCCGCACCTGATGTGCTGCTCCGATGGAAGCGAGGAGCTCCAGAGAGCTCCGGCGACGTGGAGGAACCTGGAGCTGCTGTGCTCAGAAGTCTCGACCTCCAGATGAGGTCGATTGGCCTAGATACCTGCACAGGAAAAAAGCTGGGTTGAGGGCAAACTGCCTCGACCCGTCAGAGCTGGCGGAATGTGAAAGATGAGGCGCTATGGAGGCTCTCCGGCGAGCGGCGGAGGGTAAGAGCCGATACCCTGCTCCGGGGCGAGCCAGGGGGAATGAAGGGTCGGAGAAGGTGGAGAGAGGTCTGGTGAATGTGGAGGTAGTGTCGGATGGGTGAAAGGATGGTCGGAGACGGCAGGCGGAGGTGGCGGAGCTAAGCTACTGGAAATCGAAAAATTGAAACCTAAGCTACTCTACGGCCTAAAGAAGCTACCTGGTGGATGTAGTCGACTGGGCTGATGCTCGGCGAGCTTCTGGTCGTTGCCTGCAAGGGGCCGTCGACTCCCCGAGGCTCGGCGCGCTCTCGGCGGCGCACGGCGGAGTTAACCACCGGATCAGTGGCTCCCAAGGTGCTCGTGCCTCGCTTCCACTCCAGAAGGCTCAGCTGTCACTCGGGCACTCCGGAGGAGCTCCTTGGCGGTGAGCAAGGGGTCCAAAGATGAAAGAATTAGGTCGCCGGAGACGACAATATGTATGGTGCGGGATCCGAGAAGAAGGAGATCGGGCGAGATGCTCGGGACTCGGATCCACCAAACCTACCCCGGGCGAGGGTCCAGGATATCCAGTGATCAATCGGAGCCCGGGATTAAGGTCAATGGCGATCGGGTCAGACAGGTAGAAAATGGAGAAAACGGGTCGGTCAGGTCTAACCCGGCTCTGGTGGTCCTGGGGGGAGAGTTGACCGGGGGTCAACAATCCCCCGTGGACCAATCAGAGCCCGCCAAGCACAAAATTTTTATTTATTTATTTTAAGCTAAAAAATGATCGAATTAATAAAAACTTAAAACATGAAATATTTTATTTTATTTTTTTTCTATTTTTTAGTGATTTTTAATAATTTTTTCGAAATAAAAATAAGGTATATACATAGTATGTAGTATATAGGTATATGTACACTATAGAGTTTTTAATTTTTGATTTTTTAATTATTATTTTTGTGCAATTTTATCCCTATTTTACATTTTATTTATTTTCATTATAAAATAAGGAATAAAAAGGTATTTTTATTTTATTTTTATTATTTATATACATAGGTACAATAAATACATATATACACTTATATACATGGTATATGTACAATATATTTTTGTGTTTTTAATTTTTGCTATTTTTATTTGATTTTTGTTTTGATGGTTTTTATTTTATTTATTTGCATTTTATAACATAGAATATTTACAAAAATTTTGGGAATTAATTTTTATATTTACAAGGTTAAATAAATATATAAGAGTGGTTCATGTACATGATGAAAGTGGTGTTTTTGTTCTTTTTGATTTTTACCCTTTTTCTTTTGTTTTTATACTTATAAATATGTACAAGTATTTACAAGCATATTTTGGGCTATTTTTGTGAGGAAAAATATTTTTATTTATTTACATAAATATTTACACACATGAGCCCCTATCTCCCTCTACTTTGGCTTTTATGCGGTCAGGCCCATGCTGAGCCCTCCCTTGGGTTAGGTTGCTCAATATTTATTCTAGATATTTCCCTCCTTTTCTTTTTAATCTTTATTCTTTTATTTTTACACAAAAACATGCTAATTATAGGTTTTTACACAATGCATGCTTTTGGTAATTATTTGTATTTACACATATCTACATGCATTTGCAAGAGTTTTTGTAGCTAAAATATAAGAATAAAGAGTGATGAATGAGTATTCATCAATATCTTTATACATTTATTTTAGAAAATATCTTATAAAATACATGTATATAATACTAAATCCATATTTTTACTAATCTACGTTTGTGTGTAAATATTGTACATTTAATACTATTTTAACCTAAAACAAATAAATAGATAAATAAAGGAAAAATAAAGAAAATAAAAGATTGTATATATGTAATAGATACATGCTAACCCGAACCCCGAGAGAAGGTCAAGACTTGACTTGATCGACGAGGAATAACGTAGGGGGAGATAGGGTCTTTAATCAGAAAATGAAATATTTTATAAATACTTTTCATTTATTCTGTGTATATTTGTATAAAACTTACACTATTTTATTAGTACATAAATTGATATCAAATTAAATAATTTTCTAAACAAAACTTGTAAATATTTTTTCATAAATAATAAAAATAATTGCAAAATAAAATCATGTATAGAAAAGTAAGCACACTCGAAAAAGTCGTAAAGCGATAATTTAAAGATCAATTCCAGCTCCATATGAACTCAAATTGAATCAAATTCACTTCCATTGTGTTCTAAATTAAATTACTTTAAAATGGTAGTGTTTTTAGTTTTTGGAGTTACGGTTTGGGAGATGATTTTTTGGGGTGGTTTTTGTAATTTTACCATTTATTTATTATATATATATTTATCCATATTTCTTTTTATACATAACGTATTTATAAATATTTGTAAATTTTTTTATAATTAAAATAAAAAATATAAAAATATAAAATAACAAAATTTCCTTATTTAACTATGTATACAATGTACCATATGTATATATTATATGTATTTAACTAATTTCCTTAAATAACCACCACAAAAAAATGAAATAATTAACATTTATTATTTAAATTAATAAATCGATGAGAATTATTTATTTATTTAATTATGTAAATAATATACCATATGTAATAATTTAATAAATTCCTTAGTTATCCCACCATTAAGGTGGCTCATTAAGTTGGTAATTATTATTATTATTTCAATTAATTTAAATCCTTAAATTATTTTATTTATTTATTTTATTAATTCTATCATTAACCTTCTTCCTTCTTTTTCGCTCCATTCAAAATTCAAAATTCAAATTCATTTTTTTTTCTATTTATTTGGCTCATCCTCCCTCATTCTAACTTGATCAATCTTTTGGTGAAAGGAGCCTATTCTCCAAGAGTCATCTTGTAATATAAGCGTAACAAGCCTCCGTCTCATCTGGTGACAACGAGACAATCTTCGTCAAGGCCATTACGATGTTCATCTGCTCCCATTTGGTGAGATCCAAATCTTTAAATTTCGTATTTTATCTATATTAATCGTAGTGTAATTTTTTTATTTTAATTTCACAATCATTTCATTATTAAATTATTAATCATATTTAATCATTGTTCATCATGACCCAATTCTGATCCGATCTCACATCCACAGTTTTATCCCTACACATTCACATTCTAGCTCACGCAACCACTCACGTCCAGCCATACACGGTGGCCAGAGATCCAGATCCCATCTCAACCTCCAGACCATTTTCATTCACATTTTCTGTCCAATAATTTTCGATCGAGCCGGTGTGCTCAAATCGGATATTTTTTTTGTATTTGCTTTTATTGCAGGTACACGAATTTTTATTAAAAAAAGAGAAAAAAAACTAAAATGCTGTTCAAAAAAACTTTTTTGGACGGACAATCACCACCGTCAAGAGTGACGTCCACCATCCGCCAGGAGGAGCCATCTCCTCACTCCTCTATCACAATCTGATGACCGTCCAAGCGACTGAGGTAAAGGTGCTAAATGGTCGTCACGACCTCAATCACTCGGACTCGATCAATCAAGAAAAATAGACCACCAATATAAGATAAAATCACTCAAAACAAGCTAGCGGTCTTGCTATTTTATTAACCTGGTATAGCGACCAGGGTCGAACACAAGGAGCACGGATTGGCCTTGCGGCCTACGAAGTAGTCGAGAAGAGAAGAAAATAAAAGGTATTTTTGGTGGTTTTTTAAGGGTTTTTATATTTTTTTTGGATTTTTAAGACTTAAGAAAATAATAAAAACAAGAAAACCAACACACTTCAACAATTTATTTAATGCACTAAAAATCAACCAAAAATTCTGACAAAAATATTTTTATGTGTTTTATAATTTTTAGTGTTTTTGGTGAATTTTTTGGAATTTTCTGATATTTATTTAATTTTCTAAAAATCAAACAGTGACTGAAACTGTAGGTACTGTCCAGCCGAGCTAAAAGGACCTAGATAAAGTATCTAGATGCCCTAAATTAGCTGGGAGGTACTTTTCCTGTAAAGAAAATAAAACAAGGAAAATGTAGGCACCTAGATTATTATTTTTGGATTTTTAATTTATTTATTAGAATTTTTATAATATTTTGAGTGTTTTTCAATTTTTAGGTGTTTTAAGCAATGAAAAATAGCCAATATTGGCTAGAAAATCAAGCAAGCAAAGACTAACAATAACTAATTTTTTGTGGTTTTTAGAGGAGTTTTAATATTTTTTTTGATTTTTAAAGTTAGACAGTAACGAAAATAGATGTTTTTGAATTTTTAAAAATATCAAATCAAAACAAAATTGTCCCCAAAAATTCCAGAAAATTTTACACTATGGCAGGAGCCATGTATCCAATTTTCATTGGATTTGGAGTAGTTTTGCTATTTCATTCAAAAATAAAGAGGGGGCACTGTGCACAGGGACCTATGTGCAAATACCCGAAGATCTGGGGGGTCTGGTGCAAATAACCCAGGTAAACACGTGCGTCACACGCGCCTGAGGCACTCAGGGACCTAATTGTAAGGAAAATAAGTTCCGAGGGCTATTTGGTAACAGGTACCAAAAGCCCAGGGGCTTATCTGCAAATAACCCAAATATTAGCGCACATGCACAATTGCTTCTACGCACAGGGGTATAAATGCAATATTCCAAAAACTTTCATTCAACTCATAACATCCAGAACTACAAGGGCATATAATGCAAATAACCCAAAAAGTCACGTGTCGATGCACGTGTCAGATCACACACAGGGGTATATCAGCAAATAAAACCAAGCGCAAGGGTCTCTATGCAAATATCCCAGAAACCAAACAACTATACTACGTAATTACAGGACTAAATACGAAACAAAATAACAGAGGGGGCCTATGGGTAATTTACCCTTTATTAATGGAGCGGCTGGATGGATGCCACGTGGAGCATCTGACGGTGGCGAACGACGGGCGCTCCACAACTGAGCTCCTCGGGCGAATCCGACGACGGGGGTTTCTCCACGTGGGGGATCGAACGGTGTAGGGCGCAGGTGGCTAACCATCGTTCATCGGACGGTTGGGATCAATCCTCCACGGATCTGACGGTGGCTGCTACTCCTGGAATGGACGGCCCAGATGGAAACTGGAGCGAGAGGATGATCAGACGGTTGGGGAGGATCGAGGAAGAACAGTTGGCCGGCGAGTTTCGCCGGCCCAAGGCGCATGCTCCTGACCTCCCCTGCTGCTCGTGAAGATCGAAGAAGCTCCGCGATGACGTTTCGCAGCGGCTGGTAGACTCCGATGACCCAGCCGAGCTCTGGAGAGCTCCGGCGAGGTCGGCGGAGATGAAGCTCCTGGACCTGATGGTCCAAGCCCTCAGATGGGCTGGGATGTACCTGCAAAAACAACCAGGAGACTCGCGGGTTGAGGGCAAACTGCCTCGACCCGGTTAGGCGGGGTGACGGTGATCGGAGGGTCGAGATGGGAGAGCTCCGGCGAAGGTGGGGACGGTGGAGCTCGAACCCCAGCTCCTGTGCGAGCTGGGTGGGATGGAGATATGGAGAAGGTGCGCGGAAGGAAGGCGATGGCTATGGCGAAGCCCGATGATCGAATGGTGGTCGGACGTGGATGGAGTCGACGGCGAACGACGAAGCAGCGATTTGGGGGAAATGGAAAATCAAAGAAAAAGCAAAGCCTATGGGGCTACCTGGGTGGATGGTGAGACTGGGGTTGAGCTGGCAGTGCTCTGGGTCATCGCCTCAAGGAGCGTCTCCCTCCGAGGCTCTAGCTCCGGCTCTGGTGGCGGAGCAAGGCGGCGATGCTCGCCGGATCGATGGTTTCGCCCTCCCTCCTCGCTGCGACACCACGGGGGACGAGCTGTCACTCTCGCCTCTGCAATGGAGCTCACTGGGGGGTGGAACAAATGGCCAAAGATGAGAAAATAGGAGGCGGAGCTCGGCTTAAGTATGGTTGCGGGTCCGGCTAGGGTTGGTCGGGTAGGGTTGTGTGAAGCGCGGATCCCGAGGGGGGGCTCCGGCGAGGGTGTCGGATATGCAAAGAAGGATTAGGACCCGGGGTTTAGGGCTTTAGTGATCGGATCAAGCGGGAATAAATGGGAGAAATCGGGTTCTCGAACCAGATCCGCGAGAGGTGGTCCACAGGGGGGAGTTGACCGGGCGGTCAACAACCCCCGTGGACCAATGACCGTCAGCCACGTGGATAAGATTTCTAAAATCATTTAAAAATAGAAAATGGCTGATTTATTAAAAAGTCAAAACATGAAATATTTTTGTTTTAATTTTTTCTATTTTTTAATGATTTTTAATTAATTTTTCAAAGTAAAAATAGTGTATTTACAATATATAGCTATACATAGGTATATGTACAATATGTATTTTTAATTTTTTTGATTTTTAATTTGTTATTTTTGTGCATTTTTATTCCATTTTGTATTTTATTTATTTATAGTATAATATTAGGAATAAAAAGGTATTTTTATTTTATTTTTATTATTTATATACATAGGTGAAATAAATAGATATGTACATATATACACATGGTATATTTACAAAGTATTTTTGGATTTTTAATTTTGTTCTTTTTGATTTGTTTTTGTTTTAATTGTTTTTATTTAATTTATTTACAACATAAAAGATGGAATATTTACAAAATTTTTGGAAATTAATTTTATGTTTTTATAGGGTAAAATAAATATAGGAGTAGCTATGTACATGATGAATATGCACAAGGTGAGGGTTTTTGTTTTGTTTTTAGCTCTCTCTCTTTTTATTTTGAATTTCATATTTATAAATATATACAAGTATTTACAGGCCCATTTTAGTCTCTTTTTGGAGGAAAATATTTTTATTATATTTACATAAATATTTACACACATGAGCTCCTATCTCCCTCTACTTTGGTTTTTATGCGGTCAAGCCCATGCTGAGCCCTCCCTTAGGTTATGTTGCTCAATATTTATTCTAAATATTTCTCTCTTTTTCTTTTTACTCTTTATTCTTTTATTTTTGCACAAAAACATGCTAATTATTAAACTCTATATAATGCATGCTTTTGATAATTATTTGTATTTACATGAATATACATGCATTTGCAAAGGTTTTTGTAGCTAAAATATAAGAATAAAGAGTGATGAATGGGTATTCATCACCCCCCTATACTTAACTTTTGCTAGTCCCTTAGCAAACACTTATTTGAAAAAGAAGTGAAAAAGAAAGAAAGAAAAAGAAAAACAGGGGAATGTATATGGATCAATGTTGAATATTAATCTTTCCTTCATTAAATTGAATTATGGAGCTCGATCAGATCTTTGGATTATTAATGTGTCGGAACCTTATTTAGACTCAAGCTTAAAACTCAACAGCCTCTAAGTTCCACCAATCTATGGACAAGACTCCTGAATAAACCAGATCAGAACAAGTCTACATACACAAACTCTAATGACCATGAATCTTTCCATACAGTGTAAGTGATATGTAGCTCCCCACCGCAGAAGTAACAAAGAAACAACCTCCCTCAACCTGGTAACTCTAATGCCTTGGTCTAGCAACTCTTTCCTTGAGAAGCGGGGTATTCCCTTCTAAGTTCAAGTGCAACCGGCTCAAGAAGATGGGGAAGAAGTATAGACTTTTGGAAGCTCAGCCAGTGTAGCTGAGTCTCCCGCTGCAAGCTTCATGAGATGTAACATGGATACCATAAGCTTTTGCTTTATTTGACTATATACACTCCGGTGGGGTTATTAAATTTTCAATCCGACCCACCACTTTTTTGGAGTTCTTTTTGCATTTTGCATTTTTTTTCAAGTGCCTCTATACAACATATCTACATGGTGCAGCATATATACAAGAAATTTTCCTCTTGAGCCAGTAGACTATCCCTCTTTTGAAGCTTTATTGCAACCCACAGCTTCTGTCTTTAGCCTTCATCACCACTAGACCAAGTTGAGACGCACTTCCTTCACTAGAAGAAGAAGAAGAGAGGTTCCGCCTAGAAGTACTACCCTCATATGCTACCCCAAGCCAAAGGAAACTGCCTCCTCACCACCTCATCCGTGGAGAGCTATGTGTAAGGTGCTAGTGCAAGTCAAGCCATTGTCTCTAAGAGTTATGCCTGTGTTGTTAAGTTCTCTACTTAGGCTCATCAAGATGACATATGCTCATAGCCTAGTGGACTCAAAGAATTAAGTCCTTATGGACCTGAAAAGCCTTAACCCTAAGCCCTATAAGGTTCCTCTTAGAATTAGGTGGATTAAGATCTTAATCAAGCTCCATTTCTCAATTTAATTCCAGGCTTAGTTTAAATGTCAACTACCATCCAGGGGAAAACTATATACATATATACACAATAATGCTATTTACAAGTATTTACAATCGTGCAAAATTTTTGAAAAAATGTTTTGAAATCATGAATGGATGGATGCATGAAGTGCAAGTTTTGCAAGAGTATTTACAAATATTTACACAAGATTTTTGCAAACTTTTGATTTTCAAAACATTTTGGAAAAATTTTGTACTATATACATAATTTTGATAAGAAAATATTTACACAAACTTTACACAAAAACTTTTTGAAAACATTTTTACAAAAATAATTTTTGTACACTAGCTATGTATGTGCAATAAAAGAATGATTATTTACAGGAAAATTTTTTAATTTTTGTGATTTTTGGGGTTTTTAGCCATTTTATTTATTAACACACTCACACAAAGTACGAGTTATGGCTAAAGTATATATGAAATATATACACACCCCCCTATACTTAGCTCGAACGATGTACTCAGAGTGATCAAGAGCGATGAAGAAGACATAACTCGTGCTTAGTAAAAGGGAAGTGAAAAGAAATGGCTAAGTACAAAAATGAATGAATGAATAGAATGAGGAGAGCTCGGTGGTTTCCCCCTATGCTTAGGATTAAATAATCCTAAGTATAGCAAGCTGTACATGAAGGGAAATCCGAGTGAAGAATGAACAGAGCCTGCCCCCCTATACTTAGGGTAAAATATCCCTAAGTATAGGTAGCAAAACAGGGGCAGAAAGAATAAAAAGAATACCCACAGGTCCTACATCCCCCCTATACTTAGGGTAAAGTACACCCTAAGTATAGCATAATCATAAGATGAGAAAAGGGATGTGGGACTAAAGAATAAAATGATATGGAAAACTGGATCTATACAAGTCGGAAGAATAGTGATAATCAGGCGTGAGATGCAATAGATGTGAATCAAGAGACCACATCTCACGCAAAGTGAATAGGGGCAACATCAACGACCCGCGGCTCATGATCTAGAAATGGCTTGAGCCGCTGGCCGTTCACTCGGAAGGTACTCTCAGAAGACAACTCGGATATATCAATGCTACCATTGTCGTGTACCTTTCTCACAAGATAAGGTCCCTTCCATTTGCTCTGTAGCTTCCCTGGAAATAGACGAAGCCTCGCATCAAACAACCATACTCTCTGTCCAGGCTCAAAATGCTTGTGGCTGATATGAGAATCATGCCACTCTTTCACTCTCTCCTTATACTGTAGGCTATTTGAGAAGGCGGTATCTCTAAGCTCCTCCAAGGCTACTAACTCTGCCCTCCTCTGGTCTCCTACACCATCTGGATCTAAAAGAATATCCGTGACTGCCCAAAGTGACTTATGCCTCAACTCAACAGGTAAATGGCATGGCTTGCCATAAACTAGGGGAAAGGGAGATGTGCCCAATGGTGTCTTGAAAGACGTCCTATATGCCCACAAGACCGAGTCCAAAAGCTGTGACCAATCCTTTCGGTCAGGGCGGATGACTTTCTGCAAAATAGTCTTGATCTCCCTGTTCGAGACCTCGGCTAGACCATTCGTCTGTGGATGGTATGGAGTGGCAACTCGATGGTCTATGCTGAAGTCACTGACAAGTGCCTTCACCTGGTCGTTGATGAAATGAGACCCCCCATCTGAAATCAATACTCGAGGTACCCCGAACCGCGTGATGATATTCTTCCTCAAAAATCTGCAAACTGTCCTGGCATCAGCGGCTCAGGTGGGGATAGCCTCAACCCAACGACTAACATAATCAACGGCCAACAGAATGTACTCAAATCCCTGACTCTTGGGGAATGGACCCATGAAATCGATGCCCCATGCATCAAAAACCTCACAGAAATGAATGGGCTGCATCGGCATCATATCATGCTGTCCACAAGTGCCCATCCTCTGACAGTCAGTACACCTCTTCACGAACTCATCAGAGTCCTTGAAGAGGGTAGGCCACCACAAGCCGGATTGGAGCACTTTCTGTGCCGTTCTCCTCCCAGAGTGATGTCCTCCTGCCTCAAGCTTGTGGCAGTAAGTGAGGACGCTATGGTGCTCATCCTGAGGGATGCACCTATGCCATACACTATCCCCACCTTCGTGGTAAAGGATGGGATCCTCCCAATGGTAAGACTTGGCCTTCGCGAGGAAGGTCTCAAGCCTCTGTCTGGGCCAACCTTGTGGGACTTTCTTAGCAACAAGAAAGTTCACAATGTCGGCATACCACGACAGTGAGGCGATAGCAAGGATCGCCTCATCTGGGAAGGTCTCACAAATGGGATCAATCTGCTCAGACTCCTCAGGCTTCTCTAAATGGGAGAGATGATCCGCCACCACATTCTTGACTCCAGGCTTATCCTTAATCTCAATGTCGAACTCCTGGAGTAGAAGGATCCATCTAGTCAGTCTAGCCTTGGCATCCTTCTTTGCCATGAGGTATCGGATGGCGGTATGATCGGTGTACAAAGTCACTCTAGATCCAATGATGTACGATCTGAACTTATCTAGGGCGAACACTACTGCCAGCATCTCCTTCTCTGTGACTGTATAATTCCGCTGGGCGGAATCCAAGGTGCGACTAGCATAGTGGATAACAAATGGGACTCCATCCCTCCTCTGTCCCAGCACAACCCCCACGGCAAAATCGGAGGCGTCCGTCACGATCTCGAATGGGAGAGACCAATCTGGTGGCTGGAGGACAGGAGCCTCAACAATACACTGCTTGAGAGTATCAAAGGACAAAAGACACTTGTCATCGACAAGGAACTCGGTGTCTTTCGTCAGCAGGTCAGTCAACGGTCGGGCAACTCTACTGAAATCACGGATGAATCGCTGATAGAAACCGACGTGCCCCAGGAAAGACCGTAACTGCCGCAAATTGGACGGTGGTGTGAGTTTTCTAATGACATCAACCTTGGCTGGATCAACCTCCATGCCCCTGTTGGAGATGATGTGGCCAAGCACCGTCCCTTGAGTCACCATAAAATGACTCTTCTCCCAAGAAAGAACCAAGCGGACCTCAATACATCGCTGGAGTACTCGGTCTAGGAAGTCAAGACAGGAGTCGAATCCGTCGTCGTAAACCGAGAAATCATCCATGAAGACCTCTAGGCACTCCCCTACCATGTCCGAAAAGATCGACAGCATGCATCTCTGAAAAGTCGCAGGGGCGTTGCATAGCCCAAATGGCATGCGTCGGAAGGCGTATGTGCCGAAGGGACAGGTAAAGGTGGTCTTCTCCTGATCCTCAGGAGCGATGGCCACCTGGTTGTAGCCCGAGTACCCATCCAGAAAACAATAATGGCTCTTCCCTGCCAGTCTCTCAATAATCTGATCAATAAATGGCAGGGGAAATGATCCTTCTTGGTGGCCTGGTTGAGTCTCCCGTAGTCAACACAAACCCACCAAGAAGTGGGTACTCGTGTAGCAATCTCCTCTCCAAACTCGCTTATCACTGTAGTGATGCCCGTCTTCTTGGGCACCACATGCAAAGGGCTAACTCACTTGGAGTCGGAGATGGGATAGATAAAATCGGCGCTCCACCATTTCGAAATTTCCTTCATGACAACCTCTCTCAGATTTGGGTTCAGCCGCCGCTGGAACTCACGCGACGGCTTCGCCTCATCCTCGAGATAGATATGGTGGGAGCACAGGGCCGGAATAATCCCATGGAGATCTGCTACGCTCCATCCTATTGCCTTGCGGTTCTTTTCAAGAACCCCCATCAGACGGGATTCCTACTGTCCAGTCAAATCGGCTGAGATAATGAGTGGGTACATCTCATGCTCACCCGCAAGGAATCTATACTTCAGCGACGAAGGAAGCGGCTTCAGCTCTGGACGACTGGGTGCTGGCAAATCTGGCTTCGAAAGAAGACGCATGTGTGCTGCCAAATCTGTCCGGGAGACTGAAAGTGTACTCTCGCAAACTGGATCGGGAGAAGGCTGCTCAACTGAACTTTCTCTGATCTTCTCGGCATCTACCTCCTCACCAACTGTAGGCTCAGTGGAAATCAGGTCTGGCATGTAATCATCACAATCTGCCCACTCAGACTCTGACTCCGAGGGATCTGCATCAAATAAGGTGGCATCAGTACCACCATCATCACAAAAATCTGTGTCGCGGTCGAGAACTGGCTCTGCTGCCTCTGTAGTATCCTGAACCAGGAATGTGCTCTCCAAGATCTCCTCTGCTATCATCTCTGCATCAACGGTGTCTGAAAATGAGAGGCTGGCCTGTGCTGCTGGGTCTGCCCAAACTGCCTCATCATCTGTGATCACAAAGTCACAGTCCTGGTGGATGTCTAGCCCTGCATCTGTCAGCTGCTCTGTATCTGTGCTGGTCTCTGAGCATGCTCTGTCTCTGGCTCTGCTGTCCTCGACCGTCTCTATTTGTACACTTTCACCCTCGACGCGAAAGTATACCTTCCCGCTATCATGATCAGTCACTGCCTTGGCTGTGGCCAAGAACGGGCGACCTAAAATGATGGGGGTATCGGTCACTGAATCAGGGGTCTCCATGTCCAACACTACGAAGTCCACGGGGAATTGCAAACCCTGAATAGTGACGACAACGTCTCGCAACAACCCCTAGGCCTCTTGACAGATCTATCAGCAAACTGAAGGACTGTCCTACTCTGTCGAAGAGTTCCTAACTCGAAGCGGTCGAGAAGGGCTGCCGGAAGGAGGTTGATAGACGATCCGCTATCCAATAGAGTCCGGTCGAACCTCTGCTCCCTGATATGACATCTGACATATGGGGCTCCTGAATCTGGCCTCTTGGCCGGCAGACGGTTCTGGATCGCAAAGCACGTGGCTTTCGTCAGCACATGAATCTCTGAATGGTGGTTCCTCCTCCTCCTCCTGACTGTAGTCCTGTCTCTCAATGATCGCTGAAGAAGGGGGATGTGCTGCAAAGCCTCCTGAAGGGTCAGCTGTATGTGAAATCTGTCAATCATGCTCTGGCTGAACTCCTCATGCTCTCTCTTTTTTGGATCTTTTTCTCTTTCCTTCCCCTTCCCCATCTGAAGGGCTCTAGGAAAGGGGATCACAGAGTCCTTCTCAGATGAAGGACTAGAAAAGGTTCTAGGCGGTTCGACGACCGGATCCACACAGACATCACGCACCACAGTGGGACGAGAAGAAAATAAACCCTTTTCTTTATTCACAGAACTGTTCAGAGATACAGGTGTAGAAGAAGGAAAAACAACAGGTCTCTCAGAAGTATGGGTGGCCTCAGTACCACCATCGGCTGGCTCTGCTGGACGTCTCGCGGCCTCAGCACCGCGTGCTGGCTCGGCAACTCGGGTGGCGTCAGTACCACCTCCTCGAATTGGTGAAGTGGCGGCCTCAGCACCTCCCGGGGTATCAACATCCTTTGTGGCATCAGTACCACCATCATCATCATGTGCGTCCTCAGTACCACTCTCCTCCTCCTCATCTGGCGCTCTAGGTGTATCCTCATGCTGTCGCTCAGACGAGGCGCCGCCTGCTGGTGCTCTACCGCTCCTAAGTGTAACAAAATCAGCATTAAAAAGATCTGAAGACATATCATCAAATGGATCACTAGGAGTGGCATGCTCAGTATGAACTACCTGCTCAGGCTTCCACTTCAGGCTTTTGGGATTCGGCTCTACCTGGGCAGGGATAGCGGCCTTCCCTCTCACGATGTCCCGCATCTCCTGGCGGAACTCGTCCATCTCCCATCTAAAAGTATCCTGCTGGTCTGTGAGGAGGCGGGCTATGTCATCCAAGGCGGGGCTCTCGTATGGTGAACCATGAGAGCCCGACGGGTAACCTCTCTGGTAATGAGGCTGCTGGAACTGGTGTTGCTGCTGCTGAGAGGGGTAGGTAGGAGGGTGCTGCTGCTGGTGTGGCTGGTGAGGCTGCTCTCGCCTCCAAGGCTGTCCCTGTTGATAGGGACGAGGAACAAAGGAAGACTGCTGCTGTGACTGGTAAACTGGGGGCTGCTGCTGCTGGTGATCCCTCTGCTGGCTGTACTGGCCTCCCTGGCCAGATGGCTGTTGCTGGGGCTGGGTACCTCCACTCCCCCACCTGAATCCGAGATGGTCTCGTCGGATCCCAGGCTGAGGGTGGTCATACCAAATCCTGTTGACATCCATCAACGGCTCTGCATCGTACTGGTCTGGCGGGAGTACTGCCAGAAGATGATCCGGCTGGTATACCACCATCTGCATGTCTGGAGATGGTGGTGACTGGTAGGAGGGCTGCTGCTGGTACGGCTCCGCCTGTACAAGGTGAACCTGTCTAGGTTGCTGGTGTGAGCTGGAGCACTGGAACGAGCTGTTGCTGCTGCCGGTATCGCCTCGCGTCTGAAGACGGGGCTGTGAAGCCGTCTGTGCCTCCTGGAGACACATGAGCTGGGTCTTCATGTCGCTCAGAGTCTGTGCCATCTGCTCCATCTGAGTGATGCCCTAGCATTGCTTCTTCTTGATCAGCTCCATCCGATACAACTTCTCACTGATGATACCCATATCCGCAGCGGATGACTCTGCCTGTGCTGCTGCTACTGTGGATGAACTGGAAGGACCGACGTCGACCCGTGCTATCCTCTGGTACTGCACGGGTCCAGGCTGCTGGGGTCTGCCCTGAGTGTACAACCTGGTCTGGGACATCACCATATAGTTCTCGGCCATCTCCTCGTAGATGGCCCAGACCTGGTCGTGATCCTTAGCGAAGTAAGACCCGCCACAAGAAGCGTTCACCAAGCCCTGGAGCTCTGGTGTCAGCCCGCTGAAGAAGCTCTGCACAAGGTTGGGCTTCAAAATATCATGGTACGGGCATCGGTCAGCCAGCTCACGAAACCTCTCCCATGCCTCATGGAATTGCTCGTTGGGGAGCATGGAGAAGTTGCTGATAAGGGCTCTCGCTGCATTGGTCCGCCCGAGTGGATAGTACTTGTTTAAGTACTCGGTGCGGAGTTGCTCCCAGGTGTAAACGAACTTCCCCAAGTGCTTCAGCCAGGTGGCTGCTCTGTCGGCTAAGGAGAAGGGGAAGGCAATCATCCTGATCGTATCCTGGTCCACCTGACGATCGTGGACAGTGCTGCATATCATCTCGAACTCCTGCAGGTGGAGATGAGGCTCCTCTGTGGCCAAACCGTGGAATCGGGGAAGAAGCTGCAAGGTGTTCGGGGGGAACTTAAAGTCCCCCACAATCGCTGGAAGTACCACCCAGCGGTGTGTCAAGGTCGACCCGGGATTGTGGTTCTCCCGCATCGATCTAAGTGGTGGTGGTGCTCCTCCTCCTCCTGCTGCTGCTGCTGCGGCTGCTGCCGCGGCTGCGGCTGCGGCGGCAGCTGCCGCATCGTCGGGTCCTTCTCCTCCGTGGTTGGCTCTCATCTGCTCAAACTCTCGCCTCATGTCCATCATGAAAGCTCCCTGATCCCTCAGCTGCTGCTGCACTGACTCGAGGGAGGCGATCAGGGTGGAGTTGATCGTACCCTGGTCCAGAACAAAGTGCTGCTCTCCACGTGGACCTCCGGGGTGATCACCAGAACTGCCGGCCATCGTCTCTGAAAAATCAAAATAACTGAACTCAGGTGCCGATAAATCATCTATCTGTCTCTCCTCTGGCACTGGTATCTCTGAATCAGAAGATGGGTGGTTGAGGGGGAACAGGGCGGAGTCATACTCGGGTTCGGAGAGCGGGTCTGAGCTCCCACGAACCGACCTATATGAATGGTCAGGAGTGCTGAAAAGCGATGCAGCCAGAGGCTGCCTAAGAGACCTTCTGCCCATCATCGTGATCTGGCGAGTACGATGAATGAGATCTGGAAAAACTATGATCGGCAACTAAACCCTCTGTTCACCAACACAACACGAGCTGAAGACCGTAAAGGCTCGGTCAAATTATCTTGTCAAATTTTATTAGGTGAACAAACAATCTATCAGAGCGCTTACGTGACCTGTTGGGATTCCCGATGCTACCCCAACCGACTGGCCCGCACGGAAGAGTCGGTAGTCAGTCAGGAATAGCACCGGAGGGCTCTACCTAGTGGACGGGTCACTCTCTCGCGCAAGCAAACCAAACAATGAGGGGGTTGCTCTCCCCAAGACAAATTTTTCAGTCAAGTGTCTTTTAGGGTCAATAGCTTAAATAGTCCCAATTTTATGGTTTTTCTTTTTAATATTTTTCAATAAAAACAACGGCCTAACGAATTTTTCGGTTCTCCTGGTTATTTAGTCCAAAACAGGGGGGAGAAGACGAAAAAGTCGATGCGCGAGAAATCAATGATGCATGCAGAGATAGAAATGCGTACCTGACTCCAGTAGTCTACATGCAAGATGATCCGCGCAGAATTGAAAGACAAGAAATAAACTACCTAAATGGTGCAGGCGGAAAACCGAGTCCCTAAACAGCAGTGCTACTCGAAAGAACGGATAGCCGACCACCAGCCTCCAATCCAGATAGTCCGGTCTAGACCCACCCCTCCTCTTCTCGACAGGTCGAGTTCAGGAGTAGCGCTTGATGGGGCAGGCTCGCGGCGTGTAGGCTCGGAGGTGATGGGACGACTATTTTATTAATTTTTTTATTATAGGTCCAATTACCGCACTATAGGAACAAGCAATTATATTAATGTGTTTGGATCCTATGAATTACGTCACAATCAAGCAGAAAATCCTACGGCTAGGGGCTCGAAAATCCGCGTGAAACCGGAAAAGGCAGTAAGAGAAGAACCGCGTAAAAACCGCGAAAAACCGAACTAGCTAAGGGGTCCCCCGAGCACACCGGTGCTCGGCGAAACAGACCCCGAAAGTTCAAGTCTCTGTATTTACCTGTATTATTACAAAAGTTCAAATGTGCGGGAAATAAATCCTAAACTAGACTCCTCTCTCACTCAGCTCCTCTCTCGCTCTCTCCTGCGGCTCCGTGCAAGAGGGAGCCGCCTCCGAATCCTGCGGTTGCGCCGGCTCCTCGAAAGTCGCCTCCGTGATCCTCGGGCCCTCGCAAGAAAGAAAGCAAGTGTCAAAAACCAAATTATTATAAAAATGTCAGATATATATATAGGGTAAAATGGGGCTGCCCCAGGGAGTAGCCAACTTGGCTACTCCCACCCCTATTTTTCCCTTATTTTTTTATTTTTTTGGAAAATAAAAATTTGTATATTCATCATTATATCCCTCTCACATTCTATTAAAATTTCGTCAGAAACAGAGACTCCTAAGCCCTCCATCCAGACGTCATTTTTTAAAGGTCGCAGGATTTTTTAAATCGACCATGTTTGGATGGAGGCCGTAGGAGTCTCTGTTTTTGACGAAATTTTAATAGAATGTGAGAGGGATATAATGATGAATATACAAATTTTTATTTTCCAAAAAAATAAAAAAATGAGGGAAAAATAGGGGTGGGAGTAGCCAAGTTGGCTACTCCCTGGGGGCAGCCCCATTTACCTCATATATATATATATATGCAGAAAGCTATACAAAAAGCCGCGAAAAGAAAAGCCGCGGAAAAACTCAAAAATCGACTATTAAGCCGTGCTCCCCGGCAGCGGCGCCATTCTGATGACCGTCCAAGCGCTGAGGTAAAGGTGCTAAATGGTCGTCGCGACCTCAATCACTCGGACTCGATCAATCAAGAAAAATAGACCACCAATATAAGATAAAATCACTCAAAACAAGCTAGCGGTCTTGCTATTTTATTAACCTGGTATAGCGACCAGGGTCGAACACAAGGAGCACGGATTGGCCTTGCGGCCTACGAAGTAGTCGAGAAGAGAAGAAAAGAAAAGGTATTTTTGGTGGTTTTTTAAGGGTTTTTATATTTTTTTTGGATTTTTAAGACTTAAGAAAATAATAAAAACAAGAAAACCAATACACTTCAACAATTTATTTAATGCACTAAAAATCAACCAAAAATTCTGACAAAATATTTTTATGTGTTTTATAATTTTTAGTGTTTTTGTTGAATTTTTGGGATTTTTCTGATATTTATTTAATTTTCTAAAAATCAAACAGTGACTGAAATTGTAGGCACTGTCCAGCCGAGCTAAAAGGACCTACATAAAATATCTAGAAGCCCCAAATTAGCTGGGAGGTAATTTTCCTGTAAAGAGAATAAAACAAGGAAAATTTAGGCACCTAGATTATTATTTTTGGATTTTTAATTTATTTATTAGAATTTTTATAATATTTTGAGTGTTTTTCATTTTTTAGGTGTTTTAAGCAATGAAAAATAGCCAAAATTGGATAGAAAATCAAGCAAGCAAAGACTAAAAGTAACTAATTTTTTGTGGTTTTTAGAGGAGTTTTAATATTTTTTGTGATTTTTAAAGTTAGACAGTAACGAAAATAGAAGTTTTTGAATTTTTAAAATATCAAATCAAAACAAAATTGTCCCCAAAAATTCCAGAAAATTTTACACTATGGCAGGAGCCATGTATCCAATTTTCATTGGATTTGGAGTAGTTTTGCTATTTTATTCAAAAATAAAGAGGGGGCACTGTGCACAGGGACCTATGTGCAAATACCCGAAGATCTGGGGGGTCTGGTGCAAATAACACAGGTAAACACGTGCATCGCACACGCCTGAGGCACTCAGGGACCTAATTGTAAGGAAAATAAGTTCCGAGGACTATTTGGTAACAGGTACCAAAAGCCCAAGGGCTTATTTGCAAATAACCCAAATATTAGCGCACACGCACAATTACTTCTACGCACAGGGGTATAAATGCAATATTCCAAAAACTTTCATTCAACTCATAACATCCAGAACTACAAGGGCATATAATGCAAATAACCCAAAAAGTCACGTGTCGATGCACGTGTCAGATCACACACAGGGGTATATCAGCAAATAAAACCAAGCGCAAGGGTCTCTATGCAAATATCCCAGAAACCAAACAACTATACTACGTAATTACAGGACTAAATACGAAACAAAATAACAGAGGAGGCCTAAGGGTAATTTACCCTTTATTAATGGAGCGGCTGGATGGATGCCACGTGGAGCATCTGACGGTGGCGAACGACGGGCGCTCCACAGCTGAGCTCCTCGGGCGAATCCGACGGCGGGGGTTTTGCCACGTGGGGGATCGAACGGTGTAGGGCGCAGGTGGCTAACCATCGTGCATCGGACGGCTGGGATCAATCCTCCACGGATCTGACGGTGGCTGCTACTCCTGGAATGGACGGCCCGGATGGAAACTGGAGCGGGAGGATGATCGGACGGTCGGGGAGGATCGAGGAAGAACAGTTGGTCGGCAAGTTTCGCCGGCCCAAGGCGCACACTCCCGACCTCCCCTGCTGCTCGTGAAGATCGGAGAAGCTCCGCGATGACGTTCCGCAGCGGCTGGTAGTCTCCGATGACCCAGCCGAGCTCTGGAGAGCTCCGGCGAGGTCGGCGGAGATGAAGCTCCTGGACTTGATGGTCCAAGCCCTCAGATGGGCTTGGATGTACCTGCAAAAACAACCAGGAGACTCGCGGGTCGAGGGCAAACTGCCTCGACCCGGTTAGGCGGGGTGACGGTGATCGGAGGGTCGAGATGGGCGAGCTCCGTTGAAGGTGGGGACGGTGGAGCTCGAACCCCAGCTCCTATGCGAGCTGGGTTGGATGGAGATATGGAGAAGGTGCGCGGAAGGAAGGCGATGGCTATGGCGAAGCCCGATGATCGAATGGTGGTCGGACATGGACGGAATCGACGGCGAACAGCGGAGCAGCGATTTGGGGGAAATGGAAAATCAAAGAAAAAGCAAAGCCTACGGGGCTACCTGGGTGGATGGTGAGACTGGGGTTGAGCTGGCGGTGCTCTGAGTCGTCGCCTCAAGGAGCGTCTCCCTCCGAGGCTCTAGCTCCGGCTCTGGTGGCGGAGCAAGGCGGCGATGCTCGCCGGATCGATGGTTTCGCCCTCCCTCCTTGCTGCGACACCACGGGGGACGTGCTGTCACTCTCGCCTCTGCAATGGAGCTCACTGGGGGGTGGAACAAATGGCCAAAGATGAGAAAATAGGATGCGGAGCTCGGCTTAAGTATGGTTGCGGGTCCGGCTAGGGTTGGTCGGGTAGGGTTGTGTGAAGCGCGGATCCTGAGGCGGGGGCTCCGGCGAGGGTGTCGGATATGCAAAGAAGGATTAGGACCCGGGGTTTAGGGTTTTAGTGATCGGATCAAGCGGGAATAAATGGGAGAAATCGGGTTCTCGAACCAGATCCGCGAGAGGTGGTCCACAGGGGGGAGTTGACCAGGCGGTCAACAACCCCCGTGGACCAATGAACGTCAGCCACGTGGATAAGATTTCTAAAATCATTTAAAAATAGAAAATGGCTTATTTATTAAAAAGTCAAAACATGAAATATTTTTGTTTTAATTTTTCTATTTTTTAATGATTTTTAATTAAATTTTCAAAGTAAAAATAGTGTATTTACAATATATAGCTATACATAGGTATATGTACAATATGTATTTTTAATTTTTTTTGATTTTTAATTTGTTATTTTTGTGCATTTTTATTATATTTTGTATTTTATTTATTTATAGTATAATATTAGGAATAAAAGGGTATTTTTATTTTATTTTTATTATTTATATACACAGGTGAAATAAATAGATATGTACATATATACACATCGTATATTTACAAAGTATTTTTGGATTTTTAATTTTGTTCTTTTTGTTTTGTTTTTGTTTTAATTGTTTTTATTTAATTTATTTACAACATAAAAGATGGAATATTTACAAAATTTTTGGAAATTAATTTTATGTATTTATAGGGTAAAATAAATATAGGAGTGGCTATGTACATGATGAATATGCACAAGGTGAGGGTTTTTGTTTTGTTTTTAGCTCTCTCACTTTTTATTTTGATTTTTATATTTTTAAATATATACAAGTATTTACAGGCCCATTTTAGTCTCCTTTTGGAGGAAAATATTTTTATTATATTTACATAAATATTTACACACATGAGCTCCTATCTCCCTCTACTTTGGTTTTTATGCGGTCAGGCCCATGCTGAGCCCTCCCTTAGGTTAGGTTGCTCAATATTTATTCTAAATATTTCCCTCTTTTTCTTTTTACTCTTTATTCTTTTATTTTTGCACAAAAACATGCTAATTATTAAACTTTATACAATGCATGCTTTTGATAATTATTTGTATTTACATGAATATACATGCATTTGCAAAGGTTTTTGGAGCTAAAATATAAGAATAAAGAGTGATGAATGGGTATTCATCACAATCCCATCCAGCAGCCGCAGCCATCCACCATCTGAGTGGAGCCCCTCCTCCACCACACACCTCCTGTGCGAGGACCACGCCGGCTGTAACCAACCCACCGCCCAGTTCCGTCGTCGTTCACCCTCCGCCTCGCGCAAGCTACCGTCCCTAGTCATGTTGCATCCTCCACTGGGGAGTGTGTTTCCCCTCGATTCACTGCTGTTGACATCCATCGCCATCGCATCTTTGCCGATTTCCTAGAGCCCATTGCCGTTTGCCGACTAGAGCCCCGACGCTCGCCTCATCTGCCCACACCACCACTCGAGGAACCACTGCGACACACCAACGCCTTGCTCGTATTGTGCCCGCTTCGACCTCTTGGACCAGTTCCTGCGTGAAAGACGATGTCCCCAGATCAACCTCCTCTATGCAAGCACAAAGAACCTCCATCGAGTCGCGCTCATTGCACAAGTCCATCCACCGTAAAGCTTCCAACTGACCGCCTGTGCACCAATCCTTGAAGCCATCACCCCCTACTTGCGAAGGAAGAAACAGAGGGCGGTGTTATTTGTATAAACAGAGGAAAGTCCAAAAATGTGAATTCACTTCCTATTTATAGATAACCCATCATTTTTAGGAAAAATAAATTCAATGATTTTTGCTTTTGTTTTATATTTTTAAATTGAAAAATATTCTTATTTACTCACTGTTTGATTTTTCTCTTGCTTTTATTTATTTGAAAAATCTTAAAAATTCAAAAAA
The DNA here is from genome assembly GCA_037367405.1 of Ottelia alismoides. Lineage (NCBI taxonomy): Eukaryota > Viridiplantae > Streptophyta > Magnoliopsida > Alismatales > Hydrocharitaceae > Ottelia > Ottelia alismoides. Next base: position 389,612 of record JAZKJV010008343.1, on the reverse strand, counting down.
TCTTTGAAAAATCACCGAAAACACTAGTAAAAAATTATTAAAACATAAATTTTTTTCCTTAGGCATTTTTTTATCATTTTTACCATATTTCAAAAATCCAAAAAAATTACATTCCTTTCATATATAAATTTGCTTTGATAAATTAAATGTTTGGAAAAATTAAAAATTTGAAAATAAAAAATCATTAAAAAATGGAAATTAGAATATATATATAACCATAAAAATTTTAAAAAGACAAAAATCTCATAAAAACCTTGATAGTTTTCATTTGAGATTCCTTATTCTTTTATTGATTTTTTCAATTATTAGAATAACTCTCGAGATTTGTAGCCTCCTACGTTCGATCATGTTGTTATACATGTCAAATTAAATAACACTTTTCTCTTGCTACATTTTCTGTAATTATTTTAGTTTGAGAATCAAAATATTTTTTTGTGGAGGGATTTTTTGGGTTGCAATGATATTTTTATTTTCAACAATTGGAAACCCTTAAAAAACTCTTCCAACAAAATGATGCCATTGCCGGAGAGGTACAACAAGTGTAGTTAGGTTTTCCATTAGACCCGCTATTCTTGGTTGTATATTTTTGTCTATACTTCATTATTCTTTGCCAATATTTTTGTGAACATATTGTGGATTGCAAATTGCTGAAAAGTGAGCATTCAATTTTGAATCTCATTTGCCATGAGGGTGCTCATACGTGAATGTGCTCTCCGAACTCTCATCTGCTAGCATTTGTGACTCTGCGGAATCCGAAGGTATGACAAGAGCTCATGCTACTGGGTTTTCCCAAATGGCTTCATCGTATGTGATCATGAAATCACACTCGTGGTGGACGTCTAGCTCAGAATCTATCATCTGCTCGGTGCTCTGCTCGGAGCATGCTGAATCTCTGTCTCTAAGCTCTTCAAAAGTCTCTATTTATACATTCTCATCCTCAACGTGAAAATATACCTTCCTGCTATCATGATCGGATACTGCCTTAGCAATGACCAAGAACGGTCATCCCAAAATGATGGGGGTGTCAGTCACAAATTCAGGGATCTCCATGTCCAACACAACGAAGTCCACAGGAAATTTCATGCCCTGAATTATGACGAGAACGCCCTTTAATAACCCATTCAGCCTCTTAACAGATCGATCTGCAAACTGAAGGACTGTCCTGCTCTGTTTAAGTGGGTCAAACTCGAATTCAAGTAAGGCAGCTGGGAGGAGGTTAATCGAGGAATCATTGTCTAACAGAGTCCAATCAAATGGCTACTCATGAATATGGCATATGACATACGGAGCTCCTGCATCGGGTCTCTTGGCTGGCAATCAGTTATGGATGGCAAAGTAGATAGTACGAGTAAGCACATGGATTTCTGCATGGTGATTCCTCTTCTTCCTTCGGATGTTGGTCTTCTCTCTTAGGTTTTTCTGAAATAGAGGGATGTACTCAAGTGCTTCCTAAAGAGTCAACTGGATCTGAAATATATCTTACATCTGCTCGCTGAACTCTAGTTGTTGTCTCTTTTCGGGATTTTCTATTTTGGGGCCCTTCCCTAAGCGGAATGCTTGAGGAAAGGGGATAGAGGGACCCTCTTCAGAAAGGCGAGGGTCAAGAGTAGGTTCCTGGGCATTCAGAAGACTAGAATCCATGCATAGATCATCAAGAACAACATATGGACTCACAGGAGATACATAAACTTTTCTCTATTCACATTTCTGGTTTTTGGAGTTTTTCCGTTTTTTGTATTTTTCCAAACATATCATCAGGTATAGAAGGAGTGAACACAACAAAAGGACTCTTAGTGGCATCAATACCACTGAAAACATCTGAACTTGTGGTATCAGCATCGTGCTCTGGCCAATGAACTGGCAAATTGGTGGCTTCAGCACCACCAACTGCAACTGGAGATTCAACGGCCTCAATACCATTGTTGGGATTAATATCCTTGGTGGCTTCAGTACCACTATCATCATCATCATGGTGAGAGGCATCAACATCGCTCCTGACGTCGTCTGGCGCCCTAGTATCTGTTGTGGTCTGTCACCTAGACGAGTCGCCACAGGCTGGCTTCCTACTACTCCAAAGTATTACAAAATCAACATCAAATAGAGAATAAGTTCCATTCATAATATCACTAGGAGAGGTGGTCTCTATAGACTGTACCTACTCAGATTTTATTTTCAGATTGTTCGGGTTAGGTTTAATCTAAGCATGTATAACAACCTTACGCTTGATTATTTCTCTCATCTCCTGTTGGAACTCGTCCATCTCTTGCTGGAAAGTAGCTTGTTTCTCAGATAGCATACAGGAAGATCATCAAGGGTTGGGTTCTCATATTGGTGTGGATGAGAACCGGATGGGTTGCCTTGCTAGAAATGAGGATGGCTCTGCTGGTAGTGAGGAGGAGGCAGGGTGTACTGTTGATGAGGTTGTTGCTGCCTCCTCTATTGACCCTGATAAGCGGGTTGAGGATCGTGCTGCTGCTGTTGGGAGTATTGGGGTTGTTGTTGGGTGCCCTACCCTGCCTGTTTCAAAGACCACTGCTGGGATAAAGTGCCTCCAGTATACCATCGGAAGTGATGAATACCCATCCATCACTCTTTATTCTTTTATTTTAGCTACAAAACCCATGCAAAACACATGTATATTTCTGTAAATATCAATAATTGTCAAATAGCATGTATTGTGTAAATATGCATAATTAACATGTTTTTGTGCATAAATAAAAGAATAAAGAAATAAAAGAAAAATAGGGAGATATTTAGAATAAATATTGAATGACCTAATCCTGAGGGAGGACTCAGTATGGGCCAGACCGCATAAAAACCCAAGTAGAGAGAGATAAGGAAGCTCATGTTTGTACATATATACCCGTATATAAATAAAAATATTTTCCTCTAAATAAAACAAAAATATATTTACGTAAATATGTATATATTTGTAAATGTAAAATTAAAACAAAAATGAGAAAATTAAAAAGAAATTAAAAATCCTTCATCCTTGTACATAGACCATGTGTATATAAACCACATATGTATTTATTTCACCTTGTAAATAAATCAATAAAATTCCACACAAATTTGTACATATTCCTTATTCCATAATGTAAATAAATAAAATAAAAATCACAAAAATAAAACAAAAATAAAAATAAATAAAAAATAAAAATCAAAAGCCACATTGTATATATACCATACATGTATATAAATAAAAGTACTTATTTAACCCTTGTAAATAAATAATAAAAACAAAATAAAAATACCATATTATTCCAAATTTTATTCTATAAATAAATAAAATATCAAATTGGAATAATTTGTATAAAAATAAACAATTAAAAATCAAAAATAAAAAAATACATATATATACATGTATATAATAATAATATTTTGTAAATACCTAAATTATATTTCAAAAAAATAAATAAAAATCACAAAAAAAAGTCGAAAATAAATAAATGTTTTTCATGTTTTAAATTTTTTCAAAATTCGGCCATTTACTATTTATTATTCAATTTCCAAATCTTTAATGCGTGGCCGTACCTGATTGGTCCACGGGGGATGTTGACCCCCGGTCAACTCCCCCCCTTGGACCACCAACCCGCGGATCTGAGTTCTCAACCCGATTTCGCCCATTTATGTAAACCAGATCCGAGCCCCAAATGACTAAACCTCGGGTCTTGATTAAAGATGAATCAACCAAGATCCACGCTCGGTGGTCTTTTCTCGAGGTCCGAGCTCCGATATCCATGACCGACCCCTTCTTCTCGGACCCCTAGCACTATAAATCTCCAGCTCCGCCGCACGATTCACGCCATCTTTGGCTCCTCCTTCCCATCCCAGGATCTCCCCTGCCTTCCCTAGAGTGACAGCTAGCCGCGGGTTGTGTCGCAGTGAGGAGGAGGTGTCCAGCCACTGATCCGGCAGCCTAGCGCCGCCGTGTGCCGCCCAGGAGCAGCACTCGAGCCTCGGGCCTCGACATCCCTTGAGGCTAAGACCAAGAGCTCCAGGAGCTCTTCCACGGTCGACCTCAGCCATCCAGTAAGCTTGATTCTTTCTATCTTTCGCTAATTTACAGTTACGCCCAAATTCATCTCCCGCCGTCGACCATCGATTCCGGTCATATCGTCCACCCATTTCACATATCGATCCGACCATCACCTATGCCCTTCTCCCCTACACGTTCTTTGCATATCCATTCAACCCAGTTCGCCCCGGAACTGAGAGTCGATCTCCTTCGCCGTCGCATCGCCGGAGATCCTCCGCCCCGACGCATCAGCCACCCACTTTGCTTCTAACCGGGTCGAGGCACTTTGCCCTCGACCCAGGAGTCTTTTTGTGTAGCTTTCCAGATCAGAGGAAGTCCATCTGAGGTCCTTCACATTCAGCACAGGAGCTCCAGGCCACCGCCGTCGCCGGAGTGCCTCCGATGTCTCCAGCCTCATCGGAGGCATCCACGAGCTGCGGAGCATCTTGGTGGATCTATTCCGCATCTTAGCTGCAGCTGAGGAGGCACCCAACGCGAGCCTTGGGCCGGCGAACATCGCCGGTGACCTGTTCTTGGTGCATCCTCCAGATCCGTCCATTCACCTCTCGCCGCTCCAGTTTAGATCTACGCCGTCCACTTGAGGAGCAGCCGAGCATCGTTTGATCACCTGAGGTGAATCTGGACAGTTCATCCATATGAAGGGTTAGCCACAACACACAATAGCCGTTGATCATCCACGTGGTGAGCCCTCCACCGTCCGATCATCGCTGAGGTCCTTCATTGAGGAGCAGCCCCCTTGCAGCCGTTGGATACACCACGTGGCTGGTCCTCAGCCATCCGATCATAAGTGGGGTAATATCACTTAGGCCCCCTTCTGTTTTGTTTTAGCATTTAGTCCTGTAGATATTTTCAGTAGTTCATTTTATTTTGAAACATTTGCACGCAGGATCCTGTTGTTTATTTTAATTGCATTTCTACCACTGTATATGGTGGACACGTGCTTCGTCACGTGAATTTTTGGTGAAATTGCATGATATGGGCCTGTAGTTTTTACATGTTATGGAATGAAATATATTTTTGGATATTTGCACTTATGCCCTTGTGAGTGTTTTTATTGAACAAGTGCTGAATATCGTGGGCATTATACAACTTAGCCCCTGGACTTTTAGCACATGTTGCTAATAAGTCCGAGGACTTAAGTTTTCTTTCATTTGGGTCCCTTAGTGCCCAAGACACGTGCTGCGCGTGTGGGAATCTAGTGTTTTTGCACGAGGACCCCCAGAGTTTCTGTTTTTGTTACTTTTAGGACCCCAGAAGATATTTTTATTACAAACAGGTCCTTGGTCACTGTGGGCTCTTGTTTGATTTTAATAAAATATGAAATCAAGTCCAAATTGAGTGAAAATTGGACATGTGGCTCTTGCCACTGTGTAAAATTTTCACCAATTTTTGGGCACATTTTTGAGCCTGTTTAGTATTTTTAAAAATTCAAAAACCTCCATTTTTCTTACTTTCCAGATTATAAAACCCCAAAAAAATATTAAAACTCTTTCAAAAATTCTAAAAAAATTAGGAGTTGTTAATTTTCGTGTATTTGAATTTGTGTGCATTTTTGGCCATTTTTGGACATATAAAAACCCTAAAAATTGAAAAACCCCTTAAAACTCATAAAAATTCTAGAAAATAGTAGAAAAAATCCAAAAAATAATAAACTCTTTTCCTGAATTTTCTCCATTGTTTCTATTTTTCATATACCTCCATGCTCTTTTAGGACCATTTTATATTTTAAATTGGTTCTCCAAGCCTGACTGGACAGTGTTGTGTCTTTGCTGCCTTATTTCATTTTTAGAAAATCCCATAAAAATTATAAAATCCTCAAAAATTCATCAAAAACAGTAAAAAAACCCATAAAACTTAAAAATATTTTTGCTTGAATTTTTTGACCTTCTTGGAGTGATTAAATAAATTGTTATTTGTGCTTGTTTTTACCTTTTATTATTCTTCTTCATATTTAAAAATCAAAAAAAAAAATTAAAAACCACCAAAAAAATTGTTTGACCCTAGGAGCTATACCAGGTAAATCCCATAGCTAGGACTACTATTTGTTTTTCGTGTGTTATCTGCTTGATTGGTGGTCCAATTTTTGTTTCTTGTTGAGTTCTGAGTCCCGAGTGACTGAGGTCGCAATGACCTTAGTGATTCCTTTACCTTAGTCTATCGGGCGGCTCATCAGAATGGCGTCATTGCTAGGGAGCACGGCTTAGTAGTCGTATTTTTCCGCGGCTTTCTTTTTCGTGATTTTCTGTATAGATTTTTGTATATATTTTTCTGACATGTTTAGACATTTATTTGGTCTGATACACTCTGTCTGTTTGCTTGCGAGGGCCCGAGGACCGAGGCAACGACTTTCGAGGAGCCGGCGCAACTGCGGCAATCGGAGGCGGTTCCTTTTGCACGGAGCCGCAGGAGAGTGCGAGGAGACAACCGAGTGCGGGAGGATTAGTGTAGCTTTAGATTAGGTTTATTTTCAGCATTACTTGGATTATTGTAATAATACAGGGACATGACACTCTCAGAGACTTGTGATTGCGGGGTCTGTTTCGTCGAGCACCAGTGTGCTCGGTGGACCCCTTCGGCTTTTTCGTGGTTTTTATCGCGGCTTTCTACCGTTTATTTCCTGCCTTACTGATTGTCGCGGATTTTCAGCCCCTAGACTTAGGATTTTTGAGTGACTGTGATGTAAATAAGTAGGTCTACATACCTTAATAATTTTGCCTGTACCTATAGATCGATTAAATTGGACCAATAATAAAAATCTAATAAAATAGTCGATCCACTACCTTCGAGCCTACGTGCCGCGAGCCCGCCCTGTCAAGCGCTACTCCTGAACTCGATTTGTCGAGAAGAGGAGAGATGGACCTAGAACGGACTCTTGGATTGGAGGTTGGTGGTCGACTAGCCGTTCTTTCGAGTAGAACTGCTTGCTTAGGGCTTGGATTTCCGCCTGCATCATTTAGGTAGTTTTATTTCAGTCTTTAAATTCTGCGCGGATCATTTTGCATGTAGACTGCTGGAGTCAGGTACGCATTTCTTACTCTGCATGCATCATTGATTTTTGCGCATCGGCTTTTTCGTCTTCTCCCCCTGTTTTGGATTAAAATAACCAGGAGAACCGAAAAATTCGTTAGGCGATTTGTTTGATTATTGAAAAATACCTAAAAATTTGAATCATAAAATTTGGGACTGCTAACTTTATTTGACCCTAAAAGACATCACACCGAAAAAAACTTATCTTGGGGAGCGCAACCCCCTCCTTGTCTAGTTTGCTTGAGCGAGAGAGTGACCCGCACACTAGGATAGAGCCATATCCGAGCCCCGATCAGACTACCAGCCTTTTATACCGGACAGTCTGTTCGACCGATTGGATTCCCAACAGGTCACGTAACCGCTCTGCTATCCTGACTTGATCACCTAATAAAATTGACAATATAATTGGCCGAACCTTTACGGTCTTCAGCTCGCGTTGCGTAGGTGAATCAGGGGTTTGCTTGCTGATCATTGTTGTTTCCAGATCCCATCCGCCCGACTCGCCAAATTATGATGATGGGCAGGAGGTCTCTTAGGCAGCCTCTGGCTGCACCGCTTTTCAGCACTCAGCCCACTCATCTAGGTCGGTTCGTGAGAGCTCAGACCCGCTCTCCGAACCCGAGTTCGACTCCGCTCTGTTCCCCCTCGACCACCCTTCTACCATTCCTGAGAGGCCAGTGCCAGATGAGAGTCTACAGTCAGATGACTTATCAGCACCTGATTTTGGGTCTTTTGCCTTTGCCGAGACCATGGCCGGCAGCAGTGATGACCGCGCCCAGAGCAGACATTCGTCTTGGATCAGGGTGCGATCAACTCCACCCTGATCGCCTCCCTTGACTCAGTTCAGCAGGAGTTGAGGGATCAGGGAGTATTCATGATCGAGATGCGGTGAGAGATGGAGCAGATGAGAGCCGACCGCGAGCCAACCGCGAGCAGCCTGGGGACAGACCCGATGATGCGGCAGCAGCCGCAGCAAGGCCTCCGAGACCGATGCGGGAGTTGCAAAACCCCGGATCGACTTTGACGCATCATTGGGTCGTTCTTCCAGCCATCGTGGGGTCTTCAAGTTCCCCCCGAACACTTTGCAGCTTCTCCCCCGATTCCATGGGCTCGCTACAGAGGAGCCCCATCTCCACCTTCAGGAGTTCTTGATGATCTGCAGCACAGTCCACGACAGACAGGTGGACCAGGATACCATCCGCATGATTGCCTTCCCCTTCTCACTAGCAGACAGAGCAGCAACCTGGTTGAAACATCTGGGGAAGTTTGTCTACACCTGGGAGCAGCTCCGCACCGAGTACTTGCACAAGTACTACCCACTCGGGCGGACGAACGCAGCGAGGGCCCTGATCAGCAACTTCTCCATGCTCCCCAATGAGCAATTCCACGAGGCATGGGAGAGATTCAGAGAGTTGACAGATAGATTCCCGCACCATGACATCTCGACGCCGAACCTAGTTCAGAGCTTCTTCAGCGGGCTGACACCAGAGCTACAGGGCCTGATGAATGCTTCTTGTGGCGGGTCCTATTTCGCCAAGGATCACGATCAGGTCTGGGCCATCTACGAGGAGATGGCAGAGAACTATATAGTGATCTCCCAAACCCGACTCTACACACAGGGATGACCCCAGCCACAGACAGTGCAATACCAGAGGATAGCACAGGTTGACGCCGGTCCATCCACTTCGTCAGCGGCAGTAGCACAGGCCGAGTCCACAGCCGCTGACATGGGATCATCAACGAGAAGCTGAACCGGATGGAGATTATGGAGAAGAAGTAGTGCCAGGGCATCACGCAGATGGAGCTAATGGTACATACTCAGAGTGACCTGAAGACACGGCTCATGTGTCTCCAGGAGGCACAGACGGCTTCCCAGCCCCGTCTTCAGGCACGAGGCGATCCGAGTAGCATCGGCAGCTCGTCCCAGCGCTCCAGCCACCAGCAGCCTAGACAGGTTCACCTTGTACAGGCGGAGCCGTACCAGCAACCGCAACCCACTTACCAGTCGCTACCATCTCCAGACACGCAGATGGTGGTATACCAGCCAGATCAGCCTCTGGCAGTACTCCCTCCAGCCCCTTACGAGTCAGAGCCGTTGATGGATGTCAACGGGATTTGGTACGATCGACCCCAGCCCGGTATCCGACGAGACCATCCGGGATACCATTGGTCGGCCGAAGGTTCCAGCTCCCAACAGCAGCCGTCAGGACAGGGTGGCCAGTATAGCCATCAGAGAGATCACCACCAGCAGCAGCCCCCAGTGCATACCCAGCAGCAGTCACAGCAGTTTGGTCCTCGTCCCTATCAGTAGGGACATTCTTGGAGGCGTGATCAGCCTCAGCAATAGCATCATCCACAGTCATACCCCTCTCACCCACAGCAGCAGTAGCAGCCTCACTACCAACGAGGCTACCCGTCAGGTTCTCATGTGCTACCCTATGAGAACCCCGCCTTAGATGACATAGCCCGCCTCCTTACCGATCAACATGCTACTGATGAATACCCATTCATCACTCTTTATTCTTATATTTTAGCTACAAAAACCTTTGCAAATACATGTATATCTCTATAAATACAAATAATTACCAAAGTGCATGCATTGTATAAAAGTTTAATAATTAGCATGTTTTTGTGCAAAAATAAAAGAATAAAGAGACAAAAGAAAAAGAGGGAGATATTTAGAATAAATATTGAGCGACCTAATCCCAAGGGATGGCTCAGCATGGGCCTGACCGCATAAATGCCCAAGTAGAGAGAGATAAGGAAGCTCATGTGTGTATATATACCTGTAAATAGAATAAAAATATTTTCCTATAAAAATAAAAATAAAAAATGGGTCATATTTATTTGTAAATATTTGTATATATTTGTAAATTTTAAATTAAAATAAAAATGAGAAAAACAAAACAAAATTCAAAACAAGTTAAAATACCCCTCATTATTGTACATAAGCCTTGTACATAAAGTCACTTATGTATTTATTTCATCTTGTAAATAAATCAATAAAATCCCATAAAAATATGTATATACTCCCTTATTTCATAATATAAATAAATAAAATAAAAATCACAAAATAAAATAAAAACAAAAAATATAAAAACAAAAATCAAAGCCACCTTGTATATATCATACATGGATATAAATAAAACTATTTATTTCAACCATGTACATAATTAATAAAAATAAAATAAAAATACCATATTATCCCAAAATTTATCCTATAAATAAATGAAATATAAAATTGGGATAATTTGTATAAAAATAAACTATTAAAAATTCAAAATTAAAAATACTTATGTATATACATGTATATAATAATAATATTTTGTAAATACCTAAAATTATATTTCAAAAAAATAAATAAAAATTACAAAAAAATATTTTGAAAATAAATAAACATTTTTCATGTTATAAGTTTTTCGAAATTAATTCATTTATTTTTTATTGAATTATCAATTATTTAATAAAATCTGAATTTCCATTGGTCCATGGGGGATTGTTGACCCCCGGTCAACTCTCCCCCGCGGACCCCTTCCTTGCGGATCCGAGTGACCGACCCGACTTCTCCCATTTATCCGCGCTCGATCCGCCTACCAAATCCGTAGACCCCGGGCCTTACTTCTTCCTCTTGCATCCGTGATTCACGCCCGGCAGGGGTTCTTAGGGTCCGCGTTCCGAGCTTCACACCCGACTTTTATTTAGCCGGACCCCTAGACCTATATAGTCTGAGCTCCGCCTCCTTTTTCCGGCATCTTTGGATCGTTTCATTCCACCCTAGGACCTCCATAGCCACCGCGAGAGTGACAGCTTGCGTTCGGCCATGTCGCAGCGAGGAGGGAGCGACCGGACCACTGATCCGGCGACTTTGCGCCGCCGTGCGCCGCCCAGACGTGGTGCTCGAGCCTCGAGCATCGACGACCCTCGAGGCTAAGACCTGGAGCTTCCCCAGCTCTTCCCCAGTCGATCTCATCCAGTAGGTAGCCTTCTTTCCTCCTTTATTTAGCTAATTTCGCTTTTCGCCCAAATCGACCCGTCGCCGATTAGCTCCGATTCCGACCACCCTCGCCCGCATCTCGATCATCGGAATCATCCATCATCTCCGCCCTTCCCCCGCACACCATCTGCACCATTCATCCAACCCAGTTCGCACCGGAACTGGGATTGGGGCTCCACCGCCGTCGCTTCGCCGGAGCCCCTTCACCTCGACGCACCGTTCACCGTCACCACCCCTAACCAGGTCGAGGCACTTTGCCCTCGACCCAGGAGTCTATTGCACGGCTTGCAGGTCCAGAGGAGCCCATCTGAGGGCTCGTCGTTCAGGAGTATCAGCTCCAGATCCGCCGTGGTCGCTGACGCCTCCAGCCTCATCGGAGGCCATCTTCAGACGCGGGAGGCTCCCACGATTCTTCTCCGATCTTCAGAAGCCTCCGAGGATCTCTCCCGCACGCACACGAGCCCGGCGAAACTCGTCGTCGTCGAGTTCATCGAGCATTCTCCAGAGCCGTCCTATCTTCCTCTGGCTCTAGATGCGATTTTAGCCGTTTATCTAAGGAGCCCTCCACCGTCTGATCTCTGGGAGGTTTGATCTGGACCCTCCATCCTCGAGGGTTAGCCACGACATTCCACCGTCGTCCGATCATACACGTGGCTGGCGCTCTTCCGTCAGATCAGAGCAGGAGACCTTCGTTCACCCACGTCACACCTCCACCGCCCAATCTTCCACGTGGAAGGTTCCCAGCTGTCCGATCTACACCGAGGACCCCTTGCTAAGGAACCACCCCCTCCTGACCGTTGGATTTCACACGTGGTGCACATCCATCCCTCGGATATAATAAGGGGTAAATTTCCAGTAGGCCCCTCCGTTTATGGCTTTTATTAGTTAGTCCTGTAAATATTTTATCCCGTTCATTTTATTCTGGACATTTTGCACTTTGGGCCTCGTGCTTATTTTATTTGCATTTCTACCCCTGTCTACGTGGAACACGTGCATGGTCATGTGATTTTTGTGGTTTATTTGCATATATGGGTCGGAAGTTTTAGGGTGTTCTTGAATGAAATTATGTTTTTGATATTTGCAGAAATACCCCTGTGCGTGATTTTAATTATACATATGCCGAATTTAGTGGGAAAATTGCAGATAGGACCCTGGGCTTTTAGCACTTGTTGCTAAAAACCCTCGGAACTATTTTAATTACATTTAGGTCCCTGAGTGCCCCAGACACGTGCTTCGCGCGTGGAATTTTGGGATTTTTGCACCGGACCCCCTGGATTTCCTGGTTTGTTACTTTTAGGTCCTACGAAGGTATTTTTATTGCAACTAGGTCCCTATACACTGTGGGCTCTTGGTTGCTATAAATAAAATATCAAATCATATCCAAATCAAGTGAAAATTTGACACGTAGTTCCTGCCACTGTATAGAATTTTCACTAATTTTTGGGAAATTTTTAGAGCCCACTTCTTACTTTTACAAATTCAAGAACACGCATTTTTCTTACTGTCCAGTTCTAAAAATCACAAAAAAATATTAAGATACCTTTAAAAATTAAAAAAAATTAGATATTGTTTGTTTGGTGTTGTTTGATTTTCTGACCAATTTTTGTCATTTTTGGACTTATAAAAACTATAAAAATTGAAAAACATTGAAAATATTATAAAAATTCTAATAAATAATTTAAAAATCCAAAAATAATAAATCAAGTATCTGAATTTTTCTTGTATTTCATACTTTACAGGAAAATTTCCTTCAGGTTTTATTAGGGCCATTTTCTATATTAATTTGGCCCTTGAAGCCTGATTGGACAGCAACATTTGTTTTCAGTCTTGTTTCATTTTTATAAAATTATATAAAAATCAGAAAAATATAAAAAAATAACCAAAAACATAGAAAAATATAAAAAACTTAAAAATATTTTTGTTTGATTTTTTTGAGCTTTTTTTTGAGTAGTTAAATAATTGTGTAAAGTTGTTTGTTCCCTTGTTTTTGCTATTTTCTTCATTATCTAAAAATCAAAAAAAATATTAAAATATTAAAAATCCACCAAAAATCATTTTCTCTTCTTTATTTTTACTTTCGACTACTTCGTAGGCCGCAAGGCCATTACGTGCTCCATGAGTCCGCCCCTGGTCGCTATACCAGGCTATTCCAATAGCCATGGCCACTATTGATTTTATTTGATTTTTATCCTATTTTGGTGGTCTGATCTTTATTTTTCTTGATTGAGCTGAGTTTTGAGTGACTAAGGTCGCAACGTCCTTCGCTAGATTTTATTCACCTTAGTTCATTCGTGATTTTTCGGCTTAACAGAATGGCGCCGTTGCCGGGGAGTACGGCTTAGTAGTCGTATTTTTCCGTGGCTTTCTTTTTCGCGGTTTTCTGTATAGATTTTTTGTATATATTTTTCTAAATTGTTTATATAATAATTTGGTCGGATCACTTTTGTTTGCTTTCTTGCGAGGGTCCGAGGACCGAGGCGACTTTCTTCGGAAGCCGAGCAACCGCGGGAGCCGAAGGCGACTCTCTTCTCTACAGAGCCGTAGGAGGACGCGAGGAGAGAGCAGGAGTGCGGGAGCCGCGGAATAGCCGCGGATTAGATTAGATTAGATTAGATTAGGATTTATTTCCAGATTTATTTGAACTATTGTAATAATACAGAGACATCAGGACACTTAGACTTTTTAGACTCTCGGGGTCTGTTTCGCCGTGCACCGGTGTGCTCGGGGGATCCCTCGGTTTTACGCGGTTTTTCATGGTTTTATTTCCTTACTGCCTTTTTCGGTTTCTCACGGTTTTTCGAGCCCCTAGCTTTAAGACTTTCTGCTTGATTGTGACGTAATAAATAGGATCCAAATACCCTAATGTATCTGCCTGCACCTATAGATCGGTAATTGGACCAAAAATAAAAAGATAATAAAATAGTTGATTCACCACCTTCGAGCCTATACGCCGCGAGCCCACCCCGTCAAGCGCTACTCCTGAACTCGACCTGTCGAGAAGAGGAGGGGTGGGTCTAGACCGGACTCTTTGGATTGGAAGCTGGTGGTCAGCTAGTGGTTCTTTCGAGTAGCACTGCTGTTTATGGACTCGGTTTTCGCCTGCACTATTTAGGTTGTTTATTTCCTGTCCTTCAATTCTGCACGGATCATTTTGCATGTAGACTGCTGGAGTCAGGTATGCATTTCTTACTCTACATGCATCATTGATTTTTCACGCATCGGCTTTTTCGTCTTCTCCCCCCTGATTTGGACTTAATAACCAAGAGAACCAAAAAATTCGTTAGGCGATTGTTTGCTTATTGAAAAATATCTAAAAAGAAAAACAATAAAATTTGGGACTGCTAACACTATCGACCCTAAAAGACACCTCACTTAAAAATCTGTCTTTGGGAGAGCAACCCCCTCATTGTCTGGTTTGCTTGTGCGAGAGAGTGACCCCGCACCCTAGGTAGAGCCGCCCTGATATTCTTCTCGACTGATTACCGGCTATTTCTGTACGGGACAGTCGGTTGAGAAAATATCGGGTAACCCAACAGGTCACGTAATCGCTCTGCTATCCTGACTGATCACTAAAATAAAATTGACAAGATAATTGACCAAGCCTTTACGGTCTTCAGCTAGTGTTGCGTTGGTGAATCAGGGGTTTGCTTGTGATCATAGTTGTTACCAGATCTCATCCGCACTACTCGCCAAATCACGATGATGGACAGGAGGTCTCTTAGGCAGCCTCTGGCTGCACCACTTTTTAGCACTCCAGCCCACTCATCTAGGTCGGTTCGTGGAAGCTCAGACCCGCTCTCCGAACCCGAGTTTGATTCTGCCCTGTTCCCCCTCGACCCCCTTCTTCTGAGACCGAGATACTAGTGCCAGAGGCGAGACAGACAGATGATTTATAGGCACCTGAGTTTGGGTCTTTTGCCTTTGTAGAGACCATGGCCGGCAGCAGTGATGACCGCACTGGAGGTCTCCGAGGAGATCAGACATTTGTCCTTGACCAGGGTGCGGTCAACTCCACCCTGATCGCCTCCCTAGACTCAGTTCAGCAGCAATTGAGGGATCAGGGAGCATTCATGATAGAGATGAGGCGCGAGCTTGAGCAGATGAGAACCGACCGCGAGCAACGCAGCCCAGGGGGTGGACCCGACGATGCGGCAACAACCGCAGCAGCCGCAGCAACCGCAGCAACCGCCGCTGCAGCAGGAGCAGCAGGACCTCCGAGATCGATGCGGGAGTTACACAACCCCGGATCGACTTTGACGTACCGTTGGGTGGTACTACCAACGATCGTGGGGGACTTCAAGTTCCCCCCGAACACACTTTACCTTCTACCCCGGTTCCATGGGCTGGTTACTGAGGAGCCCCATCTCCACCTTTAGGAGTTCGAGATGATATGCAGCACTGTCCACGATCGCCAGGTGAACCAGGATACCATATGGATGACTGCCTTCCCCTTCTCCTTAGCATACAGAGCAGCCACCTGGCTGAAGCACTTGGGGAAGTTCGTCTACACCTGGGAGCAGCTCTGCGCCGAGTACTTGCATAAGTACTATCCACTCGGGCAGACGAACGCCGCTATAGCCTTGATCAGCAACTTCTCCATGCTCCCCAACGAGCAGTTCCACGATGCATGGGAGAGGTTCAGAGAGCTGACTGACAGATTCCCGCACCACGACATTTCCAAGCCGAACCTTGTTCAGAGATTTTTCAGCGGGCTGACACCAGAGCTTCAGGGCTTGGTGAACGCTTCTTGTGTCGGGTCTTACTTCACCAAGGTTCACGATCAGGTCTGGGCCATCTACGAGGAGATAACCGAGAACTATATGGTGATGTCCCAAACCCGATGGTACACACAGGGCAGACCCCAGCAGCCACAGACCATGCAGTACCAGAGGATAGCACAGGTCGACGCCGGTCCATCCAGTTCGTTAGCGGTAGCAGCAGCACATGCTGAGTCCACAACCACCGACATGGGGATCATCAACGAGAAGCTGGACCGGATGGAGATTATCGAGAAGAAGCAGTGCCGGGGCATCACGCAGATGGAGCAGATGGCACAGACTCTGAGTGACTTGAAGACACAGCTCATGTGTCTCCAGGAGGCACAGACGGCTTCACAGCCTCGTCTTCAGGCACGAGGCGATCCGAGTAGCAACAACAGCTCGTCCCAGCGCTCCATCTCACACCAGCAGCCTAGACAGGTCCATCTTGTACATGCGGAGCCATACCAGCAGCCGCAACTCACCTACCAGGCACCACCATCCACTGACACTCAGATGGTGGTATACCAGCCGGATCAGCCTCTGGCAGTACTCCCGCCAGCCCCTTACCATTCAGAGCCGTTGATGGATGTCAACGGGATTTGGTACGACCGCCCCCAGCCCGGTATTCGACGAGACCATCCCGGATTCTGTTGGGAGGCCGGAGGTGCCCAACCCCAGCAGCAGCCGCCAGGACAGGGTGGCCAGTACAGCCATCAGAGAGATCACCAACAGCAGCAGCCCCCAGCATATACCCAGCCACAGCCACAGCAGTCACCACAGTATGGTCCTCGTCCCCATCAGTAGGGACAGTCTTGGAGGCGTGAGCAGCCTCACCAGCAGCAACAGCATCCACATTCTTACCCCTCTCAGCCACAGCAGCAGCAACCTCATTACCAGAGAGGCTACCCGTCAGGTTCTCATGGGCCATCCTATGAGAACCCCGTCTTGGATGACATAGCCCGCCTCCTCACAGATCAGCAGGCTACCTTTCGGCGGGAGATGGATGAGTTCTGCCAGGAGATGCAGGACATTGTGAGAGGGAAGGCCGCCATCCCTTCCCAGATAGAGTCCAATCCGAACAACCTCAAGAGGAAGTCTGAGCAGGTAGTTTGTACTGAGTATGCCACTCTGAGTGATATTCTTGGTGATATGTCTGCATATCTTTTTGATACTGACTTTGTCACACTTAGGAGCGGTAGGATGCCAGCAGGCGGCGACTCGTCTGAGCGACACCCTGAGGATACATCCAGAGCGCCAGACGAGGAGGAGAGCGGTACTGAGGCCGCTAGAGACAATGACGATGGAAATGATGCCACCACGGATGCTGATCCCACCAGCGGTACTGATGCCGCCATTTCACCAGTTCGAGGAGGTGGTACTAAGGCCACCCATTTTGCCGAGCCAGAGCGCGGTACTGAGGCCGCCCGTCTACCAGCCGATGGTGGTGCTGATGCCACCAGTTCTTCTGAGATTCTTGTTGTTTTTCCTGTTACTGATGTATCTCGGAACACTTCTGCGAATAAAGGAAAGGGTTTATTTTCTTCTGGTCCTACTGTGGTGCTTGATGTATGTGTGGATTCGGCCGTCGAGCCGTCTAGACCCTCTCCTAGTCCTTCATCTGAGAAGGACCCTGTGATCCCCTTCCCTAGAGCCCTTCAGATGGGGAAGGGGAAGAAAAATGAAAATCCAAAAAAGAGGCAGCAAGAAGAGTTCATCTAGTAGATGATAGACCGTTTCCACATACAGCTGACTCTTCAGGAGGCTTTGCAGCACATCCCTCTTCTTTAGTGTTCCCTTAGAGACAGGACCACAGTCCGGAGGAAGAGGAGAAACCACCATTCAGAGATTCATGTGCTGACGAGAGCCACTTGTTTCGCGATCCAGAACTGTCTGTCGGCCAAGAGGCCAGATTCAGGAGCCCCTTATGTCAGATGCCATATCAGTGAGCAGAGGTTCTACCGTACTCTATTAGACAGCGGATCGTCGATCAACCTACTTCCGGCAGCCCTTCTCGACCGCTTCGAGTTGGGCACTCTTAGACAGAGCAGGACAGTCCTTCAGTTTGCTGATAGATCTGTCTAGAGGCCGAAGGGGTTGCTGAGAGACGTTGTCGTCACGATTCAGGGTCTGCAATTCCCTGTGGACTTCGTAGTGTTGGACATGGAGATCCCTGAGTCAGTGACCGATACCCCCATCATTCTAGGTCGCCCGTTCTTGGCCACAACCAAGGCAGTGACCGACCATGATAGCGGGAAGGTATACTTTCGCGTCGATGGTGAGAGTGTACAAATAGAGACGGTCGAGGACATCAGAGCCAGAGAGAGCATGCTGAGAGACTACTTCCGACACAGAGCAGATGACAGATGCGAGGTCAGACATCCACCAGGACTGCGACTTTGTGATTACATATGATGAGGCAGTATGGGCAGATCCAGATGCACAGGCCATCCTCTCACCTTCAGAGTCTGCTGATGCAGAGACGCCAGCAGAGGAGAGCTTGGAGAGCACATTCCTGGTCCAGGATACTTTTGAGGCAGCAGAGCCGGTACTCGACCGCGAGACTGATTTTTGTGATGATGGTGGTACTAAGGCCACCATGGATGATACAGATCCCTCGGAGTCAGATTTTGATTGGGCAGATTTTGATGATTACATACCAGATCTGACTTCCACTAAGCCTGCAGTTAGGGAGGAGGTAGATGCCGAGCAGAGCAGAGACAGTCTATCAGGACAGCCTTCTCCAGATTCAGAGAGTGACAGAGAGTTTCAGTTCTCCCATGCGGATTCGGCAGCCTTCTGATGAGCGCGAAATTCACCTCTTTAATATCGATGAATTGTAGTATAGGAAGCGAATCTCGGTCGATCAAAAACCACAAGCTTTGAATGTTGTGGAATATTTTACTTGGCAAGTTTACCAAGGTCGAACACAGGGAACAGTGATTTTTAGTTGCATGGTTTTTAAATCAAATTAAATAATTAATAAATGCTCAGTTAATTTTTGTGTTGCAAAAAAAAATATACAATGCGATGATGGAGATGCGATGCAAAGAATATTAAACATAGACAATTATGCTCAGGATCTGTGAAGTATAATATTCAAACCTCAATGAAATTTATCAAGTAATCCTCGAAAGATAATCACATATCAAAAGAGATTATTTCTAATGAGATATTTCCAATTAATTCCAAAATGCAAGCCAGAAGATCATGAGATCAGATCATATTCCTACACAAATTGTTTCCTAAAAAATATGTCCAATAATTCTCTTTCCTCAATTGAGTTCCCTGTTCTGATTAAATCTTTCAAATAATACAAGCAATAATCCTTGGAGAAGTATTCAATTTAAATCACTAGTTGAATCCCTGCAAAAGATAATGTTAATTTTCCAAACATGAATATGTGTCCTGTAAAAAGTTGATAGATGATATTTAATGAATAATTATCAATAATCAACCTCAAATCTGTCCACAAATGATGCTAAGTTGTAGAGCACGGAATTAGCTTCGTAACGACATATTATATGCTAAAATCGGAGTCCGTATGACAAAGATATGCTAAAATGAAATTTCGGGGACTAAAATGTAAATAAAATAAAGTTTTCTTTGCAAAAAGGTCCCTAGGAGGACTTATCTGTAACTAATAAAAACTTGAGGGGCCTTTCTGAAATTTCCCCCTGGGGTATTTTTGCAATTTCGTGATCTTCTAGGGGTGTCCATGCAATTTTCTTAGCGGCGCACATGCGTTGCACTTCGCTCTGAGGTTCGGTGGCGGAAGCTAAGGCTCGGAGTGGCCGAGCCTGAGGTTCGGGGAGCCCAGAGGATCGGGCGTCCGAGCCTAAGGTTCGGGTGGTTCAAACCCGAGGCTCGGTGGCTGGCTCGGGGAAGCCCACGTGGCGGCTGGAGGTCCGTCGGATCAAGGGCTTGGGCCCAATCCGACGGTCGTTGTAGAGGTGAAGGTGGATCGGGCGGGGCGGCCGAAGCGCGCCGCGCGAGGCGCTGGCACCACGGGGGCGGCGAAGGTGGAGGCGGTGCGGCGATCGGAGGAGATGAAGCCGCACCTCGGCCGACACACGGCGCGAGGCGCGGGCGGCGGAGGTCGTTGGCGGCACCCCCGCGCGATGGAGGGCGCGAGCTGAGGCGATCGGGCGGAAGGCGGAGGGCGAGGGGATGGTGGCGATCGGCGGCAGAGGTGCTGAACGGCTGGTGGAGGCTCCGCGCGAGGCGACTGGAGTTGTCGCGCGAGGCGAACCTGCAAAGTTAGCAATTCACAGGAGAAAAAGGGGGGGGCAGCGATGGGAGAAGGACCCCGGCCTGTGCAAGGCCAGCGTTGGACGCGGAGGAGGAGATTGGCGAACGGCGACTGGGGCTATCGGGCGGAGGGCGAGGCGATGCTCACCTGAGAAGAGCTGTAACCTCGAGGCAGCATAGGAAGAAGGTGTTGGATCACGCCGGGGAACGGGTCAGCCTTGCTGTCACCAAGGTGCCGAAGAATGCCCCAGAGATGGCGGATGGTCGGAGCGTCAGGCAGGGGCATGGCTTTATAGGAGGTGGCGAGGGTAACGGCAGGAGGTGGAGCGAGCGGAGGGGGCAGGCGTGGCGGCGGTTACGAGGGGGAGGAGAAACGGCAGGAGGGTGCGGCGCGTAACGGCCAGAGGAAGGAGAAGAGGGCGGGGACCCAGGTGTGTCTGGAAACAGTGGGAGAGTGGGGTGCCACGTGGCACGCCCAGGGGCGGCCACGTGGCACCCAAAAAAATTCAAAAATTAAATACAAAGAAAAATAGAAAAGAAGTACAGGAGACATCGAATCAAATATTTTTCTTCATAAAAGTTGATCGTCTTGTCGAGATCTACAACTTTCATGAAGGACGCGGGAGCAAAAGAGGTCACTTGTGCGAAGTGGTATTTTTGGTGGCTCTCCATGTGTATAGAAAACCGTCTTTTTGGGGTTTTGTATTTTTTTGGTAGTTTTAGAGGGGATAAAAATTATAGAAAAAATATTATAAAATACAAGAAAATTAATTACACACTAATCTATTTTTTTTGGATTTTAAATAAATAAGAAAATAGGAAAATAAATTAGAAGTTAGAAACGCACAACTTTTGTACAGACCGACAACGGACACTTGGGCTTGGTCAGTTTCTTTGATCTCAGTTTTGATCTGGATTTGGATTTTTACGCCGCTTAATAAAACTTTCATCAAAGAACACAAATGAAAAAGAAATAAAATCAAAAGAGTTAATTATGCACATAAAAACTCAGGTCAAAATTAGCAAAAAGTTAAAATGCGTAAAAGAGGCCCAAAACCCAACTTTCACATATGATCTCCGAATTTTATGAAATTGGTCTTGTTTTGAAGGTATTTGAAAATGGAGTACTGTAAAAGTGAGTAGACCAAAATCGGACACAGTATGTGGGAGATATGCTCATTTTAGTCTGTCAGATGTGAAATTTGACTTTGGGATTATTTGACATTTATTGGGGTTAGTATTTTTTTGTATTTTTTATTTAATAAGGTTAGTAATATCTACACAATGGAGTTGGTTTTGGGTTAATTGGAGTTAGGATGAATTAACTAAAAATGTGAGAAGTTAGCGGCTTTTTGGGCTAATTTACACTGGGGATTTTAAATGCAATTATGCATGATGAAATGCAGATATTATTCAAACATGCATGATTGCTAATAATGCTCTATTAATGATTAATTATAGGTGAATGATGGGGAACAGAGCCTAAATGACCAATTTTAGCATGATGAATACAAGATTCATCATACCCCTATACTTAAGACCATGCTCGTCCCCGAGCATGAATGAATGACTTAGTTGATTACATCCCTGACTATGCATGTGAATTTTCAAGGCTTAATTCATAGAAGACCCTTAATTTGAATGATCCTAAAATTCTAGGCTTGACCAAGCTTTAATCAAAAGGAATCCAACTTTTCTAATTTTCCAGACTCTCTATTTGTACATATAGTATAAGGATATGATTTTAAGTGTACTGCATTTCACAAGAGTCGAGTCGGGGCATCACTCAAAGTTCCAGTCCCAAAGATCCTCCTCTAGACCTAATCCTCAACACTAGGGAACAAGTTTATTCTTGCTTCAGTCAACCGTCTCATTAGTTTGTCAGACTTGAAAGTGTATATGGACGGCCAGATGATGGAGGTGTGTCTGATTTTCTCTCCCTTTCATTGGAACAAGGGGCCTCTCGAGTGCCTTTTTACTCAACACAAGTATATTTTTATTTTGTTGATCAATGTGTCCGTCAAGAGAATTTGGAGTTGTTTGCACTTGTTTTTCTGGGAGTACACCGAGGTATGTCTCTTTTGAGTATCTAAGATACCTTCGACACCCAGACTTGTATCGCTTACGATGCAGGGCCCTTTTATGGTGTCAGTCCGTCCTTGGTCCTAATTAACGCTTGGTCCAAGTGGACACTTTGAAAATATTTGGGAGCGCTCGCCATTGGTGGAAGCTCATTTGGAATTTGATTTTGGATGATAGAGCTTTTCTATGACATTTCTTTTTCTTTTCTTTTGTTGGCTAGCTCCACTGCTTTTACCAAAAGTTGGCGCACACTGATAAACAATTTTCATTAAGTTTCATCACACCCTGGCAATTAGGTCAATATCAAAAAGATAGCATATGAATCTTGTTCACATACTGGCTAGGGTTTTGCTGACACTCAGGTTTTCTGAAGCCTTCATTAACTTTATCCCATCCTCGAATATCATCAAATCGGGTCTAAACTCAAATCTCTAGCCCTAGTTCCTCAAGTGATATCTCAACTCATCTCATCAATCATGCAGTTGTGGGAGTGGTTGTGCTGATCATATTCTTTTTGAAGTTAGAGATGAAGAGTGCAATATAGCGCTCAAATCTTTCAAACTAGGGAAGTGTGGATCCTAATGACTAAGGCAGGCTAACTCAGAATCTCAAGATCTCAGAAATCAAGTGTCCTAAAAAATCCTCAAGCCTTGAGTGATGGTGAATGTATCAGGAATATATCGACCAAGGAATGCATGAAATGCTTGATGAAATGCAAGACCATGAGTGATGATTTTTTTATGCAAAAAGTTTTTTTCTCTTTTTTTCCTTTTTTTTAAGTTTTTTTTGGAAAACATGTAATATACACACTACTTGTACCCATCCCCGATGTTAGATAAAAACGAATAAAGTACGAGCTATGGATAAAGTAGATAAACTATATACAAACACACCCCCCTATACTTAGCTAGTGCTATGTCCTCATGGCTCAAGTGAAATGTTGACATAGCTCGTACTAAATATGGAAGGATTAAAAACAAAAGAAGAAAAGAGATGTATAAACAATGGTAGCGGTCCCCCTATAGTTAGGTTCAGGTCAGCCTAAGTATAATAGGATAATTACAGAAGGGGAACCGGGAAGAATTTCGAATGTACAAGAGAGTGTAGGTTCCAGAGAGGTGTGCTATCTGGGCAGATCAAATTTTTCGTCAAAATCTATGCCCTGAGTGAAGCAGATCTGTTCAACTTGTACTAATTGCTCATTGGATTCGACAAAATGTTTTAGCAGCTGACCGTTGACCATAGATGTTTGCGTGCTATCTGCGGTCTCTGAGATCTCAATACTTCCATTATTGTGCACCTCTCTTACAATGAAGGGTCCCGTCCATTTTGATTTCAATTTCCCTTGGAAAATTTTCAACTTTGCATTAAATAGCCAAACTTTCTGCCCTGGGACAAAGATCTTTGTTCGAATGTTCTCGTCATGCCATCTCTTTACTTTGTCTTTGTAGATGGTGTTGTTTTCATAAGCATGATTTCGAATTTCAGTCAGTTCATTCAAATTCATCTCTCGATTCTTCTTTCCTTGGTGACAGTTCCAATTAATCTTTTTGATTGCCCATTCTGATTTATGTACGAGTTCTGCGGGCAAATGGCATGGTTTTCCATATACCATTCTAAACGGGGAGGTGCCCAATGGGGTCTTATAAGCTGTCCGGTAAGCCCATAGAACTTGGTCCAGGAGTTGGGACCAGTTCTTCCTATCAGGGCGAATGAGCTTCTGTAAAATTCCTTTAACCTCCCTGTTTGACACCTCAGACATGCCATTGGATTGTGGGTGGTAAGGAGTAGCGACACGATGTTCGATGTCGTATTCCTTAGTCAAATCACCTCCCGGTTGACAAAGTGGATTCCCCCATCAGATATTAAAACTTTTGGAATTCCAAACCTCGAAATAATATGATCTTTCAAAAACTTGCAAACAGTTTTGCTATCTGCAGCTCGAGTAGGGATAGCCTCCACCTATCTAGATAAATAATCTACCGCGAGAAGAATATATTCAAATCCTTGACTATTAGGGAATGGGCCCATAAAGTCAATGCCCCATGCATCGAATACGTCACAGATGATCACTGGTTGCATAGGCATGGCATCTTTGGAACCAATGGTTCCTCCCATTCTCTGACAGACGGGGTACGACCTCACAAAATTGTAAGAATCCTTAAACAAGGTCGGCCAGTAAATTCCACATTGCAATATCTTCTCAGTGGTCCTCTTCCCAGATTGATGTCCTCCCGCCTCTAAGGTGTCACATAGATTGAGGATACTTTGATATTCCTCTTGACGAATACATCTTCTCCATATGCAATCCGGTCCTTCAAAGAAAAGGAAAGGATCTTCCTAATGATAGTGTCTCGCTTCAGATATGATTCGATCGATTTTGTTTCTGGGCCAACCTTGAGGAACTTCATTGGTGACGAGATAATTCACCGTGTCTGCATACCAATGGAGTGAGTCAATAGCAAATATTGACTCGTCTGGGAAGGTTTCACGGATGGATTCAGATTCCGGAATTTTGTTATGTTCAATCCATGATAAATGATCAGCCACGACATTCTTAATGCCAGGTTTGTCCTTAATCTCCAAATCAAATTCTTGAAGTAGTAGAATCCATCTCAGAAGTCGTGCTTTTGCGTCCTTTTTGGCCATTAAATAGCGAGTGGCAGAATGGTCTGTGTAAACTGTCACCTTAGATCCTAGAAGTATTGATCGAAATTTTTCCAAGGCAAAAACCACATCAAGCATTTCTTTTTCGGTAACTGTGTAATTTTTCTGAGCAGGGTCTAAAACTTTGCTTGTGTAGTAAATAGCATACGGGATTCCATCTTTTCTTTGTCCTAATACAACCCCTACAGCAAAATCGGATGCGTCTGTCATGATCTCGAAGGGAAGAGACCAGTCAGGAGCTTGTAGGACGGGACTCTCAATGATCCTTCTCTTGAGTAATTTGAATGCTTCTAGATACTTATGATCTACAACGAATTCGGTGTCTTTCCCAAGAAGGTCAGTTAGCGGTCGGGCAATTTTTGAAAAATCTTTGATAAATCTCCTGTAAAATCCGACATGCCCTAGAAAAGACCGTACTTGTTTCACATTTGTAGGTGGCTCAGGCTTTTTGATCACATCAACTTTGGCAGGGTCAACTTCCATTCCCTTCCTGGAGATGACATGCCCCAATACAATGCCCTCTTTCACCATGAAATGGCTTTTCTCCCAAGAGAGCACCAGATTCACTTCCCTGCACTTTTGGAGGACTCGATCCAGGTGCGCTAGACAATCATCGAATGAATCACCATGAACCGAGAAGTCATCCATGAAGACCTCCAGGAAATCCCCAACCATGTCAGCAAAAATCGCAATCATGCATCGCTGAAAGGTGCTAGGGGCATTGCAAAGCCCAAAAGGCATTCGCTTGAATACGTATGTGCCGAAGGGACATGTAAAAGTAGTTTTTTCCTGGTCCTCGGGGGTGATGGCTACCTGATTGTAGCCCGAGTACCCGTCTAAGAAACAGAAGTATTCTCTCCCTGCCAATCTCTCCAGGATTTGATCAATAAAAGGCAGCGGAAAGTGATCCTTCTTCGTTGCGGCATTCAGGCACCTGTAATCCACACAGACACGCTACGATGTAGGTACCCGTGTCGTAATCTCTTCTCCCTCCTCATTGGTGATAATCTGGAGTCCTGATTTTTTCGGGACTACATGCAAAGGTGACACCCATTTGGAGTCGGAGAAGGGATATATGAACCCAGCTTTACACCATTTTTCGATCTCAGTCTTAACCACTTCCCATAAGTTTGGATTCAATCTACGTTGGCATTCACGGGAGGGTTTAGCATTATCTTCCAAGTAAATATGGTGTGAGCACAAGGCTAGGTTAATCCTTGGGAGATCAGACAATCTCCAGCCTATAGCCTTGCGATTTTTCTCCAAAACATTAAGCAGGCGGATCTCCTGCTCTTCGGTCAGATGTGAGCTGATAATGATCGGAAATTGTCCCTTTCCTCCAGCAAGGAAGGCATACTTAAGTGTAGGGGGCAATGGTTTGAGTTCAGGTAAGTCAATGATGTTTCTCGAATCTGGTTCTGTCAGTGATGTTTGTTGTTGTGATGTGGACGCTTGTAGTGTATCAATGTTGGGCCACCATCGTGGTAGTATCAGGGATCAAATCGCTAATAATGGAATGAGGTGTGGCAATCGCTGTGTCCAATCCGTGTACCTTACTCAAGGGTTGTCCATAAGGAGAATGGACTGACAGGTCCAGAGTGGCCTCTGAGTCTCCTAGAGTATAGGTAGATGCATGAATGAGCTGGCAGACTAAGTCATCAACAATTTCCTCACCAGATGAGGTTGATTCTATCATAGCAGTTGGGTTTTGACTCCAGGGCCCACCTGTTGCTTCTGTAATTTCAGTCTCAGTTTCTGATTTTTCAGACTCGATGCTCGACTCAGTGTCAGGTCTTTGGAACCTAGTTTGCTGCATTTTAAGTTCAACTTTTCCAAACTGGATTCCACCGGATGTGTAATCAAATATAGCTCCTGCGGTCCTAAGGAAGGGTCGCCCTAGTATCATCTAGGAATCTTTCCAATTTCTAGGAACATCCATGTCAAGAATTGTAAAATCCACTGGGTAGTTTTGTCCCTCTATGTTGATGACAACGTTTTGAATCTTGCCCCTAGGTCGCTTAGTTGAGGTGTCTGCGAATTGAAGTACGGCTGTAGATTGCTTAAGAGGACCTAGATTGAGATGCTCATATAGAGTTGTGGTCATGAGATTGATGGATGATCCATTGTCTAACAATGTTCTTGCAAACTTGATTTCCTTGATGTAGCTAGTGACAAAGTGAGCACCCATGTCTCTCTTCTTTCTTGGCAGCTCGTTTTTTATAAGTCGAGATGTGGCTAATGAGAGTATGTGTTTCTTTGTTAGGCTAGGAGTTTGTTTGCTGGCCCTAGTTGGTGTACATCTCACCTTCAGGTATTTTCGAAAAGCCGAGTCTCTTTCTATCATCTCGTTTAGGGATAGAGTGACCTTAATATTTTCCTTACAGATGCGGGCCATCTCTTCATCATTTTTTTGGTTTTTTATGTTTTTCTTCTTTCCTGTCGTAAGAGCACGGGGGAAAGGAATGGACTTGGTATGATCAAGAACATCACTTTTTATTGAATGAAAAATTTCTTACAGGACTCGGACTAAAAATAAGGAAATTTGTGGTTGGTGGCATTTGTTTGTCTGACTCAGACTCAGACTCTCCATTATATCTGGGCGGTGTGACCAAGTCTTGTTCTTTCTCCTCCTGTCTTCCTTTGTCAATTCCCCCAGGGTTGTGTGAATTGGTGGACACTGGGGCTATGTCTTCGTGTTCCTTCGCTCGATCAGGCATGGTTACGGTCCTTCCGCTCCTAAGAGAGATATGATAGGAGTTTTTATTCGAGATGGGCTCAAGTTCAAGTACGGAATAGTCAAAGATTAATACCTGATTATGTCCAAGGCTATTTGGGTTAGCCTGGACTTGGGTTGGAATCACGGTCTGGGGTGCAGTCACCTCATCTCTCCAACGAGAGAGTCAATTTATGTCAACTCTCATATCATGAAGCTCATCCAGCACTCGCTGGAGCTCTGGAGAGATAGCAGAAGAGGAGGACCCTTGGCCCTGCCTGGCCTGAGGTTGCTGATTAAAAGAGGATTTTGCTAAGGGTAAGAGATTCCTTAGCGGAGGAGTAAAAGATGAAACTTCTAAGACAAGGAGGATAGAGAGAGTCCTTATGAAGAAGCAGACACAAGCAAACACAAGACAATTCTCAAGTTCACCACTCAACACAGTTGAAGGCACGTCAGGGTTCGGCCGCTTATCTTTTCACTTTTAATTTAATGACAAGACAATCTTGTAAATTAAGCGGAGCTGTTAGGTACTGAAATATTTCTCAAAGACTGTCCCGAGTTCGTACAACTAGTTGCATCTACTCTCAGCCAGTATAGGTGGAAGTACGGACTGTTTAAATGGCAACCCGTGTTGCTTGAGGACGGTGCCTTCCGCGGTGTCCTCTAAACCACCCACTCTGCTAAGGGAAGTCGGACCGTAAAACGGCTACCCGAGACCCTCACTGAAAAGTAGCTAATTGTTTTTAAAAACGGTAGTCTTTGTGAAATTTCTCAGTTTTGGCTCTATCCAAAGTGTGCGTTCTAATCGTTACAAACAATGAGTGGGTTTCTCTCCACCAGACACAGGTTAATTTTAGGTCAGTTTGTTTACAGTCACCTTGATTAGCAGTCCCAATTTTAAATTAAGGTTATCACTGAATTTTATGTGAGCATAGAAATTCACGCCTAACGAGCAGTCCCAATTCCGTTAAATCCTAAGTTATAAAACTTTGAGGAGGGAGGATCGGAAAAGTCGATGCAACGTAAATCAATTATGCATGCTTAAGAGAAGGACTTACAGTGAATCCTCGCGTTCTTCATGCGGGATGCAATACAAGGAATTTAAATTTACACTAAATGATATGCACAGATGAAAAACGCCCTAAACAGAAAGTTCTATTAGCGTGAAGAATTGATTTAAGAATTTGCCTAATGTTGAACAATCTATAGTGCGTATATTAGTGAGAGTGTGGCCTAAGAATTACGAGCACAATCAAATAATAACAAGCAAGCGTGTAGGTGCCTAAGTCCTACGCCACTCAAGTCGGGTCCCAACCACACAGAAGGGGTTGAAACAGACTCGACACACCACAGAATGTTTAGTCTGAAATTATTACAAGGGTTCAAAGAGAGGGACCCTGAGAATATTGCAGAAAATAAAATCTATGCTGACTCTCTCTCACAAAATTAAAATTCAGTCTTCATCGCAGATACTTGATTTAATATCAAAATCTAGCTCCCAGAAGTCTACGAAGAGAGAATTTGCGGTTAGTAGCAGAAGTCAGAGAGAAATGCAAAATATATGCAGAAGAAAAAAATATATGACACAAAAATTAACCTCACAAAAATTAATTACAAAAATGATTTAAAACCCTATAAATTTGTCGTTCCCCGGCAACGGCGCCATTTGATGAGCGCGAAATTCACCTCTTTAATATTGATGAATTTTAGTATAGGAAGTGAATCTCGGTCGATCAAAAACCACAAGCTCTGAATGTTGTGGAATATTTTACTTGGCAAGTTTACCAAGGTCGAACACAGGGAACAGTGATTTTTAGTTGCGTGGTTTTTAAATCAAATTAAATAACTAATAAATGCTCAGTTACATTTTGTGTTGCAAAAAAATATATACAATGCGATGATGGAGATGCGATGCAAAGAAGATTAAACATAGACAATTATGCTCAGGATCTATGAAGTATAATATTCAAACCTTAATGAAATTTATCAAGTAATCCTCGAAAGATAATCACAGATCAAAAGAGATTATTTCTAATGAGATATTTCCAATTAATTCCAAAATGCAAGCCAGAAGATCATGAGATCAGATCATATTCCTACACAAATGGTTTCCTCAAAAATATGTCCAATAATTCTCTTTCCTCAATTGAGTTCCCTGTTCTGATTAAATCTTTCAAATAATACAAGCAATAATCCTTGGAGAAGTATTCAATTTAAATCACTAGTTGAATCCCTGCAAAAGATAATGTTAATTTTCCAAACATGAATATGTGGCCTACAAAAAGTTGACAGATGATCTTTAATGAATAATTATCAATAATAAACCTCAAATCTGTCCACAAATGATGCTAAGTTGTAGAGCACGGAATTAGCTTCGTAACGACATATTATATGCTAAAATCAGAGTCCCTATGACAAAGATATGCTAAAATGAAATTCTAGGGACTAAAATGTAAATAAAATAAAGTTTTCTTTGCAAAAAGGTCCTAGAGAGGACTTATCTGTAATTAATAAAAACTTAAGGGGCCTTTCTGAAATTTTCCCCTTGCGGGGGTATTTTTGCAATTTCGTGAACTTCCAGGGGTGTCCGTGCAATTTTCCCAACGGCACACGTGCAACAACGTGCGCTCTGAGGTTCGGTGGCAGAATCTAAGGCTCGAAGTGGCCGAGCCTGAGGTTCGGGGAGCCCAGAGGCTCGTGCGTCCGAGCCTGAGGTTCGGGTGGTTCGAACTCGAGGCTCGGTGGCTGGCTCGGGGAAGCCTACGTGGCGGCTGGAGGTCCGTCGTATCAAGGGCTTGGGCCCGATCCTACGGTCGCTATAGAGGTGAAGGTGGATCGGGCGGGGCGACCGAAGCGCGCCGCGCGAGGCGCTGGCACCGCGGGGGCGGCGAAGGCGGAGGCGGTGCGACGTCCGGAGGAGATGAAGCTGCACCTCGGCTGACACACGGCACGAGGTGCAGGCGGCGGAGGTCGTTGCCGGCACCCCCGCGCGGTGGAGAGCGCGAGCTGAGGCGATCTGGCGGAAGGCAGAGGGCGAGGCGATGGTGGCGATCGGCGGCAGAGGTGCTGAACGGCTGGTGGAGGCTCCGCGCGAGGCGGCTGGAGGTGCCGCGCGAGGCGAACCTGCAAAGTTAGCAATTCACAGGAGAAAAGGGGGGGGGGGGGCGCAACGATGGGAGAGGGACCCCGGCCTTTGTAAGGCCGGCGTTGGACGCGGAGGAGGAGATTGGCGAATAGCGACTGGGGCTATCGGGCAGAGGACGGAGGGCGAGGCGATGTTCACTTGAGAAGAGCTGTAAGCTCAAGGCAGCACAGGAAGAAGGTGCTGGATCACGCCGGGGAACAGGTCAGCCTTCAGCCTTGCCGTCACCAAGGTGCCGAGGAATGCCCCAGAGATGGCGGATGGTCGGAGCGTCGGGCAGGGGCATGGCTTTATAGGAGGTGGCGCGGGTAACAGTAGGAGGTGGAGTGAGCGGAGGGTGCAGGCGCGGCAGCGGTTACGAGGGGGAGGAGAAATGGCAGGAGGGCGCGGCGCGTAATAGCCAGGAGGAAGGAGAAGAGGGCGGGGTCACGTGCTGGGCACGTGACCCAGGTGTGGCTGGAAACAGAGGGAGAGTGGGGTGGCACGTGGCACGCCCAAGGGCGGCCACGTGGCACCCAAAAAAAATTCAAAAATTAAATACAAAGAAAAATAGAAAAGAAGTATCAGGAGACTCGAATCAAAAATTTTTCTTAACGAAAGTTGTTCGTCTTGTCGAGATCTACAACTTTCATGAAGGACCCAGGAGCAAAAGAGGTCACCTGTGGAAAGTGGTATTTTTGGTGGCTCTCCATGTGTATAGAAAACTGTCTTTTTGGGATTTTGTATTTTTTTGGTAGTTTTAGAGGGCTAAAAGTTATAGAAAAAATACTATAAAATACAAGAAAATTAATTACACACTAATCAAATTTTTTTGGATTTTTAATAAATAAGAAAATAGGAAAATAAATTAGAAGTTAGAAACGCACAACTTTTGTACAAACCAACAACAGACACTTGGGATTGGTTAGTTTCTTTGATCTCAGTTTTGATCTGGATTTGGATTTTTATGTCGCTTAATAAAACTTTCATCAAAGAACAAAAATGAAAAAGAAATAAAATTAAAAGAGTTAATTATGCACATAAAAACTCAGGTCAAAATTAGCAAAAAGTTAAAATGCGCAAAAGAGGCCCAAAACCCAACTTTCACATATGAGCTCCGAATTTTATGAAATTGGTCTTGTTTTGAAGGTATTTGAAAATGGAGTACTTTGAAATTGAGTAGACCAAAATCAGACACTGTATGTGGGAGATATGCTCATTTTAGTCTGTCAGATGTGAAATTTGACTTTGGGATTATTTGACACTTATTAGGGTTAGTAATTTTTTGTATTTTTTATTTAATAAGGTTAGTAATATCTACACAATGGAGGTGGTTTTCGGTTAATCGGAGTTAGGATGAATTAACTAAAAATATGAGAAGTTAGCGGCTTTTTGGGCTAATTTACACTAGGGATTTTAAATGCAATTATGCATGATGAAAGGCAGATATTATTCAAACATGCATGATGGCTAATAATGCTCTATTAATGATTAATTACAGGTGAATGATGGGGAACAGAGCCTAAATGACTAATTTTAGCATGATGAATACGAGATTCATCACCTTCACACAGAGTTTTCAGAGGCCAGATCCACCAGCACCTAGTTGTCCAGAGCTGAAGCTGCTTCCTGCATCGCTAAAGTATAGGTTCCTTGCGGGTGAGCATGAGATGTACCCAATCATTATCTCCACCGATTTGACTGGAGAGCAAGAATCCCGTCTGATGGGGGTTCTTGAAAAGAACCGCAAGGCGATAGGATGGAGCGTAGCAGATCTCCAGGGGATCAGTCCGGCTCTGTGCTCTCACCACATCTATCTCGAAGATGAGGCAAATCCGTCGCGTGAGTTCCAGCGGCGGCTGAACCCGAATCTGAGAGAGGTTGTCATGAAGGAAATTTCGAAGTGGCGGAGCGCTGATTTTATCTACCCCATCTCCGACTCCAAGTGGGTCAGTCTGTTACATGTGGTGCCCAAGAAGACGGGCATCACTACAGTGGTTACGGAGTCCGGAGAGGAGATCGCTACACGAGTACCCACTTCTTGGAGGGTTTGCGTTGACTACAGGAGACTCAACCAGGCCACCAAGAAGGATCATTTCCCCCTGCCCTTTATAGATCAGATCATTGCGAGACTGGCAGGGAAGAGCCACTATTGTTTTCTGGATGGGTACTCGGGCTACAACCAGGTGGCTATCGCTCCCGAGGACCAGGACAAGATGACCTTTACCTGTCCCTTCGACACATACACCTTCTGACACATGCAATTTGGGCTATGCAATGCCCCTGCGACTTTTCAGAGATGCATGCTGTCGATCTTTTCGGACATGGTAGGGGAATGCTTGGAGGTCTTCATGGATTATTTCTCGGTTTACGACGACAGATTCGACTCCTATCTTGACTGCCTAGACCGAGTACTTCAGCAATGTATAGAGGTTCGCCTGGTATTATCTTGGGAGAAGAGTCACTTCATGGTGACTCAAGGGATGGTGCTTGGCCACATTATCTCCAACAGGGGCATGGAGGTTGATCCGGCCAAGGTGGATGTCATTAGAAAACTCGCACCGCCGTCCAATTTGCGGCAGTTATGGTCATTCCTGGGGCACGTCGGTTTCTACCGACGATTCATTCATGACTTTAGTAGGATTGCCCGACCGTTGACTGACCTGCTGACGAAAGACACCGAGTTCCTTGTCGATGACAAGTGTCTTTCGTCTTTCGAGACTCTCAAGAGATGTGTTGTTGAGGCCCATGTTCTTTAGCCACCTGATTGGTCTCTCCTATTCGAGATCATGACGGATGCCTCCGATTTTGCAGTGGGGGCCGTGCTGGGACAGAGGAGGGATGGAGTCCCATTTGCTATCCACTACGCTATCCGCACATTGGATTCCGCGCAGCGGAACTACACAGTCACAGAGAAGGAGATGCTAGCCGTAGTCTTCGCCCTAGATAAGTTCAGATCGTACATTATTGGATCTAGAGTGACCCTGTTTACAGATCATACCGCCATCAGGTACCTCATGGCAAAGAAGGATGCCAAGGCCAGACTTACTAGATGGATCCTTCTACTCCAGGAGTTTGACATAGAGATTAAGGATAAGCCTGGAGTCAAGAATGTGGTGGCGGATCATCTCTCCCGATTAGATCATCTTGAGGATTCTGACTTGATTGACCCTATTTGTGAGACCTTCCCAGATGAGGCGATCCTTGATATCGCCTCTCTCCCATGGTATGTTGATATTGTGAACTTTCTTGTTTCTAAGAAAGTTCCACAAGATTGGCCCAGGCAGAGGCTTGAGACCTTCCTCGTGAAGGCCAAGTCCTACCATTGGGAGGATCCCATCCTTTACCACGAAGGAGGGGATAGCGTCTGGCGTAGGTGCAATCCTCAGGAGGAGCACCACAACATCCTCACTTACTGCCAGAAGCTTGAGGCAGGAGGACATCACTCTGGAAGGAGAACGGCACAGAAAGTGCTCCAATCCGGCCTATGGTGGCCTACTCTCTTCAAGGACTCTGATGAGTTCGTGAAGAGATGTACTGACTGTCAGAGGATGGGCACTTGTGGACAGCGTGATATGATGCCGATGCAGCCCATTCACTTCTGTGAGGTTTTTGACGCATGGGGCATCGATTTTGTGGGTCCATTCCCTAAGAGTCAGGGATTTGAGTACATTCTGTTGGCCGTTGATTATGTGAGTCGTTGGTTTGAGGCCATCCCCGCCCGAACCGCTGATGCCAGGACAGTCTGCAGATTTTTGAGGAAGCACATCATTACACGGTTCGGGGTACCTCGAGTATTGATTTCAGATGGGGGGTCTCATTTCGTCAACGACCAGGTGAAGGCCCTTGCTAGCGAGTTCGGCATAGACCATCGAGTTGCTACTCCATACCATCCACAGAAGAATGGTCTAGCCGAGGTGTCGAATAGGGAGATCAAGACTATATTGCAGAAAGTCGTCCGCCCTTACCAAAAGGATTGGTCACAGCTTTTGGACTCGGTCTTGTGGGCATATAGGACGTCTTTCAAGACACCTTTGGGAACATCTCCCTTTCACCTCGTATATGGCAAGCCGTGCCATTTACCTGTTGAGTTGAGGCACATGTCACTTTGGGCAGTTACAGATATTCTTTTGGATCCAGATAGTGTAGGAGACCAGAGGAGGGCAGAGTTAGCAGCCTTGGAGGAGCTTCGTGATACCGTCTTCTCAAACATCCTACAGTATAAGGGGAGAGTGAAGGAGTGGCATGATTCTCATATCAGCCACAAGCATTTTGAGCCTAGACAGAGAGTATGGTTGTTTGATGCTAGGCTTCGTCTATTTCTAGGGAAGCTACAGAGCAAATGGAAGGGACCTTGTCTTGTGAGAAAGTTACACGACAATGGGAGTATTGACATATCTGAGTTGACTTCTAAGAGTACCTTTCGAGTGAACGGTCAGCGGCTCAAGCCATTTCTAGATCATGAGCCGCAGGTCGTTGATGTTGCCCCTATTCACTTTGCGTGAGATGTGGTCTCTTGACTCACATCCATTGTATCTCACGCCTGATTATCACT
The DNA here is from genome assembly GCA_037367405.1 of Ottelia alismoides. Lineage (NCBI taxonomy): Eukaryota > Viridiplantae > Streptophyta > Magnoliopsida > Alismatales > Hydrocharitaceae > Ottelia > Ottelia alismoides. The sequence continues at coordinate 354,403 of JAZKJV010008343.1, read as the reverse complement.
GTTCTTCCGACTTGTATAGATCCAGTTGTCCATATTACTCTATTCTTTAGTCCCACATCCCTTTTCTCATCCTATGATTATGCTATACTTAGGGTGTACTTTACCCTAAGTATAGGGGGGATGTAGGACCTTCGAGTATTCTTTTGATTCTTTCTACCCCTATTTTGCTGCCTATACTTAGGGATATTTCACCCTAAGTATGGGGGGTAGGACCTGTACATCCTTCACTCGGATTTCCCTTCACGTAGAGCTTGCTATACTTAGGATTTCTTGATCCTAAGTATAAGGGGAAAACACCGAGTTCTCCTCATTCTATTATTTCATTCATCTCTGTATTCAGCCATTCCTTTTCACTTCCCTATACTAAACACGAGTTATGTCTTCTTCATCGCTCTTGATCACTCTGAGGACATTGTTCGAGCTTAGTATAGGGGGTGTGTATATATTTCATATATACTTCAGCCATAACTCGTACTTTGTATGAGTGTGTAAATAAATAAAAATGGCTAAAAACTCATAAAAATTAAAAAAAATTCCCTTGTATATAAAATTCATCTTGCACATACCTATTTATCTATACAAATTATTTTTGTACAAATGATTGTAAAATGATTTGTGTAAAGGATTTGTAAATATTTTCATATCAAAATTATGTATATAGTACAAAATTTTTCCAAAATGTTTTAAAAACAAAAATTTTGCAAAAACCTTGTAAATGTTTGTAAATATTTTGCAAAACTCGCATTCATGCATACATCCATGTTTTCAAACATTTTTCAAAATTTTTGCACGATTGTAAATATTTGTAAAGTGCATATTTGTAAATAGCATCTTTGTAAATATTTATATAGTTTTTCCTGGATTATAGTTGACATTTAATCCAGCCTTGAATTAAATTGGGAAATGGAGCTTGATTAAGATCTTAATCCACTTAATTCTAAGAGGAACCTTATAGGGCTTAGGGTTAAGGCGTTTCAGGTCCATTGGGACTTAATTCTTTGAGTCCACTAGGCTATGAGCATATGTCATCTTGATGAGCCTAAGTAGAGCACTTAACAACACACACATGACTCTTAGAGACAATGGCTTGACTTACACCAGCACCTTACACATAGCTCTCCACGGATGAGGTGGTGAGGAGGCAGTTTCCTTTGGCTTGGGGTAGCATATGAGGGTAGTACTTCTAGGCGGAACCTCTCTTCTTCTTCTAGTGAAGGAAGTGCGTCTCAACTTGGTCTGGTGGTGATGAAGTCTAAAGACAGAAGTTGTGGGTTGTAATAAAGCTTCAAAGAGGGATAGTCTACTGGATCAAGAGGAAAAACTCCTTGTATATATGCCGCACCATGTAGATATGTTGTACAGTTGCACACGAAAAAAAAGTGCAAAAAAAAGAACTCCAAAAAAGTGGTGGGTAGGATTGAAAATTTAATAACCCCGCCGGAGTGTATATAGTCAAATAAAGCAAAAGCTTATGGTATACATGTTACATCTCATGAAGCTTGCAGCGAGAGACTTAGCTACACTGGTTGAGCTCCCAAGGATACATGGCTACACTGGCCATGGTCCATTCTTCATCTTCTTCCCCCTCTTCTTGAGCCGGTTGCACTTGAACTTAGAAGGGAATACCCCGCTTCTCGAGGAAAGAGTTGCTAGACCAAGGCATTAGAGTTACCAGGTTGGGGGAGGTTGTCTCTTTGTTACTTCTGAGGTGGGGAGCTACATATCACTTACACCGCATGGAAAGATTCATGGTCATTAGAGTTTGTGTATGTAGACTTGTTCTGATCTGGTTTATTGAGGAGTCTTGTCCATAGATTGGTGGAACTTAGAGGCTGTTGAGTTTTAAACTTAAGTCCAAATAAGGTTCCGACACATTAATAATCCAAAGCTCTGATCGAGCTCCATATTTCAATTTAGTGAAAGCAAGTTTAATAATCAGCCTTAATCAATGTATATTCTCCTCTTTTTCTTTGTCTTTTTCACTTCTTTTTCAAATAAGTGTTTGCTAAGGGACTAACAAAGTTAAGTATAGGGGGGTGATGAATACCCATTCATCACTCTTTATTCTTATATTTTAGCTATAAAAACTTTTGCAAATACATATATATCTTTGTAAATACAAATAATTACCAAAGTGCATGAATTATATAAAAGTTTAATAATTAGCATGTTTTTGTGCAAAAATAAAAGAATAAAGAGAAAAAAGAAAAAGAGGGAGATATTTAGAATAAATATTGAGCGACCTAATCCCAAGGGATGGCTCAGCATGGGCCTGACCGCATAAATGCCCAAGTAGAGAGAGATAAGGGAGCTCATGTTTGTATATATACCTGTAAATAGAATAAAAATATTTTCCTCTAAAAATAAAAATAAAAAATGGGTCATATTTATTTGTAAATATTTGTATGTATTTGTAAATATTAAATTAAAATAAAAATGAGAAAAACAAAACAAAATTCAAAACAAGTGAAAATACCCCTCATTATTGTACATAAGCCATGTACATAAAGTCACTTATGTATTTATTTCATCTTGTAAATAAATCAATAAAATTCCATAAAAATATGTATATACACCCTTATTTCATAATATATATATATATATAAATAAAATAAAAATCACAAAATAAAATAAAACAAAAAATATAAAAATAAAAATCAAAGACACCTTGTATATATCATACATGGATATAAATAAAACTATTTATTTCAACCATGTACATAATTAATAAAAATAAAATAAAAATACCATATTATCCCAAATTTTATCCTATAAATAAATAAAATATAAAATTGGGATAATTTGTATAAAAATAAACAATTAAAAATTCAAAATTAAAAATACATATGTATATACATGTATATAATAATCATATTTTGTAAATACCTCAAATTATATTTCAAAAAAATAAATAAAAATTACAAAAAAATAGTTTGAAAATAAACATTTTTCATGTTATAAGTTTTTCAAAATTAATTCATTTATTATTTTTTATTGAATTATCAAGTATTTAATAAAATCTGAATTTCCATTGGTCCACGGGGGAATGTTGACCCCGGTCAACTCTCCCTCGCAGACCCCTTCCTTGCGGATCCGAGCGACCGACCCGACTTCTCCCATTTATCCGCGCTCGATCCGCCTACCAAATCCGTAAATCCCGGGCTCTACTTCTTCCTCTTGCATTCGTGATTCACGCCCGGCATGGGTTCTTGGGGTCCGCGCTCCGAGCTTCACGCCCGACTCCCATATAGCCGGACCCCTAGACCTATATAGTCTGAGCTCCGTCCCCTTTTTCCGGCATCTTTGGATCGTTTCACTCCACCCTAGGACCTCCATAGCCACTGCGAGAGTGACAGCTTGCGTTCGGCCGTGTCGCAGCGAGGAGGGAGCGACCGGACCACTGATCTGGCGACTTTGCGCCGCCGTGCGCCGCCCAGACGTAGTGCTCGAGCCTCGGGCATCGTCGGCCCTCGAGGCTAGGACCTGGAGCTTGCCCAGATCTTCCCCAGTCGATCTCATCCAGTAGGTAGCCTTCTTTCCTCCTTTATTTAGCTAATTTCGTTTTTCGCCCAAATCGACCCGTCGCCGATTAGCTCCGATTCCGACCACCCTCGCCCGTATCTCGATCATTGGAATCATCCATCATCTCCGCCCTTCCCCCGCGCACCTTCTGCACCCATTCATCCAGTCCAGTTCGCATCGAAACTGGGATTGGGGCTCCACCACCGTCGCTTCATCGGAGCCCCTTCACCTCGACGCACCGTTCACCGTCACCACCCCTAACTGGGTCGAGGCACTTTGCCCTCGACCCAAGAGTCTGTTGCACAGCTTGCAGGTCCAGAGGAGCCCATCTGAGGGCTCGTCGTTCAGGAGCAGCAGCTCCAGCTCCGTTGTGGTCGCTGGACCACCTCTGACGCCTCCAGCCTCATCGGAGGCCATCTTCAGACGCGGGAGGCTCCCACGATTCTTCTTCGATCTTCAGAAGCCTCCGAGGATCTCTCCTGCACGCACACGAGCCCGACGAAACTCGCCGGCGTCGAGTTCATCGAGCATCCTCCAGAGCCGTCCGATCTTCCTCTGGCTCCAGATGCGATTTTAACCGTTCATCTGAGGAGCCTTCCACCGTCCGATCTCTGGGAGGTTTGATCTGGACCCTTCATCCTCGAGGGTTAGCCACGATGTTCCGCCGTCGTCCGATCATACACGGGGCTGGCGCTCTTCCGTCAGAACAGAGCAGGAGACCCTTCGTTCACCCACGTCGCACCTCCACCGCCCGATCTTCCACATGGAAGGTTCCCAGCCGTCCGATCTGCATTGAGGGCCCTTTGCTGAGGAACCACCCCCTCCTGACCGTTGGATTTCACACGTGGCGCACATCCAACCCTCGGATATAATAAGGGGTAAATTTCCAGTAGGCCCCTCTGTTTATGGCTTTTATTAGTTAGTCCTATAAATATTTTATCCCGTTCATTTTATTCTGGACATTTTGCACTTTGGACCTCGTGCTTATTTTATTTGCATTTATACCCCTGTCTACGTGGAACACGTGCATCGTCACGTGATTTTTGTGGTTTATTTGCATATGGGCCGGAAGTTATAGGGTGTTCTTGAATGAAACTATGTTTTTGATATTTGCAGAAATACCCCTGTGCATGATTTTAATTGTACATGTGCCGAATTTAGTGGGTAAATTGCAGATAGGACCCTGGGCTTTTAGCACTTGTTGCTAAAACGCCCTCAGAACTATTTTAATTACATTTAGGTCCCTGAGTGCCCCAGACACGTGCTTCGCGCGTGGAATTTTGGGATTTTTGCACCGAACCCCCTAGATTTCCTGTTTTGTTACTTTTAGGTCCTCCGAAGGTATTTTTATTGCAACTAGGTCCCTGTGCACTGTTGACTCTTGGTTGCTTTAAATAAAATATCAAATCATATCCAAATCAAGTGAAAATTTGACACGTAGTTCCTGCCACTATGTAGAATTTTCACTAATTTTTGGGAAATTTTTAGAGCCCATTTTATTTTTAAAAATTAAAAAACACACATTTTTTTACTGTCCAGTTCTAAAAATCACAAAAAATATTAAATCACCTTTAAAAATTACAAAAAAATTAGATATTGTTTTTTGGTGTTGTTGGATTTTCTGACCAATTTTGGTCATTTTTGGACTTATAGAAACTATAAAAATTGAAAAACATTGAAAATCTTATAAAAATTCTAATAAATAATTGAAAAATCCAAAAACTATAAATCCAGTACCTAAATTTTCCTTGTATTTCATACTTTACAGGAAAATTTCCTTCAGGTTTTATTAGGGCCATTTTCTATTTTAATTTGGCCCTTGAAGCCTGATCGGACAGCAGCATTTGTTTTCAGTCTTGTTTAATTTTTATAAAATTCTATAAAAATCAGAAAAATACCAAAAATTAATCAAAAACATAGAAAAATTAAAAAACATAAAAATATTTTTGTTTGATTTTTCTGAGCTTATTCGTGTAGTTAAATAATTGTGTAAAGTTTCTTGTTCCCCTGTTTTTGCTATTTTCTTCATTATCTAAAAATCCAAAAAAATATTAAAAATCCACCAAAAATCATTTTCTCTTGTTTATTTTTACTTTCGACTACTTCGTAGGCCGCAAGGCCATTACGTGCTCCCTGAGTCCGACCGTGGTCGCTATACTAGGCTAATCCAATAGCCAGGGCCACTATTGATTTTATTTGATTTTTATCCTGTTTTGGTGGTCTGGTCTTTATTTTTCTTGATTGAGCTGAGTTTCGAGTGACTAAGGTCGCAACGACCTTCGCTAGATTTTATTCACCTTAGTTCATTCTTGATTTTTCGTCTTATCAGCTACATTCAGACGGGAGATGGATGAGTTCAGCCAGGAGATGCGGGACAATGTGAGAGGGAAGGCCGCCATCCCTGCCAAGATAGAGCCCAATCCGAACAACCTCAAGAGGAAGTCTGAGCAGGTAGACTTCACAGAGTACGCCACTCCTAGTGATACATTTGGAGATATATCTGCATATTTGTTTGATACTGATTTTGTCACACTTAGGAGCGGTAGGATGCCAGCAGGCGGCGCCTCGTCTGAGCGACACACCGAGGCCACTTCCAGAGCGCCCGACGAGGAGGAGAGAGGTAGTGATGCCGCTAGAGATGATGACAGTGGTACTGACGCCACCACGGATACTGATCCCACCGGCGGTACTGAGGCCATCGTTTCACCAGATGGAGGAGGTGGTACTGAGGCCACCGATGTTGCCGAGCCAGATCGTGGTACTGATGCCGCATGTCTACCAGCCGAGGGTGGTGCTGATGACACCATTTTCACTTCTGAGGTTTCTGTAGTCTTTCCGTATGTACATGTATCTCAGGACATTTCTGGCAATAAAGGAAAGGGTTTGTTTTCTTCTTGTCCACTTGTGGTTCTTGATGTATGTGTGGATCCTGCCGTCGAGCAACCTAGACCCTTTCCTAGTCCTTCATCTGAAAAGGCCTCTGTGATCCCCTTCCCTAGAGATCTCCACATGGGAAAGGTGAAGAAAACCGAAAATCCCAAAAAGAGACAGCAGGAAGAGTTTAACCAGCAGATGATCGACCGATTCCACATTCAGCTGACTCTTCAAGAGGCCTTGCAACACATCCCTCTACTCTAGAGATCGCTCAGAGACAGGACCACTGTTAGGAGGAAGAGGAGGAACCACCATTCAGAGATCCATGTGCTGACCAGAGCCACGTGTTTCGCGATTCAGAACCGTCTGCCAGCTAAGAGGCCAGATTCAGGAGCCCTGTATGTCAGATGCCATATTAAGAGAAGAGGTTCGACCGCACTCTATTAGACAGCGGTTCTTCGATCAACCTACTTCCGGCAGCCCTTCTCGACCGCTTCGAGTTGGGCACACTACGACAGAGCAGGACAGTCCTTCAGTTTGCTGATCGATCTATCAAGAGGCCGAAGGGGTTGCTGAAGGACGTTGTCGTCACGATTCAGGGCCTGCAATTCCCCGTGGACTTCCTTGTGTTGGACATGGAGATCCGTGAGTCTGTGACCAATACCCTCATCATTCTAGGTCGCCCGTTCTTATCCACAGCCAAGGCAGTGACCGACCATGATAGCGGGAAGGTATACTTTTGCGTCAAGGGCGAAAGTGTACAAATAGAGACGGTCGAGGACATCAGAGCCAGAGATACAGCATGCTTAGAGACTACTTCCGATACAGAGCAGATGACAGATGCAGGGCCAGACATCCACCAGGATTGCGACTTCGTGATTACAGATGATGAGGCAGTATGGGCAGATCCAGATGCACAGGCCATCCTCTCACTTTCAGAGTCCGCTGATGCAGAGACGCCAGCAGAGGAGAGCTCGGAGAGCGCATTCCTGGTCCAGGATGCTTTTGAGGCAGCAGAGCCGGTTCGAGACCGTGAGACAGATTTGTTTTGTGATGACGTTGGTACTGAGGCCACCATGGATGATACAGATCCCTCGAAGTCAGATTTTGATTGGGCAGAGTTTGATGAGCTTATACCTGATCTGACTTCTATTGAGCCTGCAACTAGGGAGGAGGTAGATGCCATGCAGAGCAGAGACAGTCCAGTTGAGCAGCCTTCCCCAGATCCAGTTTGTGAGAGAGAGTTCTCATTCTCCCGGGCATATTTGGCAGCATACACTCAGATTCTTCAGAAGCCAGATTTGCCAGCACCAGTTTGTCCAGAGCTGAAGCCACTACTTGTGTCGTTGAAGTATAGGTTCCTTGCGGGTGAGCATGAGATGTACCCAGTCATTATCTCCGCTGATTTGACTGGAGAGCGAGAATCCCGTCTGATGGGGGTTCTTGAAAAGAACCACAAGGCGATAGGAAGGAGTGTAGCAGATCTCCAGGGGATCAGTCCGGCTCTGTGCTCTCACCACATCTATCTCGAGGATGAGGCAAAGCCGTCGCGTGAGTTCCAGCGGCGGCTGAACCCAAATCTGAGAGAGGTTGTCATGAAGGATATCTCGAAGTGGTGGAGCGCCAATTTTTTCTACCTCATCTCCGACTCCAAGTGGGTCAGTCTATTACATGTGGTGCCCAAGAAGACGGGCATCACTACAGTGGTTACGGAGTCTGGAGAGGAGATTGCTACCCGGGTACCCACTTCTTGGCAGGTCTGCTGGATTACAGACGACTCAACCAGGCCACCAAGAAGGATCATTTCCCCATGCCCTTTATAGATCAGATCATTAAGAGATTGGCAGGGAAGAGCCATTACTGTTTTCTGAATGGGTACTCCAGCTATAACCAGGTGGCCATAGCGCTAGAGGACCAAGACACGACCACCTTCACCTGTCCCTTCGGCACATACACCTTCAGATGCATGTCATTTGGGCTATGCAACGCCCCTACGACTTTTCAGAGATGCATGTTGTCTATCTTTTCGGACATGGTGGGGGAGTGCTTGGAGGTCTTCATGGATAACTTCTCGGTCTACGACGACGGATTCGGCTCCTGTCTTGACTGCCTAGACTGAGTCCTTCAGCGATGCATAGAGGTTCGCCTGGTATTATCTTGGGAGAAGAGTCACTTCATGGTGACTCAAGAGACGGTGCTTGGCCACATCATCTACAACAGGGGCATGGAGATTGATCCGGCCAAGGTGGATGTCATTAGCAAACTCAATCCACCGTCCAACTTGCCGCAGCTACGGTCTTTTCTAGGGCACGTTGGTTTCTACCGGCGATTCATTCGTGATTTCAGTAGGGTTGCCCAACCATTGACTGATCTGCTGACGAAATACACCGAGTTCCTTGTAGATGATAAGTGTCTTTCGTCGTTCGAGACTCTCAAGAGATGTGTGATAGAGGCTCCTGTCCTTCATCCACACGATTGGTCTCTCCCATTCGAGATCAAGACGGATGCCTCCGATTTTGCCGTGGGGGCCGTGCTAGGACAGAGGAGGGATGGACTCCCATTTCTTATTCACTACGCTAGGCATACATTTTTTGCTGCACAGCAGAACTACACAGTTACTGAGAAGGAGATGCTAGCCGCAGTTTTTGCCTTGGATAAGTTCAGATCGTACATTATCGGATCTAGAGTGACCATCTTTACTGATCACACCGCCATCAGGTACCTCATGGCAAAGGAGGATGCCAAAGCTAGATTGACCAGATGGATCCTTCTACTCCAGGAGTTTGATATAGAGATTAAGGATAAGCCTGGAGTCAAGAATGTGGTGGCGGATCATCTCTGGTGATTGGAGTATCTTGAGGATTCTGAGCAGATTGACCCTATTTGTGAGACCTTCCCAGATGAGGCGATCCTTGCTATCGCCTCGCTCCCATGGTATGTCGATATTGTGAACTATCTTGTCGCCAAGAAAGTTCCACAAGATTGGCCTAGGCATAAACTTGAGACCTTCCTCGTGAAGGCCAAGTTTTACCATTGGGAGGATCCCGTCCTTTACCATGAGGGAGGGGATAGTATCTGGCGTCGGTGCATTCCTCAGGAGGAGCACCACAACGTCCTTACTTACTGCCACAAGCTGGAGGCAGGAGGACATCACTCAGGGTGGAGAACGGCACAGAAAGTGCTCCAATCCGACCTATGGTGGCCTACTCTCTTCAAGGACTCTGATGAGTTCATTAAGAGGTGTACTGACTGTCAGAGGATGGGCACTTGTGGATAATGTGATATGATGACGATGCAGCCCATTCACTTCTGTGAGGTTTTTGACGCATGGGGCATCGATTTCATGGGTCCATTCCCTAAGAGTCAGGGATTCGAGTACATTCTATTGGTCGTTGATTATGTGAGTCGTTGGGTTGAGGCCATCCCCGCCCGAACCGCAGATGCTAGGACTGTTTGTAGATTTTTGAGGAGGAATATCATTTCACGGTTCGGGGTGCCTAGAGTGTTGATATCAGACGGGGGGTCTCATTTCGTCAACGACAAGGTAAAGGCCCTTGCTAGCGAGTTCAGCATAGACCATCGAGTTGCCATTCCATACCACCCTCAGACGAATGGTCTTGTTGAAGTGTCGAACATGGAGATCAAGACTATATTGCAGAAAGTCGTTCGCCCTGACCGAAAGGATTGGTCACAGCTTTTGGACGCGGTCTTGTGGGCATATCGGACGTCTTTCAAGACTCCTTTGGGTACATCTCCCTTTCACCTCATTTATGGCAAGCCATGTCATTTACCTGTTGAGCTGAGACAAAGGTCGCTTTGGGCAATCACTGATATACTTTTGGATCCAGATAGTGTAGGAGACCAGAGGAGGGCAGAGTTAGCAACCCTGGAGGAGCATCGTGATACCGCCTTTTCAAACAGCCTACATTATAAGGAGAGAGTGAAGGAGTGGCATGATTCTCATATCAGCCACAAGCAGTTTGAGCCAGGACAGAGAGTATGGCTGTTTGATGCTAGGCTTAGATTATTTCCAGGGAAGCTACAGAGCAAATGGAAGGGACCGTATTTAGTGAGAAAGGTAAATGATAATGGGAATATTGACATATCTGAGTTGTCTTCTAAGAGTACCTTTCGAGTGAACGTCCAGCGGCTCAACCCATATCTAGATCATGAGCCGCGGGTCGTTGATGTTGCCCCTATTTACTTTGCGTGAGATGTGGTCTCTTGACTCACATCTATTGCATCTCACGCCTGATTATCACTGTTCTTCCGACATGTATAGATCCAGTTGTATATATCACACTATTCTTTAGTCCCACATCCCTTTTCTCATCTTATGATTATGCTATACTTAGGGTGTATTTTACCCTAAGTATAGGGGGAATGTAGGACTCTCCGGTATTCTTTCACTACAAAAAAGGCGGGATTGGCGTGCACATAAGAGCTCGTTATGTGCACGCCTAGTGCACGCCATGTGCACGCCTGACGAGTGGGCGAGCACATGTGCTCATTAAGGTCGTGCTCGCTGATCTGAGAGTCGCCACGGGTGGTGGGCGAGCACCATGGGACGCTATGTGCTCGCCCGCCTGTCGGGCGTGTACATATGTGCTCACCGGTGTGATCGCCTTCTCTATAATCTGCGATTACGCACGGAGCACCGGGCGAGCACATGTGCTCGCCCAAAGTGATTTCCAGGAAAAAAATATACAGGTTCGACAGGGTTTTGATGCCCCGTCGAACCTGTATACCCTGCCAATAAACCACTGCAGGTATCTTCCTAAGGATATATGTATTATAGCAGATCGTAGATTAAGATAACTAGCACTAAAAATTTAAAGGAACGCAATATACATGAATTCAGAAATAAACAATCTAATATAAGATCTAAATATTACCAACAAGTCAACGCCAACAAAGTTCATATAAATTAAAAGATGTTCTAAAAGTTTAAAAGAAAATACAGGTACAAACCACCAAAAATTTACTTCTTCTTTGATCTAAAAAATTTGGAGACTAAACCCTGCTTTGATTTCTTTTTTTCTTTCTCCTTTTCTTTGAACCTCGCATACATGCGTGCCTCTTCTTCAGGGTCGTTCTCCTCCTCCTCTTCGTGATCAGATTCAATCTTTTCAGGTTGAGATGCACGCCCTTGCAACCTATATTATATATGGAAGATATTTATCTATTAAATGCATTTTGTAGATATAGAAATTTAATTGTATTACACATTCTATAAGAAGAATACTTACATGTACGCCGTGAACTCCTCTCGGAGCTTCGTCACCTGCTCCACCATCATCGCCATCTGCGACTCCATTGGAACTGTTGATTGGGACGTATGTGGTTGCGTATACGACGGCTGAGAGTATGCAGAATAGGAGTGACGATGTTCCACCACATAATATGGAGGAAGACCACCAAGCGTCTGCTTCCTATTCGCCACAACGTCCCTCTCCTCCAACACCTTAAAAGTTTTTCAATTTTTAATATAAAAGTATATATTAGAAATAAATATAGTAAGATAATATTTATCCATATATACCTGCTTCCAGATCGTTTTATCAAATGGTGGTTGCTCTCCAGTTGGATCGACACCCCATTTATTTGCAGATAGTGCCAGATAACGATCCTGAAATACAAAGTTTACCATATATATAAATATGTTATAATATATCAATTAATTGTAAATAAATTGATAGACTTACCAACAATTGTCCGGCTTCAGGAGTGGACCATTGCGACTCTCCTTCTCTCCCACTCATGTGGGACCTCGACCACCACTCCTGAAAAGAGGGTTCCCTTTCCAACCTAGCAGCCTGAAATTTTTAAGATCTATTTAAACATTGCATTATATTAAAGTAGATCTCCAAAAAATAATTTTAAATCGTAATACCATCTCCGCTCTAATCTGATTGTGGCTTTTAGAGCCACCGGTAGAGTTGATCCTTTGTTTTTGGCGGTTTGTCTTTCCCGCCGAAGATCTTCGTCCAAACTCATCATCCGCAACGAATGCATCACAGAAATCGGCCCATCTGCAAGGATTACGTTATGATAATTGATTATTTTAAAAAGTGTAAGAAAAATTATTTGACAAGTATAATACCTATCCTCCGTACACCATGACGGCGGGAACCTCTTCATCTCCTCAAAATTCATCTCCTCGCATCCCGTCTTCGCATGCGAGTCTCTCCTTGCCTTGAAAAATGTATCGCTCATTCTCTTTTCTGCCAAACGAATGAAGGCTCTACGATAAACCTCCTTCTCCAGACCAGTGCCAAGGCGAAACCTACTCTAAAAAATAATAACAATTTATGAGATACAAAAAACTTGATCAAAAAATTCTGTATCACTTCTAAGAAACATTTCTTACCAGAAACATGTCAAAAAGTCTCTCCTGCTCTGCAGCAGGGATGCGACACCACCTAAATTGCATGGAAGTCAAGTGTGTCTTTATTATGTTGGTTATCTCCTTTGCCACCCTGTTGCTGTTCAAAAAATCACTGCATTTACTAAAAAATTTAACTTCCATACAATTTAAAAAATTTTGGAAAATATTTAAAGATAAAATCTATAAAATTTTTACCTCCCATCAGCCGTAACCTCCAACAAAGGGTGGGACGCCGACGTCTGTCCAACTACAGTGGGTAAAGGCACGGATGTGCTCGGCCGTCCAGAAGAAGGAGAGTCAGAACCCATCGATGTCCGGGTTGGTATGGGGACCTGTACTGGGAATCCTGTAGGGGCTGCTGGGGTAGAGGGCTCTCCATAGCCTCCTATGTAAAAGGGTGGCGGAGGATAACCAAGAGACTCGTAGTAAGCTATCACCCGGCGAACCTTGTCGGACTGTGAATCAGGAGCAACATCTGGGGTGGGCTGCCTACTGGAAGAAGGTGTGTCTGAGGAAGAAGGATGATTGGATCTATGTGATCCATGCGACCCACCACGTCCAAAACTTGCCATGACTGTAATAATGATGCATTACATAGTTATTATTTAAGATTTTAGTTAATTCAATTATAAATGTATACTAATACTTACAACTAATCTTCATCACTTATTTCAGTGGGATTAAATGATATTTCTTCATTTTCTGAGTTTTCTGAAAAATCATTACTGGAGTCCGTATCATCTTAAGTCAACACACAAAACTTCATTATCAGCCAATCGAATCGATTCGATTACTGGGACTTCTTCCGTTAAGTCTATTCTTTCATTTGTTGGTGTAAATGCTTCATCTATGTCATCTTCCTGATTACTGGAATCATTGGAGATATAACTTCGAGAATTTATCTTCACAACAGTTACTGTTTCAATGCCCTTTCTCTTCTTTGATATTTGTGGTAGATAACATACTTGATCCGCTTGAGATGCTAAGACGAATGGTTCAAATCTGCGTATAAATTTCCTTTGCACCACGTCGACATTGTTATTTCTTTTATCAAGTACTACACCTCCATTGAGTTCATACCAATCACACAAGAAAAGAACTACTTTATTCAAGCCTGGTATACTATATTCCACTTCTATAATCTCCTTTAAAATTCCGTAATAATTCAGATGATCTTCCTCATAACAAGATCCGCGAACCATCACTCCATGATTTTGAGTTGTCAAATATTTACCGGAATTTAAGGTATGAAAACGATACCCATTACTGTAACATGAGTTGTACGATCGAACCTTATAAACAGGTCCTTCTCCAAAATATTTCAGAATATGAGAATAGAAATCGCCACCGTCCAACTGTTTTGATCGGTCTTTAAACCACGCTGGAAATTGATTTCTATAAGTGCTCAAAACTTCTTCATCTGAATACATAGGATTTTCCTCCATAATTTTCTGTCTAAATTCCCTACAATTTATAAGAGAAAAATATTCATTACTTGTAATGAATATATACATAAAGCAATTCAAATACTTACTGAACATATGGTGTTATTTCCTCGCAATTGTCTAATACGTATAACTCTGCAGCATCCTTCTCTTGTTTCGATAAGAAACGTTCAGTTGCTTTGCCTATTAGATGAGTGGATGGCCGAAAGATACTGATACAAGATTCTTCATCGGAAGAAATTGTCTCATTCCTCCCGCATCTATTGTGGATAGTCTCCACATCTTCTGGAAGATATCTTGCGCAGAATGTTGCGACTTCCTCATATATATATTGTGAACTTATAGATCATTCAACTTTACTTTTGTTTCGGACCTTTCTTTTAAGAAAGAACATAAACCTATAAGAAAATATGTTAAACATTTAGACCAAATAGTAAAGAAGGAATGGCATTCCAATACATTTATTTACCTTTCAAACGGATACATCCAACGATATTTTACCGGTCCACCAACTTTTGCTTCCCATGGAATATGAATCATCAGATGCTCCATCGAATCAAAAAATGACGGAGGAAATATCTTCTCCAAGTTACACATAATCACAGGAATATTTTTTTGAAGATATTCCATCTCCATGCGGTGTATGCGTGACGAGCATAACACCTGGAAAAATCTGCTTACATCTGAAAGAGCATCGATAATATTTTTTGGTAACAATCCTCTGAACACTAACGGTAGTAATCTTTCCATAAAAACATGGCAGTCATGACTCTTCATTCCCTTAAATGTAAACTTCTTCAGATCGACCAAATTGGAAAAATTTGATGCATATCCGTCTGGAAACTTCAATTTACTTGTCCATTCACAAACAAGCTTAACTTGATTTCTATCTAAAGTATACTTTGCTTTTGGAACTTCAACCCTTCCACTATCATGCTCCTTGATATGCAATTCTGGGCGATTACATATGAGTTGTAAATCACGACGAGACTTTACTGTATCTTTTGATCGACCGGTTACATTCATTACAGTGTAGAAGATGTTATCGAACACATTTTTCTCTATATGCATAACATCTAAGTTGTGTCGTATCAGTAACTTACTCCAATATGGTAACTCCCAAAATATACTCTTCTTAATCCAATTATGACTGTCACCAAAACCAGGAAGGTTTTTTGTTTTATCTCTATTTTCTAAGGCTGATTTTTCTAATTGTTCCAAGTACGATAATATCATATCGCCTACCTTAATTGGTGGAGGATCTGAAAGATCAATTGTATTTCTTTTGAAAGAATGTTTCTGTCTTCGATATGGATGATTACTTGGAAGAAATCGTCTGTGACAATCAAAAAAACATGGTTTCTGACCGTGTTGAAGCTGGAATGATTTAGTACTATCCATACAATATGGACAACTTTTACGTCCATGCGTACTCCATCCAGATAACATTCCATATGCTGGGAAATCATTTATCGTCCAAAGTAGAGCTACTTCCATGTTAAATGTTTGACTCTTATTAGCATCATATGTATCAACTCCATAGACCCATAACATTTTCAACTCATCGATAAGAGGACGTAAATAAACATCAATGTACTTTCCCGTATGTGTAGGTCCTGGTACTAACAACGAAAGAAACATAAACTGTCGCTTATTACATAACCATGGAGGTAGATTATATGGCGTTGTCATTACTGGCCAACAAGAGTAATCTTTACTTCTTCCATGAGGATTAAACCCATCTGTACATAAACCTATAACGCAATTCCTCTTTTCATCATTAAATGTAGGAAAAGCTGACATCAATTCTTTCCAATAATCAGATTCAGATGGATGCTCCATATATTCATTGACTTTATGTTCCGCGTGCCATGTCATGTATTTCGCCGTTTCTTTACAATAATATAGTCGTTTCAATCTCGGAGTCAGCGGGAAATAATGTAGAATCTTTCTCGATATTT
The DNA here is from genome assembly GCA_037367405.1 of Ottelia alismoides. Classification (NCBI taxonomy): domain Eukaryota; kingdom Viridiplantae; phylum Streptophyta; class Magnoliopsida; order Alismatales; family Hydrocharitaceae; genus Ottelia; species Ottelia alismoides. Next base: position 338,213 of record JAZKJV010008343.1, on the reverse strand, counting down.
TTTTTCCACTCTTACTAGCTGTCTGATATCTTGGCTCATTACATTCAGGACACCGGTCTAAATGTTGATGTTCACCGTAATATAGAATATGGTGATTTATGCATGAGTCTATTTTAATTTCTGCTAAACCCATCTTCCGCATCATCTTTTTTGTTTTGTAATAATTATCAGGTAATTCTGCATCTTCTGGTAACATCTTCTTAATAATCCTCAGCATTGCATCAAAATTACGATCGGTCATATTATATTCCATCTTCATCGATAGAAGATCCGAGACCGCGGAAAGTTTTGAATATGTCTTGCAACCCAACCATAATGGCTCTTCCGCTTTTTTCAACAGCTCGTAAAATTCTGCAGACTCTCCATATGGTTCCTCATCATCTAACAAAGTATCATTGAATTCTGGACCCGCAACATCCATAACCATATCTGCAAAGGGATTAATATTGTCAGCTTCTTCCACATCATTCATTCTGTTCTCGAAATTCTCACCATGCCTCCACCAAATCTGATATCCTTCCATGAAACCCATTCTATACAGATGTAACTGAGTTTCATCTTTTGATCTCTTCTTCATTAGACGACATTTCTTACACGGACACAAGATAGTTCCATCTGAATCCACAATACGGGAACCTTGTGCGTAAGCAAATTGTATGAATTCCTGAACACCTCTTTGAAAAGCATCTGCTATACGCCCATCTACTACACGGTTGTACATCCATTCTCTATTGGTCATATTTATGAATCTGAATTAAATAATCTAAAATGTCAAATCTAAGAAATTGAGGATATCTAAACGTATCACATTTTTGAGATAAAAGATGAGAAGAGAAGTGTATTAATTATGTTATCACTTTAGCCCGTCCATAATGATTCAAATTTACTAAAAGATGATCGTTGTCACAAGTATCTTTATTTCTAACGAAAATTCGGCAGCATAACCCTGCACCTCTCCCGTATACCCCATAAATCTATCGTAATTAATTATCAAAATAATCATATTATTGATTATTTCAATAATAAATATGACTGATTTGATATACAGAAGAGGAAGGGGTTATGAACCGAATTTCCGTAAGAAATAAAGATATTGTGACACGGATCACCTTTTAGTAAATTTGAATCCTTACGGACCCCCTTAGTCCGGGACCTCCGAACTAAGGAAAGCTAATATAAATGTAATACTTTAAGATCATTTTACGTCATACATTTGTAAGTGCTACAAATGAGACTATAAAATAATCTTAAAATATTTATTCATTTATATTAGCCGGGCATTTACGTATATTTGGCTGATTAATGATGGGGATAGGGATAAGTGTGATCCTTATTTAGTGCCTAATACAGTGCTTGGGTCACTAATAGTTAATGGGCACCTGCAAAAAAAAATCGAACCTGCATACATCAAAATCCACGACCATTGGTCTGGGATAAACATCCCAAAGTGAGTCCAATAGTGCTGTGAAAAAATAAAAAAATATAACACAGTTAGAGGTGATCAAATCCTCTAACGTGTTGCACATGCCACCTGTTGTGCAGGGCCACACACCACTCGGTGTGGAAGGACGCACTGTGTGTGAAGAATTTTGTGCGATTTTCTAATAATTACTAAATCATATTTTAGACTTATTATAAACCTATGTATAAGTTAATGTGATATAATTGGTCACATTAACTAAAATTTAATGTGATAATAAATTATCACAAAATAAACAATGGTGTATATCATATCTCATATCAAAACGATATGAAATTTTAAAACTGTTATTAATGATGTTGATAATATCTAGTATCTACATTATTGAAGTTGAGTAACTAAAGTTATTCACAAATTTCATAACTAATCATTTTCGAACATAATGTTTGTTGAGGCATTTTATCTACATTATTCCGAGGCATTATAAAAGTTGAGTAACTAATCTTTTCTGAGCATAACTAATTTTAACTAATCATACAAGCATTTTGTCATTTAAAATTTACAAAATTTAAACATAATGTTCGTTGAGGCATTTTATCGAACACCTACAAGGCATACAATTATACATATTATTTAGACAACCAAATTCGAAATAACAATACTATAGTGATCTACTATTATCCTTAATATGTAAAACACATATAAACTAACAAAATACTACACTACATTCAACAAAATTTTTAAACCCTAATCTATCCAAACAATACAACTACGTAATGAAATCAAATAAAAAGAGAAAGGATTAAAGATTATACTGAGTAGTAGATGTAGATCTACTCAAAACACGAAAACCACGGGCGTCGGGGTCGGGGCGGAGGGCTTGCGGGTCGCCGGAGGGGAGGAAATGGGAGAGGTTTGCGTGAGAAATGAGGAAGAAGGGCGTCACAGTCTCTGTTTACGGGCTTGGGCGAGCACACTTAAGTGCTCCCCAGGTCGTCGCCCGGTGCTCGCCCATATATTTCCAGCCGCTAAAATTTTCCGCGCAAGGAAATTCAAGTGGGCGAGCACATTGAGCGAGCACATGGGTGAGCACATGTGCTCCTCAATACTGGTAACTGCACATCTCCGCAAAATTCAAACCAGCGACCCTCATGGGCGAGCACATGTGCTCTTAGTGTGCTCGCCCATTACTGGGCGAGCACATGTGCACGTCAGGTGCACGCCGAGATGTGCACGCTAATCCCGCCTTTTTTTGTAGTGTTTTGATTCTTTCTACCCCTGTTTTGCAGCCTATACTTAGGGATATTTCACCCTAAGTATGGGGGGGTAGACCCTCTACATTCTTCACTCGGATTCCCCTTCATGTACAACTTACTATACTTAGGATTACTTGATCCTAAGTATAGGGAGAAACAACGAGTTCTCTTCATTCTATTCTTTCATTCATCTTTGTATATAGCCATTCCTTTTCACTTCCCTGTAATAAGCACGAGTTATGTCTTCTTCATCGCTCTTGACTCTGTGGACATCGTTCGAGCTAATTATAGGGTGGTGTGTATATATATCATATATACTTTAGCCATAACTCGTACTTTGTGCGAGTGTGTTAATAAATAAAATGGCTAAAAATCCATAAAATTTAAAAATTTTCCCTTGTATATAAAATTTATGTTGCACATACCTATTTATTTATACAAATTATTTTTGTACAAATGATTGTAAAATGATTTGTGTAAAGGATTTGTAAATATTTGCATCTATGTATATAGTATAAAATTTTTGTAAAATGTTTTGAAAATAAAAAGTTTGCAAAAACCTTGTGTAAATGTTTGCAAATATTTTGCAAATCGTCGCATTCGTGCATACATCCATGTTTTCAAACATTTTTCAAAAATTTTGCATGATTGTAAATATTTGTAAATTGCATATTTGTAAATAGCATCTTTGTAAATATTTGTATAGTTTTTCCTGGATCATAGTTGACATTCAAACTAAGCCTGGAATTAAATTGACAAATGGAGCTTGATTAAGATCTTAATCCCCCTAATAATAAGAGGAACCTTATAGGGCTTAGGGTTAAGGCTTTTCAGGTCCATTGGGACTTAATTCTTTGAGTCCACGAGGCTATGAGCATATGTCATCTTGATGAACCTAAGTAGAGCACTTAATGACACACACATGATTCTCAGAGACAATGGCTTTACTTGCACCAACACTTTACACTTAGATCTCCACGGATGAGGTGGTGAGGAGGTAGTTTCCTTTGGCTTGGGGTAGCATATGAGGGTAGTACTTCGAGGCGGAACCTCTCTTCTTCTTCTAGTGAAAGAAGTGCGTCTCAACTTGGTCTGGTGGTTATGAGGTCTAAAGACAGAAGCTGTGGGTTGCAATAAAGCTTCAAAAGAGGGATAGTCTACTGGCTCAAGAGGAAAAACTCCTCGTATATATGCTGCACCATGTAGATATGTTGTACAGATGCTCATGAAAAAAAATGTTTTAAAAACAAAAGAGCTCCAAAAAAGTGGTGGGTCGGATTGAAAATTTAATAATCCCACCGGAGTGTATATAGTCAAATAAAGCAAAAGCTTATGGTATACATGTTCCATCTCATGAAGCTTGCAGCAGGAGACTCGGCTACAGTGGTTAGAGCTCCCAAGGATACATGGTTGCACTGGTCATGGTCCATTCTCTTCTTCCCCCTCTTCTTGAGCCAGTTGCATTTGAACTTTGAAGGGAATACCCCGCTTCTTGAGGAAAGAGTTGCTAGACCGAGGCATTATAGTTACCAGGTTGGGGGAGGCTGTTTCTTTGTTACTTCTGAGGTGGGGAGCTACATATCACTTACGCTTCAAGGAAAGATTCATGGTCATTAGAGTTTGTGTATGTAGACTTGTTCTGATCTGGTTTATTGAGGAGTCTTGCCTATAGATTGGTGGAACTTAGAGGCTGTTAGGTCTTAAGCATAAGTCCAAATAAGGTTCCGACACATTAATAATCCAAAGATCTGACCGAGCTCCATATTTCAATTTAATGAAGGAAAGTTTAATAATCAACCTTGATTTCTCCTCTTTTTCTTTTTCTTTTTCTTTTTCACTTCTTTTTCAAATAAGTGTTTACTAAGGGACTAGCAAAGTTAAGTATAGGGGGTGATGAATACCCATTCATCACTCTTTATTCTTTTATTTTAGCTACAAAACCCATGCAAAACACATGTATATTTCTGTAAATATCAATAATTGTCTAATAGCATGTATTGTGTAAATATGCATAACTAACATGTTTTTGTGCATAAATAAAAGAATAAAGAAATAAAAGAAAAAGAGGGAGATATTTAGAATAAATATTGAGCGACCTAATCCCAAGGGAGGGCTTAGTATGGGCCTGACCGCATAAAAACCCAAGTAGAGAGAGATAAGGAAGCTCATGTTTGTACATATATACCTGTATATAAATAAAAATATTTTCCTCTAAATAAAAAAAATATATTTGCGTAAATATGTATATATTTGTAAATATAAAATTAAAACAAAAATGAGAAAATTAAAAAGAAATTAAAAATCCTTCATCCTTGTACATAGACCATGTGTATATAAACCACATATTTATTTATTTCACCTTGTAAATAAATCAATAAAATTCCACAAAAATTTGTACATATTCCTTATTACATAATGTAAATAAATAAAATAAAAATCACAAAAATAAAACAAAAATAAAAATAAATAAAAATAAAAATCAAAAGCCACATTGTATATATACCATACATGTAAGCCCCATTGTATATATACCATCATGTATATAAATAAAAGTATTTATTTAACCCTTGTAAATAATTAATAAAAACAAAATAAAAATACCATATTATTCCAAATTTTATTCTATGAATAAATAAAATATAAAATTGGAACAATTTATATAAAAATAATTAATTAAAAATCAAAAATAAAAAAATACATATGTATATACATGTATATAATAATATTTTATAAATACCTAAATTATATTTCAAAAAAAATAAAAATCACAAAAAAATAGTTCAAAAATAAATAAGCATTTTTCATGTTTTAAAATTTTCAAAATTCGGCCATTTACTATTTATTATTCAATTTCCAAATCTTTAATGTGTGGCCGCACCTGATTGGTCCATGGGGGATGTTGACCCCCGATCAACTCCCCCCCTTGGACCACCAACCCGCGGATCTGAGTTCTCAACCCGATTTCACCCATTTATCTAAACCAGATCCGAGCCCCAAATGACTAAACCCCGGGTCATGATTAAAGATGAATCAACAAAGATCCACGCCCGGTGGTCTTTTCTCAGGGTCCGAGCTCCGATATCCATGACCGACCCCTTCTTCTCGTACCCCTAGCACTATAAATCTCCAGCTCTGTCGCACGATTCACGCCATCTTTGGCTCCGCCTTTCCATCCCAGGATCTCCACTGCCTTCCCTAGAGTGACAGCTAGCCGCGGGTTGTGTCGCAGTGAGGAGGAGGTGTCCAACCACTGATCCGACAGCCTACCGCCGCCGTGCGCCGCCCAGGAGCAGCGCTCGAGCCTCGGGCCTCGACATCCCTTGAGGCTAAGACTAGGAGCTCCAGGAGCTCTTCCACAGTCGACCTCAGCCATACAGTAAGCTTGATTCTTTCTATCTTTTGCTAATTTACAGTTACGCCCAAATTCATCTCCCGCCGTCGACCATCGATTCTGGCCATATCGTCCACCCATTTCACAGATCGACCCGACCATCATCTCCGCCCTTCCCCCCCTGCACGTTCTTCGCCTATCCATTCAACCCTATTCGCCTCCTTCGATGTCGCATCGCCGGAGATCCTCCACCCCGACGCATCAACCACCCACTTCGCTTCTAACCGGGTCGAGGCACTTTTCCCTCGACCCAGGAGTCGTTCTGTGTAGCTTTCCAGATCAGAGGAGGTCCATATGAGGTCCTTCACGTTCAGCACAGGAGCTCCAGGCCACCGCCGTCGTCGGAGCGCCTCCGACGTCTCCAGCCTCATCGGAGGCATCCACGAGCTGCGGAGCATCTTGGCGGAGCATCTTAGCTGCAGCTGAGGAGGCACCCAGCGCGAGCCTTGGGCCGGCGAACATCGCCGGCGACCTGTTCTTGGTGCATCCTCCAGATCCATCCATTCACCTCTCGCCGCTCCAGTTTAGATCTACGTCGTCCACTTGAGGAGCAGCCGAGCACCGTTCGATCACCTGAGGTGAATTTGGACCGTTCATCCATATGAAGGGTTAGCCACAGCATACAATAGCCGTTGATCATCCACGTGGCGAGCCCTCCACCGTCCGATCATTGCTGAGGTCCTTCGTTGAGGAGCAGCCCCCTTGCAGCCGTTGGATACACCACGTGGCTGGTCCTCAGCCATCCGATCATAAGTGGGGTAATATCACTTAGGCCCCCCTTCTGTTTTATTTTAGCATTTAATCCTGTAGATATTTTCCGTAGTTCATTTTATTTTGGAACATTTGCACGTAGGATCCTATTATTTATTTTAATTGCATTTCTACCCCTGTATATGGTGGACACATGCTTCGTCACGTGAATTTTTGGTGAAATTGCATGATATGGGCCTGCAGTTTTTACATGTTATGGAATGAAATATATTTTTGGATATTTGCACTTATGCCCCTGTGAGTGTTTTTATTGAACATGTGCTGAATGTCGTGGGATTTTTTACAACTTAGCCCCTGGACTTTTAGCACCTGTCGCTAATAAGTCTGGGGACTTAAGTTTTCTTTCATTTGGGTCCCTCAGTGCCCAGGACACGTGCTGCACGCGTGGGAATCTGGTGTTTTTGCACGAGGACCCCCTGAGTTTCTGTTTTTGTTACTTTTAGTCCCCCAGAAGATATTTTTATTACAAACAGGTCCTTGTGCACTGTGGGCTCTTGTTTGATTTTAATAAAATATCAAATCAAGTCCAAATTGAGTGAAAATAGGACATATGGCTCCTGCCACTGTGTAAAATTTTCACCAATTTTTGGGCACATTTTTGACCTGTTTAGTATTTTTAAAAATTCAAAAACCTCCATTTTTGTTACTGTCCAAATTGTAAAACCCCAAAAAATATTGAAACTCTTTCAAAAATTCTAAAAAAATTAGGAGTTGTTAATTTTTGTGTATTTGAATTTCTATGCATTTTTAGCCATTTTTGGACATATAAAAACCCTAAAATTGAAAAAAACCCTTAAAACTCATAAAAATTCTAAAAAATAGTAGAAAAATCCAAAAATAATAAACTCTTTTCTTGAATTTTCTCCATTGTTTCTATTTTTCATAAAAAATACCTCCAGGCTCTTTTAGGACCATTTTCTATTTTAAATTGGTCCTCCAAGCCTGACTGGATAGTGTTGTGTCTTTGCTGTCTTATTTCATTTTTAGAAAATCCCATAAAAATTATAAAATCCTAAAAAATTCACCAAAAACAGTAAAAACCATAAAAATTAAAAATATTTTTGCTTGAATTTTTAGACCTTCTTGGATTGATTAAATAAATTGTTATTTGTGCTTGTTTTTACCTTTTATTATTCTTATTCATATTTAAAAATCCAAAAAAAATATTAAAAACCACCAAAAAAATTGTTTGTTTATATTTTATTCATTTGTTGACTACTTCGTAGGCCGCAAGGCCATCTCGTGCTCCCTGAGTTCAACCCTGGGAGCTATACCAGGTCAATCCCATAGCTAGGACTGCTATTTGTTTTTCGTGTGTTATCTGCTTGATTGGTGGTCTGATTTTGAGCGCTGAGTCCCTAGTGACTGAGGTCGCAACGACCTTAGTGATTCCCTTACCTTAGTCTATCGGGCGGCTCATCAGGAAGCCGAAGTGGTCACGACGGATCCCAGGCTGTTGTTGGTACTGGAAGTACCAGATCCTATTTAACTCCATCAACGACTCATGATGCTCACGGGGGAAGGGTCTCCAATGGTTGATCCGGATGATATACCACCAACTGAGTGTCTGAGGATTGTGGTGGTGGCAACAGGTACTACAAGAGTGACTGGATTGGTTTCATCTGAATGTGGTGAACCTGGCGGTATGAGGCGAAAGGTTGAGAAGAACTACTCCCTGGATCAAACCGTGACCTGGAATGGGGTTGAGAAGCCGTATGTGCCTCTTGGAGGTACATGATCTAGGTCTTCAGTTTACTCGATGTCTTGACCATCTCATCAATCTTATTGAGCTTGTCGAGGCCCTGGCACGCCTTCTTCTCAATGATCTCTATTCGATCCAACTTTTAGCTGATGATGCCCATATCGGCAGCTGAAGACTCTGCTAATGCTGATGTCACAGAAGAAATGGAAGGACCGGCCTCAATGTGTGCAATCCTCTAGTATGAAGTCGCATGTGGGAGAGGCTTCCCTTGAGTGTAGACACAGGTCTGGGCCATCAATGTATAGTTTTCAGCCATCTCCTCATAGATGGCCCAGACTTGGTCTTCATCTTTGGTGAAGTAGGAACCTCCACACGAGGTATTTACTAGCCTCTGTAGCTCAGGTGTTAGGCAACCGAAGAAACTCTAGATGAGGTTGGGCTTGCTGATCTCATGGTGGGTACACCTATAGATGAACTATCTAAAGAGATCCCAGGCTTCATGGAACTGTTCATTAGGGATCATGGCGAAATTGGTGATCATGATTCTAGCTATATTGGTATGGAGTTGCTCCTAAGTGGTGATAACCTTCCCCAGATGACTCGGCCAGTAGGCTGTTCTGTCAACTAAAGAGAATGGAAATGCTATCAACTTGATCATCTACTCATCTACCAATTTGTCATGGACGGGACTGTAAATCATCTTGAACTCCTGCAGATGGAAATGGGGCTCCTCGGTGGCTAGCCCATGGAACTCGAGTAGTAACTGAATGGTCTGGGGACGGAGCTCAAAATCTCACAAGGTAGCGGGAAGTTGGATCCATCAGTGTGTGAGGTTTGTACCAGGTTTGTGCAACTGCCTCATGGTGTGGGCTGGTCTGGCTGGGTCCTGCTGCTCGTCCTGGCACCTGTCGTCTACTCGGCCCTCCTGGTATGGTATTTCTCCACCACTGGATGGTCGTTCTAGTTGATCTCGCCTATCTCGCATCTGCGTAAGCTCTCTCCTCACTTCTGCCATGAACTCCATGGTATCGGATCTGTCTCTGCATAGTCTCTAGGGAAGCAAGAAATGTGTTGTTGATGGCGGTCTAATCTAATACGAACGAGGATGTCTGCAGCTGTTCATCGGTTCTTCCATCACTACTGTCCATCTCACCGGTCTCTGCAAAGGAAAAACACGGTAGCTCAGGTGTTATCAAATGAATATATAGTTGTTCTAACATGTCTGGTTGTACCTCATGAATTGAAGAAGGGTGGTCGAGGAGGAACAGGGTGGAGGCGAATTCGGGTTCAGAGAGCGAGACTGAGCTCTCTGAATCCGCCCTAGATGAACGGGCAGGAGTGCTGGAAAGTGGTGTTGCCAGAGGCAGCCTAAGGGCCTGTTTGGCTGCTGGGTTGGACTGGGTTGGGTTGGGGTACACCGGTGTACCCCTCCTTCCAACCCTTTCAATCCTCCTTACAATTTACTATTCACATGGATACCCCAACCCAACCCAACCTAGTCCAACCTAGCAACCAAGCAAGCCCTAATAGACCTTCTGTCCATCATCGTGATGTGGGGATTTAGGAAGATTAGATCTGGGATAAAAGCATGATGAGAAAACAAACTCCCGGTTCACCTACTTGATGAATCCATGATTCTCACTCTTTATTCTTTTATTTTAGCTATTTATCTTGGCAAAGCATCATGTAAATAAGTGTAAACACAATAAGTCAGCACTCAGCATGCATGTGTTAATTTGTATAATTAGCATGTATTTGAGCAAAAATAAAAGAATAAAGGAAAAGAAAAAGGAAGGAGGTGATTAGATAAATATAGAGTGACCTGAACACCAAGAGAAGGTCAAGTCTTGACCTGATCGACAAATAAAATTAGTAGAGAGAGATATGGCCTACTATGTGTCGTACATAGTACCTATGTATATAAATTATTATTTTGACAAAATAAAATTAGAACATTATTTTTACTTCCTTGTATATATTCCTAGAAATAAAATTAAAATAAAATAAAAAATAGAAAAATCAAATAAAAATAAAAACAAGAGCCTTTCTCCTTGTACAAATACACATGCATATATACAACATCCTTTATTTATTGTAAATAACTCTAAAAATAAAATAACAATTATTTTGAACTCCTAAAATTATGTTGAAAATAAAATATAAAATTGGGGTATTTATGTGAAAATAACAAAATAAAAATAATTGTACATAATACATAGGTATATAATACATGTATATAGCGTATAGAGGTATTTAGAGGAGCTCTGAATCATGTGTTCTTCCAGAGTCAAGTCATCCATGTACATATACTCCTCACCAGCTTCCTTTGAATTTTGATGCCTTTTTGGCCTCGAAATACCCTAATCTCGTTGTGCCCGAGTTCCCTGGTGATAACAGGAAGCCAACCAAATTGTTTGGAATGGAGGAAGGGGACTGAAGGAGGTGATCTGAGCATTATCGACTGTCTGCAACGGAGCTTCGATAGGCTCCTTCGTTCTTGAGGTAAAGCCCTAGTCTTAGCTTTCTTTCTATTCCTAGGACTTAGGTTATAGCACTTTGGCTTTCATTTTTACTTAATCTTGCGTTTTATTTTGTAAAGTCCGAGGATCATAGTTCACCAAAGTTGAGCTCTGGCCACATTTTCGGCGTATTCCGACTGTTCTCTGACCAACATATCACCCCCATAACCTTCTCCATCAATTCTTCTATGCTCTAGGCATTTCGTCCCCCTTGATTCTCTCTAGAATGGAGAGATCAGGGTCTCCCCTCCCGCGCTCGTCGGAGACACCTTGCTCGACCTCGCTCTGCCTCATTTCACCCAAAGTCAGAAACTTGGACCTCGATTTTTGCATGCTTTGACTAACCCTACATTTCTCGGAGTCCAAGGAACCATTCCTAGGTAGATTTTTGCCATAGTTGAAGTTCTTGAAGCCCCAAACCTTTCCCAACCTCTGGAGCTCCGTCGTAGAGCCTTAGACCTCACTTGAACCCTTCAAGAGCTCCATGATGCTTCCAGGAAGCTTCAAAACCTTTTTACAATGCCCAAGACCATTGAATTGACCCTAGATATCGAATCGATGCTTGCCTCTTCAGGTTTTCTTCCATGTTCTTCCTCTGGGATTCTCCGTCGTCGCATCAAGTGCACACTCCAGATCAAGTAGCCACCGTTGGATGTAGTGCCTTATAGCCACCAAATTCGTTGCTGGGATATAATCTCAGCCATCCACGTGCGAACCGCCATCCATTGTTGAAGTGACACCACATGTATAAGTGAAAGGATCTATACCGTCCACTAGCACGCTTTAGGGGTAATTTTGACATTTACCCCTTAGCCTGGTATATTTTCTTTTTAGTCCAGAAAGTTCAAGTTGTAGTGTAAAACTTTTTATAAAATTTGCAAGTGGACCCCCGGACTAGTTTTTATTTGCATCCATGTCATTCTTCACGTCACCTGATGAATGCCCATTCATCACTCTTTATTCCTTTATTTTAGCTAGAAACCTTAGCCAAATACCATGTAAATATGTGTAAATATCATAAGTTGTCAAAACACAAGCATCATGTATTTAAGCATAATTAGCATGTTTTTGGGTAAAAATAAAGGAATAAAGAAATAAAAGAAAAAGAGGTATATATTTAGAATAAAAATTGAGTGACCTAATCCCAAGGGAGAGCTTGGCATGGGCCTGACCGCAAAAGAATCCAAGTAGAAAGAGATAAGGTCAATCATACTTGTACATAACACTATGTATATAAATAATTTTATTTTCTCAAAATAAAAATAAAAAGAGTTTCTCACATTTTGTACATATTTAAAAAAATGAAATAAAAATCAGAAAAATAAAAAGAAAAATAATAAAAATCATTTTCTACCTTGTATATATACCATGTACATATGTATATAAACCTATTTATTTAACTCATGTAAAAAAATCATAAAAATAAAATAAAAATACCTTTTTATTCCAAATTTTATGTTGTAAATAAATAAAATATAAAATTGGAATAATAGTACAAAAATAAATAACTAAAAATAAAAATAAAAAATACATATGTATATATACCTATATATAATAATAATATAATGTAAATACGTTATTTATTTTTCAAAAAAATAAATAAAAATCATGAAAAAATAATTTGAAAAATAATAAAAAATTTTCATGTTTAAAGTTCTTTGAAATAATATCATTAAATGAATTTTCAAATATTTAATAAATGGCGGCTTTTGATTGGTCCATGGGGGATGTTGACCCCCAGTCAACTCCCCCCCTGGACCACTCGACCCGGATCCCTGCGCCCCGACCCGATTTCTTAGATTTTTCGCGAGTTGATCCGCCTCCCATTCACCTAAACCCCATGCTCCATTTGACGCTCGTTGGCCCGAGATCCTCGCCCGATCATCTGCCTAGGGGTCCGTGCTTCACCGTGCCCTGCGCGACCTCTTCTTACCGGATCTTCACCACTATAAAACCTGAGCTCCGTCGCACTTTTCATGCATCTTTGGCTATCACCTTCGTCTCCCAGGAGCTCCATTCCTCTCCCTAGAGTGACAGCTATCGAAGGAGAGTGTCGCAGCGAGGTTTCGTGGGTTGCAACCTCTGATCCGGTGGTTTCACCACCGTGCTCCGCCGCTGAGCGAGCTCAAGCCTCTGGCCCCGATGAGCCATCGAGGCAAAGACCCCAGGAGCTCCGACAGCTCCAGCACAGTCGATCTCAATCGCCAGGTACCCCCCGATACCCATTAGGATAGCTTAATTTCGAATTAGCCCCATTTGCGCCGCCGGCCAACCCACTTCGTTCCAATCATCGATTCACTCATCCGACCTTCGATTCATGTTCACGAGACTCCTCTCCATCTTCTACACCCCTCCGATCAACCTGACTCGCGCCGGAGCAGGAACTCAGGTCCCCATCGCCGTCGCCTCGCCGGAGACCTCCGCCCCACCTCATACGATCATCGATTCCACTGATCACCGGGTCGAGGCACTTTGCCCTCGACCCAGGAGTCGTTCTGTGCATCTTATAGGTTGAAAGGGGCCCATCTGGGGTTCGAAACATTCAGGCACAAGAGCTTCGTGCCTCCTTCATCGCTGGAGCTCTCCAGAGCTCCTTGGCTTCATCGGAGGGTACCAGGAGCTGCGACGACCTCGACCATTCTTTTCCCCATCTCAGCAGCTCAGGAGGCCCCTTCCACCGCGCATATTGGGCCGGCGAACCTCGCTGGCGAGGAGTTCTTGGAGGACCTTCACCCACCGTACGATCGAGACCCCCGCTCCAGATTAGATCATCACCGTCCATATGCGGGAGGTCTCCTGCCGTTGATCCATCTGAGGGTCGCGTGCAGCCGTCGGATCGAGCCCAAGATTGCATCTGGAGCGTCGATCAACGAAGGGGTATCCACAGATCTCCACCGTCCAATCAGCACGTGGACTCCCCTTATCAGTCGGATCTAAATAATAGGGGTAATTTCTCTTAGGCCCCTCTTTTTATCGCATTTATAGTTTAGTCCTCTAAATATTTAGTGTAGTTGTGTTTATTTTGGATGATTTGCACCGTAGACCCTATGTTTATTTTATTTGCATTTTGGTCCCTGCCTGTGTGAGACGTGCTTCGACACGTGATATTTTGGACATTTTGCATGTATGGGCTTGGGGTTTGTTTATGTTATGGAATGAAATTTAGTTTCTGAAATTTGCATTTATACCCCTGTGCGTGGTTTTAATTGAACATGTGCTGATTGTTTGGGATTTTTGTGGTTTGAACCCTATGGTTTTCGTACGTGTTACTATCTATCCCCCGAACTATGTTTTCTTACATTTAGGTCCCTATGTGCTGTAGCTCTTTTATTGGTTGAATAAAATATCAATTGAACTCCAAATTAGGTGAAATTTGGACATGTGACTCCTGCTGATAAGCGATCCGAACGACTAAGGTAAAGGTACAAAAATGGTCGTTGCGACCTCGGTCGCTCAGATGCGCTAAATCAAGAAAAATTGAACCACTCGAAACAAATAAAATCAATCGAAGCAAGGAAGCGGTCCTGCTATGTGTTTAACCTGGTATAGCACCCAGGGTCGAACTCAAGGAGCACGGATTGGCCGAAGGCCTACGAAGTAGTAAAAATAAACAAAATCAAAGACAAAATATTTTTAGTGGTTTTTAATTATTTTTATATTTTTTTGGATTTTTAATATGTAAAGAAAATAAGAAAGACAAAAACAATCACACTTCCACAAATTATTTAATGCATCAAAAATCAAGCAAAAATCCAAACAAAAATATTTTTGTATGTTTTATAATTTTTATGTTTTTGGTGAATTTTTGGAATTTTTCTGATTTTTTTGAATTTCTAAAAATCAAACAGTAGCAAAGAGCAATGGCACTGTCCAGCCAGGCCTAAAGTCCCTAGATAAAATACCTTAGGACCTCAAAAAGGCCTGGAGGTACTTTTCCTATAAAATAGATGAAATAAGGAAAATTTAGGTACCAGATTTATTGTTTTTGGATTTTTAATGTATTTATTAGAATTTTTAGGGTTTTTTGGGGTTTTTAAGTTTTTAGTGGTTTTCAGTGATGAAAAGTAGCCAAAATTGGCTAGACAATCAAGGAACACAACCTAAACAGTAACTAATTTTTAGAGAATTTTTAAAGGAGTTTTTATATTTTTTGTGATTTTTCAATCTAGACAGTAACAAAAATTAAGGTTTTTGAATTTTTAAAAATAGCAAACAAACTCAGAAATGTCCTCAAAAATCTACAAAAATCCTACACCATGGCAGGAGCCATGTGTCAAATTTTCGTTGGATTTGGAGGTGATTTGATATTTTATTCAAAAATGACAAGAGGGCACTGTGCACAGGGACTGAAATGCAAATACCCAAAGTTTTGGGGGTTCCGGTGCAAAATACCCAACAAAACACGCGCCGAGCACGTGCCTGGGGCACTCAGGGACCTATATGTAATAAAACTAAGTTCCAAGGACCTATTGGTAACACGTACCAAAAGTCCGAGGGCCTCAGCTGCAAATAACCCAAGAAATCACGCACATGCGGAATTAAACCATTCATAGGGGCATAAATGCAAATATTAAAAAGATTTCATTCATTTCATAACAGCCAGAACAACAAGGGCATAGAGTGCAAATATCCCAAAAATACACGTGACGAAGCACGTGGCTCACACAGGCAGGGGTATAAATGCAAATAAACTAAGCTCGAGGTCCTCTATGCAATTTACCCTAAAACTAAACAACGTATTTAAATATTTACAGGACTAATGCGAAATAAAATAAAGATAAGGGCCTAAGGGTAATTTACCCTTTATTAAGTCGAGCCGACGGATGGGGACGGGTGGCGCCCAAGGCTGGATCCTCGACGTTGATCAGACGGTCCAGGCACTGCCACGTGGAAGATCGAACGGTGGACGGGAGTAGTGGCTGAGCCTCGCTGAATCGACGGTGGAGATCGACCCTCGAAGGATCTGGCGGTCGATGCTGCTCCTCGAATGGACGAACGTGATCAAATCTGGAGCTCGGGGTCGATCGGACGGCGGAGAAGGATGGTGGACGAACAGGGCTCCGGCGAACTTCGCCGGGCTCGTGACGGCACTGGTCTCCTCCTGGAAGCTCGCTGAAGATCGGAGAAGGAAGCTGCGGGCCCTCCGCGTCTAATGGAGGCCTCTGATGGGGAACTCCGGCGAGGTCGGCGGAGGCGGAGCAGCTGGACCAAATGGTCCAAGCCCTCAGATGGGCTTGGATGAACCTGCAAAGTGTTCCAGCAAACTCGCGGGTCGAGGGCAAAGTGCCTCGACCCCGTTAGACGTGGTGAAAGTGGTCGGGGAGGCGAAGTGGTCAAGCTCCGGCGAGGGATGGACGGAGGAGCTCGAATCCCCAGCTCCTGTGCGAGCTGGGTTGAACGGAGGTGCGAGAACGTGCGCGGGAGGAAGGCGGAGGTGACGATGGATTTCGATGATCAAATGGAGGTGTGAGGTGGTCGGAATCAGCGAAAATCGATGGCGGCGCGAATTGGGGCAAAATGGAAATCAGACGAAATGGCTAATCTAAGAGGGTACCTGGGTGGATGGGGTAAGACTGTGCTGGAGCTGGGGAAGCTCCGGGTCCTCGCCTCAAGGAACGTCGACGTCCGAGGCTCTGTCTCCTGCTTAGGGCGGAGCACGGCGGTGATACTCGCCGGATCGATGGAAACCTCCTCCTCGCCTCGCTACAACAGGTGGAGATGCTCGCTGTCACTCGGGCAATCGCTCTGGAGCTCACAGGGGAGAAGGGGAATGACCAAAGATAGAGAAAATGGGTGGCGGAGCTGGGTATTTAAGTGGGTGCAGGTCCGGCTAGGGCTGGTCGGGTAGGGCTGTGAGAAGCGCGGATCCCGATGTGGATACCCCGGCGAGGGTCTCGGATGCACAAAGAAGAGATAGGACCCGGGGTTTGCGGAGATGGCGAGCGGATCGAGCGCGGAAAAAGAGGAGAAGTCGGGTCGGGTACGAGATCCGCTGGAGAAGGAGGTCCGCGGAGGGAGTTGACCGGAGGTCAACATCTCCGTGGGCCAATGAGAAGCTGACACGTGGAAAAGATTTGAAGCTCAAAAATAAGGCAGCAAATGGCCGATTTTGCAAAAACTTAAAACATGAATTATTTTTATTTTATTTTTTTCTTTTTTTTGGTGATTTTTAATTAATTTTTGGAAATAAAAATAAGGTATATACATTATATATCTATATATAGGTATATATACAATATGTAGGTTTTTTATTTTTGATTTTTAATTATTATTTTTGTACAATTTTATTCCTATTTTATATTTTATTCATTTATAGTATAAAATAAGGAATAAAAGAGTATTTTTATTTAGTTTTTATTATTTATATACATAGGTAAAATAAATAGATATATACATCTATATACATGGTATATATACAATGAATTTTTTTATATTTTGAATTTTGTAATTTTTATTTGATTTTTGTTTTGATTCTTTTTATTTTATTTATTTACAATATATAACCTAGAATATTTACAAAAAGTTTTGAAAATAAATTTATTTATTTACAAGGTTAAATAAATATAGAGGCATGGTCTATGTACATGATGAAAGGGTATTTTTAATCTTTTTGGTTTTCACCTTTTTGTTTTGTTTTTATCTTTTATAACTATATACAAATATTTACAACTGTATTTTTGGTGAGGAAAATATTTTTATTTTATTTACATAATTATTTACACAAGAGCCCCTATCTCCCTCTACTTTGGCTTTTATGCGGTCAGGCCCATGCTGAGCCCTCCCTTGGGTTAGGTTGCTCAATATTTATTCTAAATATTTCCCTCTTTTTCTTTTTAATCTTTATTCTTTTATTTTTGTACAAAAACATGCTAATTATAGGTTTTTACACAATGCATGCTTTTGGTAATTATTTATATTTACATATATCTACATGCATTTGCAAAGGTTTTTGTAGCTAAAATATAAGAATAAAGAGTGATGAATGGGTATTCATCACCCCCCTATACTTAACTTTGCTAGTCCCTTAGCAAACACTTATTTGAAAAAGAAGTGAAAAAGAAAGGAAAAAAGAAAAAGAAAAAGAGGATGTACATGGATCAAGGTTGATTATTAAACTTGCCTTCATTAAATTGGGATATGGAGCTTGATCAGATCTTTGGATTATTAATGTGTCGGAACCTTATTTGGACTTAAGCTTAAAACCCAACAGCCTCTAAGTTCCACCAATCTATGGGCAAGACTTCTCAATAAACCAGGTCAGAACAAGTCTACATACACAAACTCTAATGACCATGAATCTTTCCATGCAGTGTAAGTGATATGTGGCTCCCCACCTCAGAAGTAACAAAGAAACAACCTCCCTCAACCTGGTAACTCTAATGCCTCGGTCTAGCAACTCTTTCCTCGAGAAGCGGGGTATTCCCTTCTAAGTTCAAGTGCAACCGGCTCAAGAAGAGGGGGAAGAAGTATAGACTTTTGGAAGCTTAGCCAGTGTAGCTAAGTCTCCCGCTGCAAGCTTCATGAGATGTAACATGGATACCATAAGCTTTTGCTTAATTTGACTATATACACTCCGGTGGGGTTATTAAATTTTCAATCCGACCCACCATTTTTTTGGAGTTCTTTTTGCATTTTGCATATTTTTTTTCAAGGACTTCTATACAACATATCTACATGGTGCAGCATATATACAAGAAATTTTCCTCTTGAGCCAGTAGACTATCCCTCTTTTGAAGCTTTATTGCAACCCACAGCTTCTGTCTTTAGCCTTCATCACCACTAGACCAAGTTGAGACGCACTTCCTTCACTAGAAGAAGAAGAGAGGTTCCGCCTAGAAGTACTACCCTCATATGCTACCCCAAGCCAAAGGAAACTGCCTCCTCATCACCTCATCTGTGGAGAGTCATGTGTAAAGTGCAGGTGCAAGTCAAGCCATTATCTCTAAGAGTCATGCGTGTGTTGTTAAGTGCTCTACTTAGGCTCATCAAGATGACATATGCTCATAGCCTAGTGGACTCAAAGAATTAAGTCCTTATGGACCTTAAAAGCCTTAACCCTAAGTCCTATAGGTTCCTCTTAAAGTTAGGTGGATTAAGATCTTATTCAAGCTCCATTTCTCAATTTAATTCCAGGCTTAGTTTAAATGTCAACTCTCATCCAGGAAAAACTATATACATATATGTACACAAGATGCTATTTACAAATACTTTACAATCATGCAAAATTTTTGAAAAATGTTTTGAAATCTTGGATGAATGATGCATGAGGTGCAAGTTTTGCAAAAAGATATTTACAAACATTTACACAAGATTTTTGCAAACTTTTCATTTTCAAAACATTTTGGAAAAATTTTGTACTATATACATAATTTTGATACAAAAATATTTACACAAGCTTTACACAAAAGATTTTTGAAATCATTTTTACAAAAATACTTTGTACACTAGCTATGTATGTGCAAATAAAAGAAGTTTATGTACATGAAAAAATTTTAATTTTTGTGATTTTTAGCCATTTTATTTATTAACACACTCACACAAAGTACGAGTTATGGCTAAACTATATATGAAATATATACACACCCCCCTATACTTAGCTCGAACGATGTCCTCAGAGTGATCAAGAGCGATGAATAAGACATAACTCGTGCTTTAGTAAAAGGGAAGTGAAAAGGAATGGCTAAGTACAGAAACGAATAAATGAATAGAATGAGAGGGACTCGGTGGTTTCCCCCTATACTTAGGATTAACTAATCCTAAGTATAGCAAGCTGTACATGAAGGGAAATCCGAGTGAAGAAGATACAGAGTCTGCCCCCCCTATACTTAGGGTAAAATATCCCTAAGTATAGGCAGCAAAATGAATGAAAAGAATACCCGCAAGTCCTACATCCCCCCTATACTTAGGGTAAAGTGCACCCTAAGTATAGCATAATCATAAGATGAGAAAAGGGATGTGGGGACTAAAGAATAGAATGATATGGACAACTGGATCTATACAGGCGGAGGAACAGTGACAATCAGGCGTGAGATGCAAAAGATGTGAGTCAAGAGACCACATCTCACGCAAAATGAATAGGGGCAACAATAAGTCCCGCGGCTCATGATCTAAAAATGGCTTGAGCCGCTGGCCGTTCACTCGAAAGGTACTCTCATAAGACAACTCGGATATATCAATGCTACCATTGTCGTGTACCTTTCTGACCAAGTAGGGTCCCTTCCATTTCCTCTGCAGCTTCCCTGGAAACAAACGAAGCCTCGCATCAACAGCCATACTCTCTGTCCAATCTCAAAATGCTTGTGGCTGATGTGAGAATCATGCCACTCCTTGACTTTATCCTTATAATGTAGGCTGCTTGAGAAAGCTGCATCTCTAAGCTCCTCCAGGGCAGCTAACTCTGCCTTCCTCTGGTCTCCCATACCATCTGGATCCATCAAAATATTTGTAACTGCCCCAAAGCGACTTGTGCCTCAGCTCAACAGGTAAATGTGCCATACACGAGGCGAAAGGGAGATGTGCCCAATGGAGTCTTGAAAGACGTCCTACATGCCCACAAGACCGAGTCCAAAATGGTGACCAATCCTTTCGGTCAGGGCGGGACGACTTTCTGCAAGATAGTCTTGATCTCCTATTCGACACTTCGGCTAGACCATTCGTTTGTGGATGGTAAGGTGTAGCAACACGATGATCTATGCCGAACTCGCTAGCAAGGGCCTTCACCTGGTCGTTGATGAAATGAGACCCCCATCAGAAATCAGAACTCGTGGAACCCCGAACCGCGTGATGATATGTTCCTCAAAAATCTGCAAACTGTCCTCGCATCAGCGGCTCGGGCGGGGAGATAGCCTCCACCCAACGACTCACATAATCAACGGCCAACAGAATGTACTCAAATCCCTGACTCTTAGGGATGGACCCATGAATCGATGCCCCATGCGTCAAAAACCTCACAGAAGTGAATGGGCTGCATCGGCATCATATCACGCTGTCCACAAGTGCCCATCCTCTGACAGTCAGTACACCTCTTCACGAACTCATCAGAGTCCTTGAATAGGGTAGGCCACCACAAGCCGGATTGGAGCACTTTTTGTGCCGTTCTCCTCCCAGAATGATGTCCTCCTGCCTCAAGCTTGTGGCAGTAAGTGAGGACGCTATGGTGTTCCTCCTGAGGAATACACCGACGCCAGATGCTATCCCCTCCTTCGTGGTAAAGGATGGGATCCTCCCAATGGTAGGACTTGGCCCTCGCAAGGAAGGTCTCAAGCCTCTGCCTGGGCCAATCCTGTGGGACTTTCCCAGCAACGAGAAAGTTCACAATATCGGCATACCACGGGAGTGAGGCGATAGCAAGGATCGCCTCATCTGGAAAGGTATCTCGAATAGGATCAATCTGCTCAGACTCCTCAGGCTGCTCTAAACGGGAGAGGTGATCCGCCACCACATTCTTGACTCCAGGCTTTATCCTTGATCTCAATGTCGAACTCCTGGAGTAGAAGGATCCATCTAGTCAGTCTGGCCTTGGCATCCTTCTTTGCCATGAGGTACCTGATGGCGGTGTGATCTGTAAACAAAGTCACTCTAGATCCAATGATATACGATCTGAACTTATCTAGGGCAAACACTACGGCTAGCATCTCCTTCTCTGTGACCGTATAATTCCGCTGGGCGGAGTCCAATGTGCGGCTAGCGTAGTGTATGGCAAACGGAACTCCATCCCTCCTCTGTCCCAGTACTGCCCCACGGCAAATCGGAGGCGTTCGTCATGATCTCAAATGGGAGAGACCAATCAGGCGGCTGGAGAACAGGGGCCGTCAATAACACACTGCTGGAGAGTCGCAAAGGACGAGAGACACTTGTCATCGACAAGGAACTCGGTGTCTTTCGTCAAGAGGTCAGTCAACGGTCGGGCAATCTTGCTGAAATCCTGAATATCTCCTATAAATCCAACGTGCCCCAGGAATGGCCGTAGCTGCCTCTATTGGACGGCGGTGTGAGTTTCAATGGCTCTTCCCCTGCCAGTCTCTCAATGATCTGGTCAATAAAAGGCAGGGAAAATGGTCCTTCTTGGTGGCCTGGTTGAGTCTCCTGTAGTCAACACAGACCTCCAAGAGGTGGGTACTCGTGTAGCAATCTCCTCTCCCGACTCACTGATCACAGTCGTGATGCCCGTCTTCTTGGGCACCACATGCAAGGGGTTGACCCACTTGGAGTCAGAAATGGGATAAATAAAATCTGCACTCCACATTTTGATATTTCCTTCATCACGACCTCTCTCAGGTTGGGGTTCAGTCGCCGCTGGAACTCACGCGCGGCTTCGCCCCCTCCTCGAGATAGATATGGTGGGAGCACACCGATGGACTAATCCCATGGAGATCTGCTACGCTCCATCCGATCGCCTTGAGGTTCTTTTCAAGAACCCCCATCAAACGGGATTCTTGCTCTCCAGTCAACTCGGCGGAGATGATGACTGGGTACATCTCTGGCTCGCCCGCAAGGAATCGATACTTCAGCGAAGTAGGGAGCGGCTTCAGCTCTGGAATGCTAGGTGCTGGCAAATCTGGCTGCGGAAGAAACTGAGTGAAAGCTGCTAAGTCTGCCAAATCTGCCTGGGAAAGTGAAAGCGTACTCTCGCAAACTGGATCGGGAGAAAGCTGCTCAACTGCACTGTCTCTGCTCGGCTCTGCATCTACCTCCTCCTCATCTATAGGCTCCGGTGGACTCAGGTCTGGCATCTGATCATGGCAATCGGCCCAATCAGACTCTGAATCTGAGGGATCTGCATCAATCGCGGTGGCATCAGTACCACCATCACCAAACATCGTGTCGCGATCAAGGACCGGCTCTGCTGCCTCTATGGTATCCTGAACCAGGGTGTGCTCTCCAGACTCTCCTCTGCTATCATCTCGGCATCAGCTGTATCTGAATATGAGAGGATGGTCTGTGCTGTAGGATCTGCCCAAGCTGCCTCATCGTCTGTGATCACAAAATCACAGTCCTGGTGGATGTCTGGCTCTGTGTCTGTCAGCTGCTCTGAATCTGTACTCGTATCTGAGCGGGCTCTCTCTCTAGCTCTGTAGTCCTCGACCGTCTCAATTTGTAATACTCTCGTCCTCGATGCGAAAGTACACCTTCCCGCTATCATGATCAGTCACCGCCTTGGCTATGCCCAAAAACGGACGACCAAGGATGATGGGGGTATCGGTCACTGACTCAGGGATCTCCATGTCCAACACTACGAAGTCCACGGGGAATTTCAGGCCCTGAATCGTGACGATAACATCTCTTAATAAACCCCTTCGGCCTCTTGACAGATCGATCAGCGAACTGAAGGACTGTCCTGCTCTGTCGAAGAGTGCCCAACTCGAAGCGGTCGAGAAGGGCTGCCGGAAGAAGGTTGATCGACGATCCGCTATCTAGTAGAGTACGGTCAAACCTCTGCTCACTGATCTGGCATCTGACATACGGGGCCCTGAATCTGGCCTCTTGGCTGGCAGTCGGTTCTGGATCGCAAAACACGTGGCTTTCGTCAGCACATGGATCTCTGAAGTGTGGTTCCTCCTCCTCCTCCTGACTGTAGTCCTGTCTCTCAAAGAACGCTGGAGAAGGGGGATGTGCTGCAAAGCCTCCTGGAGGGTCAGCTGGATGTGAATCGATCGATCATGCTCTGGCTGAACTCCTCAAGCTCTCTTTTTCGGATTTATTTCTTCTTCCCCTTCCCCATCTGAAGGGCTCTAGGGAAGGGGATCACAGGGTCCCTTCGCAGATGAAGGACTAGGAAAAGGCCTAGACGGTTCGACGACCGGATCCACACCATACATCATGCACCACAGTGGGACCAGAAGAAACTAAACCTTTTCCTTTATTCAAACCAAAGTTCTGAGATACACCAAAGCGAGGAAAGACAATATCTCTCTCAATACAAACACCGGTGGCCTCAGTACCACCACTGGCTGGCTCTGCTGCTGCTGGTAGACATCTCGCGGCGTCAGTACCGCGGGCTGGCTCGGCTGAACGGGTGGCATCAATACCACCTCCTCGAACTGGTGAAGCGGCGGCCTCAGTACCGCCGGTGGGATCAGCATCCTTGGTGGCTTCAGTGCCACCGTCATCATCTGGAGCGGCCTCAGTATCGCTCTCTCCTCCTCATGTGGCGCCTCTGACGTATCCTCGTGGTGAAGCTCAGATGAGGTTCCACCGCCTGCTGGGGTCCTACCGCTCCTAAGTGTGACAAAATCAGCATCAAATAGATCCGAAGATGTATCAACAAATGGATCACTAGGAGTGGCAGACTCAGTGTGTACTACCTGCTCAGATTTCCTCTTGAGGTTGTTCGGGTTCGGCTCAATCTGGGCTGGAATGGCGGCCTTCCCTCTCACCAAGTCCCGCATCTCCTGGCGGAACTCGTCCATCTCCCGTCTGAATGTGGCTGCTGGTCCGTGAGGAGGCGGGCGATGTCATCCAAAGCGGGCTCTCGTGGGAGCCCGACGGGTAGCCTCTCTGGTGCTGAGGCTGCTGGAGCTGCTGCTGGTGGTGAGAGGGATATGAGGAAGGGTGCTGCTGCTGAACTGGGTGAGCCTGCTGCTCACGTCTCCACGACTGTCCCTGCTGCTGATAGGACACGGACCGAAGGATGATGGCTGGTGCTGCTGTATGCTGGGGGCTGCTGCTGCTGCGACTGCTGGTGATCTCTCTGCTGGGAGTACTGCCCTCCCTGACCTGATGGCTGCTGCTGGGGCTGGGCACCACCACTCCCCACGCCTGAATCCGGGATGATCTCGTCGGATTCCAGGCTGGGGGCGGTCATACCCAAATCCCGTTGACATCCGTCAACG
Organism: Ottelia alismoides; assembly: GCA_037367405.1. Classification (NCBI taxonomy): domain Eukaryota; kingdom Viridiplantae; phylum Streptophyta; class Magnoliopsida; order Alismatales; family Hydrocharitaceae; genus Ottelia; species Ottelia alismoides. The sequence goes on along the minus strand of JAZKJV010008343.1, from coordinate 313,322 downwards.
GCTCTGCATCAAAGGGGGTCGCGGGAGTACTTCAGAGGCTGATCCGGCTGGTAGACCACCATCTGCATGTCTGGAGATGGTGGGGACTGGTAGGTAGGCTGCGGCTGCTGGTACGGCTCCGCCTGTACAAGGTGAACCTGTCTAGGCTGCTGTGAGGAGCTGGAGCGCTGGGACGAGCTGCTGCTGCCGCCAGTATCGCCTCGCGACAGAAGATGGGGTTGTGAAGCCGTCTGTGCCTCCTAGAGACACATGAGCTGGGTCTTCATGCGCTCAGAACCTGTGCCATCTGTTCCATCTGAGTGATGCTCTAGCACTGCTTCTTCTCAATCAGCTCCATGCGGTCCAACTTCTCGCTGATAATACCCATGTCCGCAGCGGATGACTCTGCATGTGCTGCTGCGACTGCGGACAAACTGGATGGACCTGCATCTACCCGTGCTATCCGCTGGTACTGCACGGGTCCTGGCTGCTGTGGCTGGGGTCTCTGAGTATACAACCTGGTCTGGGACATCACCATGTAGTTTCGGCCATCTCCTCGTAGATGGCCCAGACCTGGTCGTGGTCCTTGGCAAAGTAGGACCCGCCGCAAGAAGCGTTCACCAGACCCTGAAGCTCTGGCGTCAACCGCTTGAAAAAGCTCTGAACTAGGTTCGGCTTGGAGATATCGTCTGTGCGGGCATCTGTCTAGGAGCTCTCGAACCTCTCCCATGCCTCGTGAAACTGCTCGTTGGGGAACAGGAGAAGTTGCTGATCAGGGCCCTCGCTGCATTCGTCCGCCCGAGTGGATAGTACTTGTTCAAGGTACTCGGTGCGGAGCTGCTCCCATGTGTAGACAAACTTCCTCAAGTGTTTCAGCCAGGTGGCTGCTCTATCTGCCAGTGAAAAGGGGAAGGCTATCATCCGAATCGTGTCCTGATCCACGTGGCGATCATGGACAGTGCTGCAGATCATCAGGAACTCCTGGAGGTGGAGGTGGGGGCTCTCAGTGGCAAGTCCGTGGAAACGGGGCAGCAACTGCAAGGTGTTCGGGGGGAACTTGAAGTCCCCCACGATCGCTGGCACTACTACCCAATGATGCATGAGTGTCGATCCGGGGTTGTGCAACTCCGCATCGGTCGTGGTGGTCCTCCTGCCGTGGCGGCTGCCGCTGCGGTGGCGGCGGGCTGCTGCGGCTGCTGCGGCTCGTGCCTCTACATCAGGTATCTCCTCGGGCTCGCTCTGCTGGTCTCGCTCTGCACTGAGCCTCTCCAACTCTTGCTCATCTCTATCATGAATGCCCCTGATCACGTAACTGCTGCTGAACTGTCTCAAGTGATGCGATCAGGGTGGAGTTGATCGCCCCCTGGTCTAGTACAAAGTGCTCGGGCTGACGGGGGTGATCATCTGAACTGCCGGCCATGGCGATGCCTGCAAAATCAAACGAGCCCAACTCAGGTGCTGTCAAATCTGCTAATCTCTCCTCGGGCTCATGTCTCTCAGTACCAAAAGAAAGGGGGTCGAGGGGGAACAGGGCGGAGTCGTACTCGGGCTCGGAGAGCTGGTCTCGGCTCTCGCGGGCCAACCTAGATGATCGGGTAGACGTGCCCGAAAGCGGTGCAGCCAGAGGCTGCCTAAGAGACCGTCTACCATCATCTTGATCTGGCGAGTAAGGCGGATGAGATCTGGAGCAACTATGATCACAAACAAACCCCCGGTTCACCAAACACAAACAAACCCCCGGTTCACCAACGCAACGCGAGCTGAAGACCGTGAAAGTTCGGTCAATTTATCTTGTCTATTTTATTTTGGTGAACACACAAAATATCAGAGCGCTTACATGACCTGTTAGGATATCCGATGTTATCCCAACCGACTGGCCCGCACGGAAGAGTCGGTAATAAGTCGGGACTAGTACCGGGAGGCTCTACCTAGGGTGCGGGTCACTCTCTCGCGCATCCAAACCATACAATGAGGGGGTTGCTCTCCCCAAGACAAAATTTTTAGGGTGAGCGGTTTTTAAGATCAATAGTGTTAACCAGTCCCAATTTTATGGTTTCCTCTTTTTAATCTTTTTCAAATATCAAGCAAAAGGCCTAACGAATTTTTCGGTTCTCCTGATTATTTAATCCAAAACAGGGGGGAGAAGTCGAAAAAGCCGATGCGCGAGAAATCAATGATGCATGCAGAGATAGAAATGCGTACCTTGTCTCCAGCACTCTACATGCAAGTGATCCGCGCAGAATTTAAAGACAGAAAGGAAACTACCTAAATGATGCAACGGGAAAGACGAGTCCTAAACGAGCAATTTCTAGCGAAGAACCGTCTAACTCAGTCACTCGCCCTCGATCCAAAGAGTCCGGTCTAGACCCACCCCTCCTCTTCTCGACAAGTCGAGTTCAGGAGTAGCGCTTGACGGGGCAGGCTCGCGGCGCGTAGGCTCTCAGGAAAAGCGACTAAGTTATTTTTATTATTGATTTATTAGTAGGTCCAATTAACGTTCTATAGGAACAGATAATCAATTAGGTGTGTGGATCCTACTAACTACGACACAATCACCAGAAATTCCTATGTCTAGGGGCTCGAGCAAAAACCACGTAAACACCGGAAAAGGCAGAAAGAAAATAAAATAAAACCGCGAAAAACCGCGAAAAACGCGGCGAAAAACCGCGCAAGTCCTAAGGGTCCCCCGAGCACACCGGTGCTCGGCGAAACAGACCCGCTACGGCAAGTCCACAATGGTCCAAGTCTAAGTCCCTGTATTATTACAACAGTAATCAAATAGTCCTCACCCACTCAACTCTCTCTCTTGCTCTCTCCTGCGGCTCCGTGCAGAAGGGAGCCGCCTCCGAGTCTCGCGGTTGCGTCGGCTTCTCGAAATCGGCCGCCTCGATCCTCGGGCCCTCGCAAGAAAAAGAGACAAGTGGTCAGTCCAAATTATTGTCAGAAACTATCAGAAAAATGTATCTACAAAAATCTATACAAAAAGCCGTGAAAGTCAAAAAGCCGCGGAAAAGCTAAAAAATGACTACTAAGCCGTGCTCCCCGGCAACGGCGCCATTCTGATGAGCGATCCGAACGACTAAGGTAAAGATACAAAAATGGTCGTTGCGACCTCGGTCGCTCAGATGCGTTAAAGTCAAGAAAAATGAACCACTACTGAAAATAAAATCAATCAAGCACGAAAAGCGGTCCTGCTATGAGATTAACCTGGTATAACACCCAGGGTCGAACTCAAGGAGCACGGATTGGACGAAGGCCTACGAAGTAGTCAAAACAAATACAAGAAAAGAGGAAAATATTTTTAGTGGTTTTTACATAATTATTTACACAAGAGCCCCTATCTCCCTCTACTTTGGCTTTTATGCGGTCAGGCCCATGCTGAGCCCTCCCTTGGGTTAGGTTGCTCAATATTTATTCTAAATATTTCCCTCTTTTTCTTTTTAATCTTTATTCTTTTATTTTTGGCAAAAAAACATGCTAATTATAGGTTTTTACACAATGCATGCTTTTGGTAATTATTTATATTTACATATATCTACATGCATTTGCAAAGGTTTTTGTAGCTAAAATATAAGAATAAAGAGTGATGAATGGGTATTCATCACCTGCCACTGTGTAAAACCTTCCCTAATTTTTTGAGACATTTTCTTGGCTTTTACTATTTTTAAAAATTCAAAAACACGTATTTTAGCTACTGTTTGAAAAAGAAAATCAAATAAAAATATAAAAACTTTTCTAAAAATTCTAAAAAAAAATAGTGAGTGTTTGTTTTAGGTGTTTAAGCTTCTATCCAATTTTCAGCCTATTTGGATTTATAAAAACCATAAAAATTGAAAAACCATAAAATCATTAAAAATTCTATAAAATTCAAAAAAATGCAAACTCTTTTTCTGGAGCTTATTTTTTATATATATTTTTCATAAAATTTGTCTCCAGATTTTTATAGACCAATTATATATTTTTAATTGGTCTTTCAAGTCTGGTTGCACATTGATCTCCTGTTTTCCACTTTCTTGATTTTTAGAAAACCAACTAAAAATTGAAAAATCCCCAAAAATTATCAAAAAAGACTTAAAAACATAAAAAACACAAAAACAATTTTATTTGAATTTTCTGTGCATTTTTGAAGGTTTAAATAAATTGTTTTTGTTGCTTGTTTATACCTTTTCTTATATTTTCCTATATAATTAAAACACAAAAAAATTTAAAAACCATTAAAATCCACCAAAAACATTTTATCTTTATTTTATTCTTTTTTTGACTACTTCGTAGGCCATCTAGGCCAACCCGTGCTTCTTGAGTCCGACCCTGGTCGCTATACCGGGTTAATAAACTAGCGAGGACCGCTTTTGCTTTCATTGTTTTATTTCCCGATTTGATGGTTCTATATTTTTTCTTGTTGAGTTCGATTCTTCGAGATCCAGGTCGCAACGACCCGAGAGTGATTTTTACCTTGCCCGGATTTAGGAGGGGATTTCCGGCTCATCAGAATGGCGCTGTTGCCGGGGAGCACGACTTAGTAGTCATTTTCGCTTTTCGTGTTTTTCGCGGTTTTTTGTGCATAGTTGTGTAGATAGTTTTTATCTGATATTATTTGCATAAAATTTCAATAATCTGGACTGACACACTTCTGTTTCTGTTTCTTGCAAAGGCCCGAGGACCGAGGCGACTTTTTCAGAAGCTGAAGCAACTGCGGGATTCGGAGGCGGCTTCCTTCTGTACGAAGCCGCAGGAGAGCGCAAGGAGGAGAACCGAAGTACGGGAGCCACGAAATAGCCCGGGAATTAGCCATAGTTTAGTTTAGTTTAGATTAATTTTTCAGCAGATATTTTTATTATAATAATACAGGGACAGAGACTTGGACTTGGGTGATATTGGGGTCTGTTTCGTCGAGCACCAGTATGCTGGGGGACTTGAATCGTGATCGTACGCTCATCACTCAACACATGGCATAAGGAAGAAGCGACAATCGTTCAATTCGCTCTGGCTTATGTAATTTTGCCATTTCACCCCTACCATATTTTTGTATTTAATATTAAGACTCTAAACTTTCTTAAGCAGTTCAAATAATTTTGTAATATTTGATTAAAGATCCCCCAGATTTTTGGTATTTGCACTTCGGTCCTAGCTACGTCACCTCAAGTGATGCATCATGTGGGGTTGACTTTTTACGACTGACCCCTTGGGTTTCTGTCTATTTAGGATACATCCATAAAATTTCATATGTAGTTATAAATTTTGTGGTTATTTTGTAGAACAACCCCTAGCTTCTCGATAATTAAGTTTAAGTCCATGCTAAAGTGGTTCACATGTTTCTACACGTGAGCTTGGCAATTTTGTAACCAAGCCCTCACGGTATCGGATCTTGTAATTGATCCAAGAATTTGAATATTGCATTGAATATTTTGTATAAGTTTGTACTTTGGCCCCTGGATTTCCAGCTATTTACATATACACTCTTGCTAGTAGTATAGTTTCTCTTTATTGTTTCTATTTGTTTCAAATATCAATATAATTCGAAAATTACAAAAAAATGGACATAGCTTCCTGTTGTAGTAATCTTTCACGCACATATTTTATTTTGTATTTTAAGCTTTTATTATTTATACAAAATAAACAACTTTCTTTTTTTATCACTGTTTGCAGAAGAAAATACATAAAAAATATAAAACTTTTTGAAAAATTTCAAAAAATATATTTTATAACTATTTACTTATTTTCCAACTTGAAACCAAAAATCACTAAAAAAAATATAAAAGATAACTCTCAAAAATAGAAAACCCCCAAAATATTTATAAAATTGTAAAAATTCTTTAAAAAAAATTCAAAAATTGTATTTTCTATAGAATTTTTCTCTATATTATTATATATTTATTAACATTAATTTGGATAATTTTCTACTCTATTTTATATTTTTAATCTTCAACTGGGGGAAGGCAGGACTTTGGCATGGGATTACGGTCATTTAAGAAAGCAGTTAGAGCTTGGTAGCATTGCTTCATATTGGGGGTTATGGGAACACTATGCTGCAGTGTATTGCAGACACAAGAAAGTGGTCCTGACTTAGTAGACCTAACCAGCTTAATATATTCTGGTGGTGATCCATGGCCTTCGACGAGGCGATCGAGTGATTATCTCAGCCCAATCTAGTAATGCAAGCCATCTGCGGTGCAATTTTATTTTCAGATATTTATTTCAAACCATGTTTTGGGTATTTTTGACCTTAAAATTATATAAAATTAGCAAAATTCTGAAGAAAATCACAAAAATAGTAAAAATTATCTAAAATCCAAAAATATTTTATTTCCTTTATTTTTCTTATTTTTACTTATTTCTATATTTACCCTAGGGTATATTGTATATATACTTTTTATATAGCCTTATATATATTAAAAGATAAGGAAAATGTAAAAATATAAAATATAAAAAGAAAATATAAAGATATAAAATTAAAAATTAAATAAATCAAAAATAAAATTAAAAATCAAATAAAAAATCAAAACTAAATGGAGTTGCGTATGACCGAGATGAAAATGAGATGGTTCGTGACGGAAATTGGATGCAATCGGAGATGAACAGAGTCAATTTGATGAGAGAACGGTTAGAAATATTGAGAAGAGAAGGAAGAGGATAAGAGAGATTGAAGGAGAGAAATAGAGTGGAGGGGATTGAAGAGAAGAGAAGGGTGAAGCTTGACCTGGAATGGTGTCGAAAGGGATGAATGTGCGTCGCCTGTGGGTGTAGCAGTTTCTCCTGTTCCTTGCCTCAAGACACGACGACGATGCTCGCAGAGGCTGGCACGATGGAGGGGAGTCCTCAACACCGGCGTCGATCTCGCCAACTCCTTGCTTCTCCTCGCTGCGACGACAAAGGAGAGTCGCTGTCACTCTCGCTCTCTCTCTCTCTCTCTGCCGGAGCTCACTGGACTCGAAGGGAATGAAATGACGGATCCGAAGCTAGAGGGGGGTCGATAGTTTTTTATATATGGAGGTGGATCGGGTCATAGGTGGTGTTACGAGTAGTGCGAGGTGGTTGGACAACGACCAATCGTTGGAGCGGTTGGGAGGTTGACGGAGAAGAAGAAGAGTAAGGGAGAAGGACGACAGGAAGGTGACACATTGGGTTCCAAGGAGGAATAAAGGAGAAAACAGGGAAGAGAAGGGGAAGAGGGAAAGGGAAGGAGAGAGAAAAATGTATGGAGGACCAATGAAAGGTTGCCACATGGCAGAGGGAGGGAAAGAAGAGAAAAAAGGCAAAATAAGGGAGAAGGTAGAAGAGATATATACAAAATATTAATAACTTATAAATAAATATGTATAGAATAAATATAATTAATAACTAATTAGATTAAATATATTAATAATACAATAAAATAGATAATTACATAATTAGATAATTGATTATGATTAATTTTATAATTAAATATATAATTATTTAAATAATTAAATATCTTTAATAATAATTGAATAAATAAATACATAAATAATTAAATAAAATTTTATTTCATTTATTTTAGTAAAAGAGCATTAATAAAGTATATAAATATATTAAATAGTATATATTAAGTAATATAATTAGGACACATTGTTCAATATACCAATACGGTCCCGAAAATCACAACTTTCATATTAACTCTGATTTTAAGGAGTGTCATTTTATAAATAATTAAATAATATGACTTTTAAAACTGAGTTTGCCTAATTCGAATTCCGTATGGCCGATTTATGAGGTTCGGAAAATTTTGTTAGCGGTTTCGTGGCTTCGAATTTTATTGGTATTCTGACTTGATTATATTTTTATATTTTTATGTATCTTTTTTGAAGATTTTTAGAAAAGAAATTAAGTTAATCATATTTACGATTAATTAATTAAAAATTCGGAAAGTTTCTACATATAATACATATATACAACGGATCCCAAGCGTCAAAACTCATCGATTTTATTCGAATATTTTTTGATATTTTGAATAAATACTTTTAAGTATAATAGAAAGTTTAAAAATGAGTTTGTTCTGTTTGGAATTTTTTATAAATAGTTATGAACCTTAGAAGTCGTCTTTTACGGCTTTTACGGTTCATTGTGATATTCTATTTTTATAACGAGTTATTTTTTTGATACTTTTATAAAATAATATATATTTTTGTAACTAAACTTTTATAAAGGAAGTATTTTGATTCGATATGATATAAGTGATAAATAAAATAGGTGAAATATTTACAATGTGAAAATGAATAATTATATTTTTGGTCTTGTTTTTCTGGGTATTTTTATAAGTTAGGATCCTTATCTCCCCCTACTTATTTATTTTGTCGACTAAGTAAATATTGACCTGGTCTCGGGGTTAGGATCAGTCTGTATATATTTACTATATGCATCCTTTTTTCTTTTATTTTTCTTTTTATTTTTAGTCTTTTATTTCGGATAAAATAAATGTTAAATATTTAATATCAATATCTGTGGTTAGAATGTTAATTTATTGGAATTAGTGATTATCTACATGTATTTTACTAAATATTTTAGCCAAAATAGAAGAATAAATTCGATGAATCGTGGATTCAGCAAGGAACTCAGAGCATGATCTAGATAGATGGGATTTTGGGTACGAAAGTGGAAGGGGGAAGAAGGAGAAATTTAACATCTATCCTTTCTTTTCTTTTAATTAGGTTTATACCCATAAGTTTCCTCTTTAATTATCTTTGTCTCCAAAAGTTAATGCTCATCTAGAAGATGAACTGACGAAGACGGACACAAGTGATAAAACAACTAGAAGGTAGGGACAAACTGATATTAAAAAATAGGATATAATTGATATTGTGAAAGTTACGAAGGACATACATGTTAAAAAATTCCTTTTTAAAATGGGTTTTATATTACTTTAACATCGACTTTTCCTTCAAATTTTAAAATAAGATAGCTACAAACGTCTGATTTAGGCAAAATTTAATCGCTATGCAGAACTAGGGTGGAGCATTGGGTCGGGTCGGCCCGGACCTGACCCTAACCCGACCCGCAAAAGCCCGTGCCTGACTCGAACCCGATGTATAAATGGATCGGGCCTGGGCCCTCATATTTCAAAAATATTAAGATCATGCCGGGCTAGGCCCGAACTCGAAGTACAAATGGGCTGAGTCCGGACCCTCATATTTCAAAATATCATGTTAGAACCAAATTAAGGGACATGAATTTATAGTCACAATACATCCAATATTTCCTTCAATCACGAGTAGTGATATCATATTATAACAACATACCCAATATTCATGTGTTATGGATGAATTATATCTATAACAACAAATTAGAATCAAAGTGCAACTTCATGAAATCAAAATGGGCGTTGGCTGAGCCCGACCCGAACCCGAACCCGAGCCCGATGGCACAGGCCTTGGTTCGGGTCCAGGCCTTCGATTTGCTAAAAAAGCGGGCCTCAACCCGACCCAAGGCCCACGGAAAATTGACGAGCTCGGTCGGACTTTCCCGAGTTGGGTCGGGTCGAGCCCAATGATCCACCCTATGTAGAACAATATTCAAGATTCGATCTACATGTTTGGATTTTTTTAAACCAATATTGCAAAAAAATCAATAGATATGCACAACTTAGAAAAAAAGGTCATTCATCATTGCCCAGAAAAGTAGCAGCTAGACAAAATTAGAGAGAGGTCAAAAACTAGTCATAATCTCAACATCATCTTGTAGTTAGTGAAGAATGTCATCTTATATGTTTCAGACGAATGTTAATAAGCTATTAATGAATGCTGTCAGTAAAGGCGCATCTGATGGATTGTTAGATCCAAAAGGGTTGCATATTGCTAGTTGGAGATCTCTCTTAGATGTTGGAAAGATTACATCAAATCCAAGATGTTGGAGAGATTACGATATTCCTTAATTTAAGGCAATCATGTGAACTAATTCTGTTCTTAATTAAAGCGCGTGGTGGTTCCCATCTTCTTGTTCCCACACCATACTTGAAATGGACAGCCTCTCCGCCGACCTCATCCGCGACATCCTCCTCCGCGTCTCCGCCACCTCCCTCGCCGCCTCCGCACGCGGCGTCTGCAGGTCGTGGAGGTCCCTCATCGACCACGACCCGTCCTTCGCCCGCGAGCAGCTCCCCTTCTCCACCCCCGGTTACATCCTGCGCCACTTCAAGCCTTCCGAGGAGACGTCTCTGTTCACGTACATCTCTCCAACCAACAGCCCAATCCAGAGGAGCAGAACTTTCCGTCGTCCGGACCCCTCCCCGGAGACTGTTCCGTCGTGCAGTCCTGCCACGGCCTCCTCCTCACTGTCTCCGGCGAAGAGAGGCTTCCTGTGTACCTGTGCAACCCACTCCTCGACGAGTGGACACCGCTGGCGCCGGACGACTCGGAAACGGAGATCATCCGTTATCTTGACGGGGGGAAAGTACCTTGCCACAGCGGGTTCGGCTTCGATGCTTCGACCCAGCAGTATAAGGTCTTCCGTATGCGGTACCACGGGAACAACATCCGGGAAGCCAACTTGGTTTGCGAGGTCTGTACTGTTGGTGGAAGACAACCCGTCACCGGTTGTTGGAGGACAGCGGCGGAAGTTGGCCGATTCATTCTCCGACAAGGCGGGGGAGTCCTCGTTGACGGTAAACTCAATTGGCCCGCCGATCATCACTGGCAATCGTCAACACTGGGTTGCCCCATCGTTTCTCTCGACGTAGGAACGGAGAACGTCGCAGTGTTTCGAGGCCCTCCCAATGTGTTCATCACGTCGGTCTTCTCCATGCGAGGATACCTTGCCGTGCAAGGGCGCAAACGTTACCTGAAGGGGGAAGAGATCTGGGTGATGATGGAGTACGGGAAGGCCGAGTCTTGGGCTAAAGAGTGCAGCGCTCCTGCGGTGCCTCGTTGCTGTACCACTCCATGCGGCCCGTGGAAGGATGGAGCCCAGATTTTCCGCAGGCATTCGAATACGATGCGTGATGTCTATGTTTCGTCCAACTCAACAGCCGAGAAAGAGGAGGTGATTGACGTGGGTGCAATCCACGGCTTCAAGCGACAAGGATTGCTGCAGTACACTCCCAGTTTGATCTCCCTCCGACGTCGCTCCGACGAGAACAAGGGCGAGAACGTCGTTGCTGTTGGCAGTAAACGGAAGAGAGACGAGTGGATGCCAACATGAAGACCCGTCTGTCATCAGCGTCTATTTTTGTTGGCTTTCAATCTGTTATTACTTTGAGAAAATGCCCTATCGTAATATTTTCAAACATAGACTGTGTACTAGAAACTGATTATTTCTGTTTAAAAGAATAAAGTTTTTGAGATTTAAGGGTCGTGGCCATACGAGATGTGGATGGTCGAAATCACATAGATTTCTACGTGTCATTGGGTAAGAAATGTTTAGAGTCGAGTCAACTTGCTTATGAAAAGATGCACGTATGAACTTTTTTAGTAAAAAAAGATCACACAATTCATTCATCACATGGCCAAATGAAGGTTGTTTAAGTACATTGCCTGCAGAAGTAAAACCTCTGCATAAGCGGGGAAAAAAGTTCAGATATAATAAGGGTACAGCAGCAGCAGAAGAAAGTTGCAGAGTTAGTAGACAAATTAGGGTTTAGAAAACCTGATCCGATTGGCCGGTCGAACTAGTTCAAGCCGGCATGTTTGGCCGGTTTCGTAAAAGTTAATATACAGGAAAAGGTAAAATCAGGTTTGACCCGTTGAACTGAACCCGGTCGACTCAATTGAACCGGTTTAGTGAGCTCCACTTTGAATTTTATAATTTAGATAAAAATATGAAAATAGTTGTGGATGTACGAGATGTAAGTGAGAACTAATTCTGATACAAGTGTTACCATATTCTTATCTAGTTTTAAAAATTAGGGTTTTTATCAGTTGTGCCCCTATGAGATATTGCAATTTCAGTTATGCCCCTCCCTTTTTGGGAATATCAATTGTGTCACCGACTTTTTGCCGTTCTATAACTTGTGCCTCTCGGGTTAGTTGACATCCATCTCCGACATAAATGGACGTTAACTTTGATGACACAAGCGCAATTAATTTGAAAAATGAGGGTTGTAAAGTCATCCCTTCCCCTTCCTCCTTCTCCTCCATCTTCTTCCTTTTCCTCCCCTTCTCTTCCTCCTCCCTAGCCTCATACTCCTCCTCCATCACCTCCCGCTACTCCCCACTCCCCCCTCGCTCCTCCTCTACCGTCTCTTCTGCCCTAAGCTCCTCAACCCCACCGCCCCCTACCGCCTCCTCCATCGACCACCTCCTCCCTCCCAATCCCGCCACCGCCTTCCCAACTCAACCCTGCACCTCCTCCTCAGTCCCCTCCTCCCCAGCTTGTCGCCTCCAGTCCACCCCTCCTTCTGCCCCCTCCTCCCTAGCCCAACCCTCTCCAGCCTCCCCCTTCGCCCTGCTCTGTCCCGAGATCCTCCACTCGTGCCTCCCACTACGCCCTCCTTCCGCCCTATGCCTCCCTCCCACCCCCAGCTCCTCCAGCATCTCGGATGCATTCACTTGTTGCTCCACGTACATAGTCCATGTCGCCATCGGCACACCGCATGCTCTCCAAGCACGACTTCCTCCGACAGTGCATCACAAACCCGCCTACCTCTATTGTGTTGCCCTCAACCTCCTTCAGACCCCATCTTTAGTGAACAACTCACTTTGCAACAGATCTTCAGCGAGTATGTTCACCTTCAAGGCACAACCCACGTGGAGAATCTCAACGAATAACCATTTTTGTCTTCCCTTTATGCTCCCATCTAAGTATTCTCAATTCAACTCAATTCCTATTTGCTCTTCGCACTCTCCACCTAATCCTTTTAATTGTTTATGCTTTCTCGTGTTTTAAATTCTTCCTTAGTTTATTGTTTCAAGTCTATAATACTAATAGTTCTGCTGATATCCTTTATCGAATGAGATTACCAGGATTTGTTGTTCTGGAGTTAACATAAAATGATATTTTGAGGTGCAGGGTAGAGGGAAGGTGCGGGTAGAGGAGCACAGAGCGGAGGAGAAGGGGATGGAGGAGGAGGTGATCAGAGGAGGAAGGATTGGAGGGTGACGGGTGGATAAGTGAAAGCGGGAGGTGGTATTTTTTTCCGGATTTGCCCCTCTTAAATATACCATAGTTTGATTAAACAATGGTTAAGTTCAATCATTGACGACTAAAGTAACAGGAGGGAACAAGTGATATAACGGCAAGAAATCGAGGGTACAACTAATATTCCCAAAAAAAGGAGGGGCATAACTGAAATTGCAATATCTCAGAGGGATACAACTGATAAAAAATCCTAAAAAGTATATTATCATATTCTCAAAAATGGATAATTCCTAAACACAGATGCATATGTAAAAAGATACTGAGAACATACGAATAATATTAAAAATACAATTCGTAAGATGCAATTAGGAATATAGGAAAAGCATATCAAATTGATAATTATATTGATAAACACAAAGCAAGTACAATTGCCAAGGGTTATATTCAGAAAGCTAGAATAGACTTCAAGCAAACCTAAGCTTTGATTGCTAAGTTTTCATCAATAACAAATGAACTTAATTATAGTTGCAATTATGGATTTTGAATGATTCTAAATAGTTGTGAAAGGCAAAACCTTTTTAATGGCTAATTAACAGAGGATACGTGTATGCGTGTGATGACCTTATGGTTTTTAGGTAGAAGTTTTCGGAGAAAAGGATTAATAAATTTAAAAAGGCGTTATATGGATTGAATCAATCTTCACAACAATGAGATTTCAAATTCCATGAGAAAATTATCTCATTTAACTTTATTATACCATAAGGCTTAGGGATTCGGGATGTGGCGTGCATGAATAAGGCTTTGTTGGCAAAGTGGGTCCTTCAGATTTGGGGAGATTCGGACAGGTTGGTGGCTAGACTTCTGCGTGAGCTCTACGGGGTGCGGGGCTCCCTAGAGGCAGGGAGGTGCGGTTCGAGTCCCCACTTTGGAGCGGAATACGGGAAGTTCTACCCATGTTGGCACCGAATCTGCGGCCAAAGGTTGGAGACGGGGAGAGTTTTAGTTCTGGCAGGACGATTGGACGGGGGATGGGCCGCTAAGCAGTAGATTCCCGAGGCTTTTTGCGCTGGCAGCGACGAAGGAGTGTTCTTTAGTGCAAGTCGGGACATCAGAGTCCTGGGTTCCACAGTTCGTGTCAGTTCTCTCAAGCCAGCGTGCAGAGGAGCTAAACAGGATGCAGTCGGAACTGCCGAGGCCAGAAGGCTTTACAAATGTGAGGGATCATTTTGAGTGGGTTAAGGGAAGGTTCTCTACAAAGAAGGCTTACATGGAGTTTAAGGGGACCACTGCGTCTACAGATTTAGAACTCTGCTCGGATATGAAGATCATTTGGGCCAGCAGAATTCCTTGCAGGGTTAAGGTCTTTCCTCTGGTGTTTAAGGAGGGGAAGATTATGTGATAAAGTAAGGAGGGGAAGACTGTTTAACATTCCCGACACGCAGTGCGACAGATGTGGTGAACATGCTGAAGATGTAAATCATTTGTTTTCAGGTGTCCAACGTCTGAACATGTTTGGAAGGAGGTTGGCGCACCGTGGTCTTCGACAGGAGGTAGGCGGAACTCTGGAGGATGGTAAGGTCGGTGGGAGGAAACTCTACAGATGATTGCGCTCTACCTTTTGCAGTTCTTTGGGCAATTTGGGGAGGGAGGAATGATCTCATTTTCAAAATCAAAGGTTTTATCCGGAGAATGTACTCGCCCACTGTAAATCTCTATATCGGTTCTGGATCGCTGCCTTAATGTACTCTTTTTTATTATATTAATACAACGTTCTTGAGGTGAATCCCATCTCGGGAGGTCACCCTCATGTTATTCAAAAAAAAAACTTTATTATACATAAATCGGATAATTGTGTATATGTCACGAATAGTGAGAGCAAATTTGTGATTATGCCATAATATGCGGATAACATTCTATTTGTAGATAATGATATAATAAAGCTCAAAAAAATGGAAAAAATTGATCAATGAATTTGTGATGGTAGACACGAGCGAAGCAACTTATATTCTAGGAATTAAAATATAAGAAATAAAGATTCAATAACATCGAGTCTTAGACAAAAAAACATACCAACATAATCTATTTAAGAGATTTACATTACATAACAACAATCCAACTCTGACACCACTTGTGAATGGAAAGAGACTCAATAAGAGTCAATGTCATAGAAATATAGAAATCTTTAGATGTTCCATATGTACAAGCGGTGGGAAATCTATTGTATGAAATGATGTACACTCAACTTGATTTGGCTTATCCAGTAAGCCTAGTTAGTAGATATCGAAGTAATCTTAGACAATACATGATCAATAAAGATGATTTTACAATATTTGAAAGGAGCTGCGCATCCGAAACAGATGTATCAAGCTGATTGCTTGTGGTAGTAGGATTGTCTAGCGCAAATTTCGAAGAGGATGTGAATGATAGGAAATTGATGAATACTCATTCATCACTCTTTATTCTTTTATTTTAGCTACAAAACCTATGCAAAACACATGTATATTCTTGTAAATAACAATAATTGTCAAATAGCATGCATTGTGTAAATATGCATTATCAGCATATTTTTGTGCATAAATTAAAGAATAAAGAAATAAAAGAAAAAGAGGGAGATATTTACGATAAATTGAGCGACCTAATCCCAAGGGAGGGCTCAGCATGGGCCTGACCGCAAAAGAACCCAAGTAGAGAGAGATAAGGAAGCTCATGATTGTACATATACCTATAAATAAATAAAAATTATTTTCCTCTTATTCAAAATAAAAATGGGTGTGTATTTATATGTATATAATTGTAAATATAAAATCAAAATAAAAATGAGAAAAATAGAAGAAATTAAAATTCCTTCTCCATTGTATATATGCCATGTACATAAAACCACAAACCTATTTATTTTCCCTTATAAATAAATAAATAAAAATTCCATAAAAATATGTACATATCCCATAATTCATAATGTATATAAATAAAACAAAAACAATAAAAATAAAATAAAAATAAAAAGAAATAAAAATAAAAATCAAAATCACATTATATATATATGGGTCATATGTGGCTGCCCCCGCCTTATTTGGTCAATTTTTTTTATTTTTTTTGAAAAATAGCGCCATGTACATTCATCCCTATATCCCTCCTATATACCATTCGAATTTCGTCAGAAACAGAGACTCCTACGGCCTCCATCCGGACAGTAATTTTTTAACGGTAACAGGATTTTTTTAAATCGATACCATCGAGATGGAGGCCGTAGGAGTCTCTGTTTCTGACGAAAATCGAATGGCATATAAGAGGGATATATGGATGAATATACATGGTTTTATTTTTCAAAAAAAATAAAAAAATGCCGAAAAATGGGGCGGGGAAAGCCATGTTGGCTGCCCCCAGGGGACAGCCCCATTTTTTCCTATATATATACCATATATGTATATAAATAAAAGTATTTATTTAACCATTGTAAATAATTAATAAAAATAAAATAAAAATACCCCTTTATTCCAAATTTTATCTTATAAATAAATAAAATATAAAACTGGAATAAATGTATAAAAATAAACAATTAAAAATCAAAAATAAAAAAATACATATGTATATACCTGTATATAATAATAATATTTTGTAAATACATAAAATATTTTTCAAAAAATTAAATAAAAATCACTAAAAACTATTTGAAAATAAATAAACATTTTTCATGTTTGAAGTTTTTCGAAAATAATTCATTTACTATTCTTAAATGAATTTCTAAATAATTTAAAAATGAAATAATCTGATTGGTCTACCGGGGATTGTTGACCCCGGTCAACTCCCCCCGCGGACCCTCTTCCCCCGCGGATCCAGCGCTGGGCCCGATTTCTCTCCTTTTTCCACGCTTGATCCGACCACCAAAGCCTTAAACCCCGGGTCCTAATCCTTCCCTGTAGATCCGAGATCCACGTCTAGGGTGGATTTTAGGGGTCCATGCATCGACGTACGTGCCCGAATCCTTCTAGCCGGACCCCTCGCACTATTTATCTTCACCTCTGACCGCCATTCCACGCCATCTTTGGCGTCGCCCCTTCCACCCAGGACCTCCACCCGATTCCTCTGAGTGACAGCTTTGGACTGGTGTGTTGTAGAGAGCGGAGGAGCTTCCCGTCACTGATCCGGCAACGTCTCCCCGCCGTACGCCGCCGAGAGCAGCGCCCGAGCCTCGGGCCTTCGACGACCCTCGAGGCGATGACCAGAGCTCCGCGAGCTCATCCCCAGTCGATCCCACGCATCAGATAGACTCGATTCTTCCCATCTTTTGCTAATTTCAGATTACCCCCAAATCGACCTTCCACCGTCTCCGATCAATTCACGTCACCTCACTCTTCGATTCAATCATCGGATGACACCCACATCTTCGCGAGACTCCTCCTCACATTCAGCACCCACTCACACCCCCTGTCTCGTCCCGGAGCAGGAACTTCGACCTCCACCACCGTCGCTTCACAGGAGATCGACCATCTCACCTCACCTGACCACCACACCACCCCTAACCGGGTCGAGGCACTTTGCCCTCGACCCAGAAAGCTTCCTGTGTCGTTTTTCAAGTCAGAAGAGACCTATCTGAGGGTCTACGCATTCAGGCACAGAGCTCCAGCTCTGCCTTCGCCGCCGGAGCTCCTCGGAGCTTTCCGACGTCATCGGAGGAGCCCATAATCTGCGGGAGGCTGTGACGATTCTGTTCCACCCATTGGCAGCCCCTGAGGAGGTCCAGCGCAGCCGTGGTGCTCCAGCGAACTTCGTCGGAGCCGTGTTCTTCCAGTAGCCTCAAGAGTCGTCCGTTCAGCCCCGACTTCCCAGACTTCATCCGGACCGCTCGATCAGGCGAAGAGGAGGCCTATATCAGCCACCGTCCGATCGACACGTGGCCGTCTCATCGCCCTTCATTCAGCGAGGGGTGCCCTTGATCCACAGTCGTCAGATCTTCCACGTGGACACCTCTCAGCCATCAGATCCGAGCCGGTGTCCTTCGTTGAGCATCGCCCCGCAGCTGTTGGATATCACACGTGGCGCACCTCCAGCCCTCGGATAATAAAGGGGTAAATATCACTTAGGCCCCCTCCTATTTTTCTTTCATTGTTGAGTCATGTAAATATTTTCAGTAGTTGTTTTTAGTTTGGTAAAATTGCACTTAGGACCTAGACCTTTATTATATTTGCATTTTCATCCCTGTGTATGTGAGACACGTGCGTTGTCACGTGATTTTTGGTGAATTTGCATTATCTGGGCTTGTAGTTTCTGCGTGTTAATGAATGAAATATAGTTTTTGATATTTGCATCCATACCCCTGTGCGTGGTTGTCTTTGACATGTTTGAAATTGTTTGGGTATTTTGCAACTTCTTCCCTAGACTTTTAACACATGTTGCTAATAAGTCCATGGAAGTAAGTTTTATTACATATAGGTCCTTCCGTGCCCATTACACATGCCTCATGCGTGCGATATTGGAATTTTTGCACGAAGGTCCTCCAACTTTCTGAATTTGTTACATTTCAGCCCCTAAAAATATGTTTTCTTGCGAATAGGTCCCTGTGCACTGTGTGCTTGTTTTGGTTTTAAATAAAACATCAAATTCAATCCAAATTTTGTGAAAATTGGACATGTGGCTCCTGCCACTGTGAAAATTTTCCTTAATTTTTGGATACATTTTTTAGCCTTTTTATTATTTTTAAAATTCAAAAATAGTTGTTTCTAAGTCTGCAGATTAGAAAACCATAAAAAATATTGAAACTCTCTTAAAAATTCTAAAAAAATAGGATTTGTTAATTTTTGTGTGTTTGATTTTCTATGCATATTTGGCTATTTTTGGATATATAAAAATCCTAAAATTTGAAAAACCCCTTAAAACTTATAAAAATTCTAAAAAATAGTAGAAAATTCCAAACACAATAAACTCTTTTTCTGAATCTTCCTCATTATTTCTACTTTTCATAAAAATACCTCCAGGCTCTTTTAGCCATTTCATTTTTTAATTTGGTCCTCTAAGCTTGACTGGACAGTTTGCCTTTGTTTTTGCCTTCTTTGATTTTTAGAAAATTCCATAAAAATTATAAAATTCTCAAAAATTCACCAAAAACAGTAAAAAATCATAAAACCTAAAATATTTTTGTTGGAATTTTTGGACCATGTTTTGGCATTTAAATAATTGGTTGAATGTGTTTGTTTTTTACCTTTTTATTATTTTCCATCATAATTAAAAATCCAAAAAAAATATAAAAATATTAAAAACCACCAAAAAATATTTGCTTTTATTGTATTTTATTGTTGACTACTTCGTAGGCCGCAAGGCCAACTCGTGCTCCCTGAGTCCTACCCAGGGTGCTACACCAGGCTAATCTCATAGCCAGGGCCACTATTTGATTTTCTTTGATTTTATCTGCTTGATTGGTGGTCTATTCCTTCTTTTTCTTGATTGAGCTGATATCCCTCTCGATCTGGGTTACAACGACCTGAGAGTGATTATTTTATCGAAATTGATCGGTTGATCTCTCGTCTCATCAGAATGGCGCCGTTGCCGGGGAGCATGGCTTAGTAGTCGCATTTGATTTTTTTTCGGCTTTTTGTATATATTTTTGTATATATCTTTCTGACTTGTTTATACATTTATCTGGTCTGATCACTCTCTGTTTGTTTTCTTGCGAGGGCCCGAGGACCAAGGCGGCTTTCTTAGGAAGCCGAAGCAACCGCGGGAGTCGGAGGCGACTCTTTTCTCTACAGAGCCGCAGGAGGACGCGAGGAGCGAGCATGAGTGCGGGAGCCGCGAATTAGCCGCAGATTAGATTAGTGTAGTTAGTTTATTTTCTCAGCAAGACTATTTATTTATAATATTACAGGAACAAGACTTGGACTCTTAGACTTTCGGGGTCTGTTTCGCCGAGCACCGGTGTGCTCGGGGGACCCCATCAGATTTTCGTGGCTTTTTCACGGTTTTCGACGTTTATTTACTGCTCATTTGATTTACGCGGAATTTAGTCCTAGCTTAGGAGTTTTCTTTGATTGTGACGTAATTAATTAAGGCCCAACCCTAATTATCTGCCTGTGCCTATAAATCAATAATTGGATTTAATTAATTAAATCACAAAGAAAAAGCCGCTTATTAGAGCTCTGGTCCACGTGCCTTGAGGATCACATACAACGCGTGCAGGATCCGTTGTGGCGGATACCGAGTGGCTCCTAAGATAGGACTCTGGACCTAGGCTTGAGTACCCGGCTACTGTTCTTCACGAGTAGAACTGCTTTGTTTAGGGCCGGTTTTTCCGCGTGCATCATTTAGGTAGTTTATATTCTGTCTTTTATTTTATGCGCGGATCACCCTGTATGTAGACTGCTGGAGTCAGGTACGCATCTCTTACTCTGCATGCATCATTGATTTTCGCGCATCGGCTTTTTCGTCTTCTCCCCCTGTTTTGGATTAAAATAACCAGGAGAACCAAAAAATTCGTTAGGCGTTGTTTGATATTGAAAAACACATAAAAATAAAAACTATAAAATTGGGACTGCTAATCCAACTTGACCCTAAAAGACACTCACCAAAAAAATTTGTCTTGGGGAGAGCAACCCCCTCATTGTCTGGTTTGCATGTGCAAGAGAGTGACCCGAACACTAGGATAGAGCCATATCCGAGCCTCGATCAGACTACCGGCCTTTTATACGTTACAGTCTGTTCGGCAGATTGGATTCCCAACAGGTCATGTAATCGCTCTGCTATCTTGACTTGATTACCTAATAAAAACTGACAAGATAATTGACCGAACTCTTACGGTCTTCAGACCGCATTGAGTAGGTGAATCCGGGGTTTGTTTGCTCATCATAGTTCTTTCCGGATCCCATCCGCCCGACTTTCCAGATCACGATGATGGGCAGGAGGTCTCTTAGGCAGCCTCTGGCTGCACCGCTTTTCAACACTCCAGCCCACTCATCTAGGTCAGTTCGTGAGAGCTCAGACCCTCTCTCCAAATCCGAGTTCGACTCTGCCCTGTTCCCCCTTGACCACCCTTCTACCATTCCTGAGATGCCAGTGCAAGATGAGAGACTACAATCAGATGATTTATCGGCACCTGAGTTTGGGTCTTTTGCCTTTGCAGAGACCATGGCCGGCAGCAACGATGACCGCACCGGAGGTCCCCGACCAGAGCAGACATTTGTCCTGGACCAAGGTGCGATCAACTCCACCCTGATTGCCTCCCTTGACTTAGTGCAGCAGCAGTTGAGGGATCAGGGTGCATTCATGATTGAGATGAGGAGAGAGATGGAGCAAATGAGAGCCGACCGCGAGCAGCGCAGCCCATAGGACAGACCCGATGGTGCAGCAGCAGCCGCAGCAGTAGCAGCAGTAGAGCCTCCGAGACCGATGCGGGAGTTGCACAACCATGGATCGACTTTGACGCACTATTGGGTGGTACTTCTAGCTATCGTGGGGGACTTCAAGTTCCCCCCGAACACTCTTCGGCTTCTACCCTGGTTCCATGGGCTGGCTACTGAGGAGCCCCATCTTCATCTCCAGGAGTTTGAGATGATCTGCAGCACCGTCCACGATCGTGAGGTAGACGTAGACACCATCAAGATGATTGCTTTTCCTTTCTCCCTGGCAGACAGAGCAACAAACTGGTTGAAGCACTTAGGGAGGTTTGTGTACACCTGGGAGCAGCTCTGCACCGAGTACTTGAACAAGTACTATCCACTCGGGCGGACGAATGCAGCGAGGGCCCTGATCAGCAACTTCTCCATGCTCCCCAACGAGCAGTTTCACGAGGCATGGGAGAGGTTTAGAGAGCTTACAGACAGATGCCCGCACCACGACATCTCGAAGCCAAACCTTGTTCAGATCTTCTTTTACGGGTTGACACCAGAGCTGCAGGGCCTGGTGAACGCTTCTTGTGGCGGGTCCTACTTCGCCAAGGATCATGATCAGGTCTGGGCTATATACGAGGAGATGGCTGAGAACTACACGGTGATGTCCCAGACCAGACTCTACACTCATGGACGCCCCAAGCCACAAACCGTGCAATACCAGAGGATAGCACGGGTCGACAGCGGTCCTTCTACTTCGTTAGCGGCAGCCGCAGAGGCCGAGTTTACAGCCGCCGACATGGGCATCATCAGTGAGAAGCTAGACCGGATGGAGATTATAGAGAAGAAGCAGTGCCAGAGCATTTCACAGATGGATCAGATGGCACAGACACTGAGTGACTTGAAGACACAGATCATGTGTCTCCAAGAGGCACAGACGACTTCTCAGCCCCGTCTTTAGTCACGAGGTGATCCGAGTGACAGTGGCAGCTCATCCCAGCGCTCCAGCTCTAGCCAACCTAGACAGGTCCACCTTGTACAGGCAGAGTCGTACCAGCAGCCGCAGCCTTACTATCAAGCACCACCATCTCCAGACACTCAGATGGTGGTTTACCAGCCGGATCAGCCTCTGGCAGTACTCCCGCCACTCTCCTACGAGCCTGAGACGTTGATGGACGTCAACAGGATTTGGCACGATCGACACCAGCCCGGTATCCGACGAGACCATCCCGGATTTCGTTGGTCGGCCGGAGGTGCCAGCTCCCAATAGCAGCCTTCAGGTCAGGGTGGCCAGTACGGCCATCAGCGAGAGTAGCAGCAGCAACCCCCAGTGTACCACCACCAGCAGCAACAACATTCAGCCTAGTATGGTTCTCGTCCCTATTAGCAGGGACATTCTTTGAGGCGTGATCAGCCTCAGCAGCAGTATCATTCCCAGTCATACCCTTCTCACCAGCCACAACAGTACCCGCACCAGCAGCAGCAGCCTCACTACCAGCGAGGCTACCCGTCAGGTTCTCATGGGCCATCCTATGAGAACCCAGCCTTAGACGATATAGCCCGCCTCTTGACTGACCAGCAGGCTATCTTCAGACGGGAGATGGATGAGTTCCGCCAAGAGGTGCGAGAGATAGTGAGAGGGAAGACCGACATCCCTGCCCAGATTGAGCCGAACCCGAACAACCTGAAGAGGAAGTATGAGCAGGTAGATTTCACAGAGTATGCCACTCCTAGTGATACATTTGGTGATTTGTCTGCATATCTGTTTGATACTGATTTTGTCACACTTAGGAGCGGTAGGACGCCAGCATGCAGTGTCTCGTCTGAGCTACGTTCTCATGCCACTTCAGGAGCACCAAGCGAGGAGGATCGCGGTACTGATGCCGCGAGAGATGATGACGGTGGTACTGATGCCACCATGGATGCTGATCCCACCGGCGGTATTGGGGCCGTCACTTCACCAGATAGAGGAGGTAGTACTGTTGCCACCATTGTTGCCGAGCCAGAGCATGGTACTGATGCCGCGAGTCGACATGCCGAGGGTGGTGCTGATGCCACCATTTCTACTTCTATCAGTCATGTCGTCTTTACATCCGTTCATGTGTCTCAGGACTTATCTGGCAATAAAGGAAAGGGTTTATTTTATTCTGATCCACCTGTGGTGCATGATGATGCATGTGTGGATTCTGCCGTGGGTGAGCAACCTAGACCCTCTCCCTAGTCCTTCATATGAGAAGGACCCTGTGATCCCCTTCCCACGAGCACTTCACATGGAAAAGGGGAAGAAAAATAGAAAAATCCTAAAAAGAAGCAGCAGGAAGAGTTCAGCCAGCAGATGATAGACAGATTTCACATTCAGCTGACTCTTCAGGAGGCCTTGGAGCACATCCCTCTACTCCAGAGATCACTCAGAGACAGGACCACAGTTAGGAGGAAGAGGAGGAACCACCAGTCAGAGATCCATGTGCTGACCAGAGCCACGTGTTTCGCGATTCAGAACCGTTTGCCAGCCAAGAGGCCCGATTCCGAAGCCCCTTATGTCAGATGCCACATCAGAGAGCAGAGGTTCGACCGCACTCTATTAGATAACGGTTCATCGATCAACCTACTTCCGGCAGCCCTTCTCGACCGCTTCGAGTTGGGCACTCTACGACAGAGCAGGACAATCCTTCAGTTTGCTGATCGATCTATCAAGAGGTCGAAGGGGTTGCTGAGGGACGTTGTCGTCACGATTCAGGGCCCTGCAATTCCCCGTGGACTTCGTTGTGTTGGATATGGAGATCCCTGAGTCTGTGACCGATCCCCCAATCATTCTAGATCGCCCATTCTTGGCCACAGCCAAGGCAGTGACCGACCATGATAGCTGGAAGATATGCTTTCACGTCGAGGGCGAGAGGTGTACAAATAGAGACGGTCGATGACATCAGAGCCAGAGATTCAACATGCTTAAAGACGAGCACAGATTCAGAGCAGATGACAGATGCAGGGCCAGACATCCACCAGGACTGCAATTTTGTGATCACAGATGACGAGGGCAGTTTGGGCAGATCCAGACGCACAGGCCATGCTCTCACCTTCAGAGTTCGCTGATGCAGAGACGCCAGCAGAGGAGAGCTTGGAGAGCACATTCCTGGTCCAGGATACTTTTCAGCCAGCAGATCCGGTTCTCGACCGAGAGACAGAGATATTTTGTGATGATAATACAGATCACTCGGAGTCAGATTTTGATTGGGAAGAGATTGATGAGCTTATACCCTGATCTGACTTCTACTGAGCCTTCATCTAGGGAGGAGGTTGATGCCATGCAGAGCAGAGACAGTCCAGTTGAGCAGCCTTCTCCAGATCCAGTTTGCGAGAGAGAGTTCTCATTTTCCCGAGCAGAATTTGGCAGCATACACTCGGATTCTTCAGAAGCCAGATTTTGCCAGCTCCAGTTTGTCCAGAGCTGAAGCCACTACCATCGTCGTTGAAGTATAGGTTCCTTGCGGGTGAGCATGAGATGCACACAGTCATTATCTCCGCTGATTTGACTGGAGAGCAAGAATCCCGTTTGATGGGGGTTCTTGAAAAGAACCGTAAGGCGATAGGATGGAGTGTAGCAGATCTCCAGGGGATCAGTCCGGCTATGTGCTCTCACCACATATATCTCGAGGATGAGGCAAAGCCGTCGCGTGAGTTCCAGCGGCGGCTGAACCCGAATCTGAGAGAGGTTGTCATGAAGGAGATCTCGAAGTGGTGGAGCGTCGATTTTATCTACCCCATCTCCGACTCCAAGTGGGTCAGTCCGTTGCATGTGGTGCCCAAGAAGACGGGCATCACTACAGTGGTTACGGAGTCCGGAGAGGAGATTGATACCCGGGTGCCCACTTCTTGGCGGGTCTGCGTAGATTACAAACGACT
Organism: Ottelia alismoides; assembly: GCA_037367405.1. Taxonomy (NCBI): domain Eukaryota; kingdom Viridiplantae; phylum Streptophyta; class Magnoliopsida; order Alismatales; family Hydrocharitaceae; genus Ottelia; species Ottelia alismoides. The sequence goes on along the minus strand of JAZKJV010008343.1, from coordinate 288,105 downwards.
CAACCAGGCCACCAAGAAGGATCATTTCCCCCTGCCCTTTATAGATCAGATCATTGAGAGACTGGCAGGGAAGAGCCATTACTACTTTCTGGATGGGTACTCCGGCTACTATCAGGTGGCCATCGCGCTCGAAAACCAGGACAAGACCACCTTCACATGTCCCTTCGGCACATACGCCTTTAGACGCATGCCATTTGGGCTATGCAATGCCCCTGCGACTTTTCAGAGATGCATGTTGTCTATCTTTTCGGACATGGTGGGGGAGTGCTTGGAGGTCTTCATGGATGATTTCTCGGTCTACGGCGACGGATTCGACTCCTGTCTTGACTGCCTAGACCGAGTCCTTCAGCGATGCATTGAGGTTTGCCTGGTATTATCTTGGGAGAAGAGTCACTTCATGGTGACTCAAGGGACGGTTCTTGGCCACATCATCTCCAACAGGGGCATGGAGGTTGATCCGGCCAAGGTGGATGTCACTAGCAAACTCAATCCACCGCCGAACTTGCGGCAGTTACGGTCTTTTCTAGGGTACGTCGGTTTCTACTGACGATTCATTCATGATTTTAGCAGGATTGCCCGACCGTTGACTGTTCTGCTGACGAAAGACACCGAGTTCCTTGTAGATAATAAGTGTCTATCGTCATTTGAGACTCTCAAGAGCTGTGTGATAGAGGCTCCTATCCTTCAGCCACCTGATTGGTCTCTCCCATTCGAGATCATGACGGATGCCTCCGATTTTGCCGTAGGGCCGTGCTAGGACAGAGGAGGGATGGAGTCCCATTTGCTATTCACTACGCTAGCCGTACATTGGATGCCGCGCAGCTGAACTACACAGTCACTGAGAAGGAGATGCTAGCCGTAGTTTTTGACCTAGATAAGTTCAGATCTTACATTATCGGATCTAGAGTGACCATCTTTACCGATCATACCGCCATCAGGTACCTCATGGCAAAGAAGGATGCCAAATCTAGATTAACCATATGGATCCTTATACTCCAGGAGTTTGATATAGAGATTAAGGATAAGCTTTGGAGTCAAGAATGTGGTGGCGGATCATCTCTCCCGATTGGAGTATCTTGAGGATTCTGATCAGATTGACCCTATTTACGAGACCTTCCCATATGAGGAGATCATTGCTATCGCCTCGCTCCCATGGTATGCCAATATTGTGAACTATCTTGTCGCCAAGAAAGTTCCACAAGATTAGCCCAGGCAGAAATTTGAGACCTTCCTTGCGAAGGCCAAGTTTTACCATTGGGAGGATCCCGTCTTTTACCATGAAGGAGTGGATAGTATCTGGCGTCGGTGCATTCCTCAGGAGGAGCACCACAGCGTCCTTACTTACTGCCACAAGCTGGAGGAAGGAGGACATCACTCAGGGAGGAGAACGGCACAGAAAAGTGCTCCAATCTGGCCTATGGTGGCCTACTCTCTTCAAGGACTCTGATGAGTTCGTGAAGAGGTGTACTGACTGTCAGAGGATGGGCACTTGTGGACAACGTGATATGATGCTGATGCAGCCCATTCACTTCTGTGAGGTTTTTGACGCATGGGGCATTGATAACAGGCCGATCACTAGGGTATGAGGTACAGAAATAGGGTCGTTGCGACCCGAGCAATCAGACCATGTCTATCAAGAAATATCGAACCACTAATAGAAATAAAATCAATCCAACACTCAAATAGCGGTCCTGCTATGAGATTTACCTGGTATATCACCCAGGGTCGAACACAAGGAGCACAGATTGGCTAAAAAGCCTACGAAGTAGTCAAAAATCAGAGAAAAAGGGAAAACATTTTTAGTGGTTTTTAATTGTTTTTAAAAATTTTTTTGGATTTTTAATATGTAAAGAAAATAAGTAAAAACAACCACAAGCAAGCCTTAACAATTTATTTAATGTACTAAAAGGCAAGCAAAAATTCAGGAAAAAATATTTTTAGGTGTTTTATATTTTTCTGTGTTTTTGGTGAATTTTTGAGATTTTTCTGATATGTATTTTATTTTCTAAAAACTAAACAGTGGCGAAAATACAAGGCACTGTCCAGCCAGGCCCAAAATCCCTAGATAAAATATCTAAGGACCTCAAAAGGGCCTGGAGGTAATTTTCCTGTAAAATAGAGAAAACAAGGAAAATTTGAGTACCAAAATTATTGTTTTTGGTTTTTTAATGTATTTATTAGAATTTTTATGAGTTTTTGAGGGTTTTTAAGTTTTTATGGGTTTTTAGTGATGAAAAGTAGCCAAAATTGGCTAAAAAATAAAAGAACACACAAGAAGCAGAACCTAATTTTTATAGAATTTTTAGGGGGGTTTTTATATTTTTTTGTGATTTTTAAAACTCAACAGTGCCAAAAATAGATGTTTTTGAATTTTTAAAAATAGCAAATAAGATCAGAAATGTCCTCAAAAATCTACAAAAATCCTACACCATGGCAGGAGCCATGTGTCAAATTTTCGTTGGATTTGGAGGTGATTTGATATTTTATTCAAAAATGACAAGAGGGCAATGTGCACATGGACTGAAGTGCAAATGCCCGAAGTTCTGGGGGTCCAGGTGCAATTAACCCAGCAACGCACGCGCGCGGCGCGTGCCTGGGGCACTCAGGGACCTTTTGGCAAGAAAAACAAGTCCGAGGACCTTTTGGTAACTCGTACCAAAAAGTACAAGGGCTGTATTGCAATTAACCCACAAAATAGGCGCACATGCGTAATTAAACACTCACAGGGGCATATATGCAATTACCAAAAAGTTTTCATTCAATAACAAACATCCAGAACTACAGGACTAGAGTTGCAAATACACCAAATATACACGTGACGACGAACGTGGCTCACACAGACAGGGGCATAAATGCAAATAAACTAAAGGATAAGGTCCAATGTGCAAATAACCCAACGTAAATAAAGTACGCAAACTATTTACAGGACTGAAACGTAAAGCATAAACTAAAAGGGGGCCTACGGTAAATTACCCCTTTTATTACGTCGACGGCCGGATGTGCGCCACGTAGCAGATCTGACGGTTCTGGACGACGGACGCTTCTCTCCTTCCTCACGTGGGCCTGATCGACGTCTGATAGCGAGACGCGTGGCAGATCTGACGGATGCTAGTGAATGGCGCCTCTCTCTCTGTTTGGACAGTCAGGATCGTCCCTCGGGATGATCAAGCGGTGGCTGCAGCTCCTGAATGGATGGACGTGATGAGAACTGGAGCGCTGAGGGCGATCGGACGGTGCTCGAGGATCCTGGAAGAACAGTTGGCCGGCGAGCTTCGCCGGCCAGGTGCGAGCGCGGTGGTCCTCGTCTGCTGCCTCTGAAGATCAGAACAGGTCCGCGATGAAGTTCCGCAGCTGGTAGTGGCCTCCGATGGCCCAGCCGAGCCCTGGAGGGGCTCCGGCGAGGTCGGCGGAGGAAAGCTCCTGGCCTGGATGTAGGGAAGCCTCAGATGGCCTCCTCTGGACCTGCAAAACAGCTCAGAAGCTTCGCGGGTCGAGGGCAAAATGCCTCGACCCGGTAAGGCGGCGTGAAGGTGGTCTATGCGTCGGGATGAGCGAGCTCCGGCGAGCGACGGACGGTGGAGCTCGAACCCCAGCTCCTGTGCGAGCTGGGTTGAACGAAGGGGCGGAGAAGGTGCGTGGAGGAAAGGCGATGGTGAACGTGGGTTCCGATGATCGAAATGATGCTCGAGGTGGTCGGAATCAACGGAATACAGTTGGGGAAAACTAGAAATTAGGCGAAATAGGAAAGCTAAAAGGTTACCTGGGCGATCGAGTAGACTAGGCTGGAGCTGAGGTAGCTCCCGGTCGTGGCCTCGAAGGTCGTCTGGTCCTGAGGCTCGAGCTCCTGCACAGGGTGGAGCACGGCGGCGCTACGTCGCCGGATCAGTGGTCCGGTCACCCCCTCCTCGCTGCGACACGGGCAATCGAGAGCTGTCACCTCAAGGACTGCTATGGAGGTCACGGGATGAAGGGTGGAGAGCCAAAGATGCCCAAAGAATGCGGCGGAGCTGGGTATTTAAGTGGCTCGGGGTCCGAAACGATGAGCTCGGGTAGGGTCACGGTGGTGCGCGGACCCCGAGATTGACGCCCGGCGAGGGTGTCGGATGTGGGAGGTGACAAACGGAGCCGGGGTTTGGGTGTTAGGCAATCGGGTCGAGCGGGTATAAAATGGGGAAATCGGGTTGGCCGCTCGAATCCGGAACTCTGTGGTCCAAGGGGGGGAGTTGACCGGGGGGTCAACATCCCCCGTGGACCAATCAGGAGAGGCCACGCCATAAATGATTTGAAAATTCGAAATAAAATAGGAAATGACCGAATTATTAAAAACTCAAAACATAAAAGATTTTTATTTTAATTTTTTATATTTTTTGGTGATTTTTAATTAATTTTTCAAAATAAAAATAAGGTATTTACATTATATAGCTATACATATGTATATATACAATATGGAGGCTTTTGATTTTTGATTTTTAATTATTATTTTTATACAATTTTATTCCCATTTTATATTTTATTTATTTATAGAATAAAATGAGGGATAAAAGGGTATTTTTATTTTGTTTTTATTATTTATATACATAGGTGAAATAAATAGTTATATACAACTATATACATGGCATTTGTACAATATATTTTTGTAATTTTAATTTTGTTATTTTTATTTGATTTTTGTTTTGATTCCTTTTGTTTTATTTACTTACAATATATAGCATAGAATATTTACAAAAAGCTTAGAAAATGTTTTTATTTATTTACAAGGTTTAATAAATATAGAGGCATGGTCTATGTACATGGTGAAAGGGTATTTTTAAACTTTTTACTTTTCAAATTTTTTTTTTGTTTTGTTTTTTTATCTTTTATAACTATGTACAAATATTTACAGATGTATTTTTGGTGAGGAAAATATTTTGTTATTTTATTTACATAATTATTTACACAAGAGCTCCTATCTCCCTCTACTTTGGCTTTTATGCGGTCAGGCCCATGCTGAGCCCTCCCTTGGGTTAGGTTGCTCAATATTTATTCTAAATATTTCCCTCTTTTTCTTTTTAATCTTTATTCTTTTATTTTTGCACAAAAACATGCTAATTATAGGTTTTTACACAATGCATGCTTTTGGTAATTATTGATATTTACATATATCTACATGTATTTGCAAAGGTTTTTGTAGCTAAAATATAAGAATAAAGAGTGATGAATGGGTATTCATCAGGCATCGATTTCATGGGTCCATTCCCTAGGAGTTAGGGATTTGAGTACATTCTGTTGGCCGTTGATTATGTGAGTCGTTGGGTTGAGGCCATCCCCGCCCGAACCGCAGATGCTAGGACTGTTTGCAGATTTTTGAGGAGGAATATCATTTCACGGTTCGGGGTTCCTAGAGTGTTGATATCTGACGGGGGATCTCATTTCGTCAACGACAAGGTAAAGGCCCTTGCTAGAGAGTTCAGTATAGACCATCGAGTTGCCACTCCATACCATCCTCATACGAATGGTCTTGCTGAAGTGTCGAACAGGGACATCAAGACTATATTGCAGAAAGTCGTCCGCCCTGACCGAAAGGATTGGTCACAGCTTTTGGACTCGATCTTGTGGGCATATCAGACGTCTTTCAAGACTCCTTTGGGTGCATCTCCCTTTCGCCTCGTTTATGGCAAGCCATGCCATTTACTTGTTGAGCTGAGACATAGGTCACTTTGGGCAGTCACTGATATATCACTCTATTCACTTTGCGTGAGATGTGGTCTCTTGACTCACATCTATTACATCTCACGCCTGATTATCACTATTCTTCCGACCTGTACAGATCCAGTTGTCCATATCACTCTATTCTTTAGTCCCACATCCCTTCTTTCATCTTATGATTTTGCTATACTTAGGGTGTACTTTACCCTAAGTATGGGGGGATGTAGGACTCTCGGGTATTCTTTTGATTCATTCTAACCATGTTTTGCTGCCTATACCTAGGGATATTTCACCCTAAGTATGGGGGGGGGGGGTAGAACCTGTACATCCGTCACTCGGATTTTCCTTTATGTACGTGATGAATCTGTGATTCATCACTCTAAAAGTTGAAAATAGAGCTTTGTTCCCGAGTAAATAGCAGCATATTTCCACTTATATTTCATAAATAGCATTCATGCACGCATGCATAATATCTGCATTTTAGCATTCATATTTGCATTAAATAAGAAGCCAATTTCCCTTGTAAATATCCACCTGTATATTACATAAAATACCTTATTTGTATATATTTTATACTAACTCCAAAGTCAATAAAACCAACTCTATAGTGTATATATTACTAACACTAATTAAAGAAAAAATATCTAAAAAATACTAACTTGTAAAATTGACCAATAAAACCCCAATCCAAATTTGAGACTAGAAACCTTAAAACACGTATATCTCTCTCATACAGCCTCCGAATTAGGTCTACTCACTTTTAAAATAATATATATTCAAAGACCTTCGAAACAAGACTAATTTCATTAAAATCGGAGCTCGTATGCAAAATTTGGGTTTTGGGCCCCTTTTGTACATTGTACATAATGACCGTTTTACCCCCTGTATTTTACTATTTTATTTTCGTCATTATTAAAAATCCAAAAAATTAGATTAAGTTGTAAATATTCTTCTCATATTTTCTTTATTTTTATTTTGATTTTTCTCTAAATTAAAAATAAATAAAGAATTGCAAAGGATAAAATGTGGTATTTTATACCTATAAGGTACCACCCAAAAATATGTTTTTATACAGATGATCTCGTTTGATTTTCGGCCCTTCACGAAAGTTGTAGATCTCGTAGAGAAGAGCAACATTCGTGTTGATCACTTTTTGATCTAACCACTTCTATTATTTCTTTTTGATTTTTGTTTACATTTAGTTGTGAATTCTTCTCGGAGCGACATGTGGCTCCTCCGGAAGCCGCCACATGTCAACTCCATAGATTTTGCACTTAATTAAATAAAATGTCACATGGCCGCATCCGAGCGAGCCAAGTGGCACCATCTCCTCCTCTCTACCCATTCCTTCCCACTCTCCCTTAACTTAAGGGAGAGACCACCATCGACACCTCCCATCCCATCCCATCTTCTCCACTCCTTCTTCCATCTCTCCCACTCTCTCCATGCCCTCTCCAACCTCCACCTTCTCCTCTTTATAATCCCTTCCACTCCCCAATTCATCCGCATCCGCCAACTTCAAGCTTAGCTCCTTAGATCTATCTCTTTTCCTTGGTGACAGCAGGGAAAGTTGTCATCGACGACAGTGTGCTAGGCCGGCGAGATCCAAGGCTCTCCTCCAGCCTTATTGCAACTCCCTTGTGGGTTGCTGAGCTCGCCACATCCGCCGGTGGTTGGAGCAACGACAAAAGAACCTTTTAGGTTCTTCCCCAGGCGAACCTACATCCACTCCTCCAGGTAAAATTCCTTCCCCTCTCTGTTTCTTCTCCTTCTATCTATCTCTCTCTCCTTGATTCACCCACGTCCACGCATCAAACCACCAAACAAATCATACTTCTACGGATAAATCACACGTTGCGAATGCAACGATGATTTTTCTTAAAATTTTAGACGAACTTTCATCAACCGATTCGTCGTTTATTTGCGTCAAAGTAAACAAATGCATGAGGAACAGGGGAGGTGGTGAAACTCCCCTGTTTCTTCTTCCTCCACTCCTTTCCTCCATCCTCCACGTAGCTCGCCTTCGGCCACGCCACCATAGCCGTCGCCGCTCTGCTGCCTCTACCCCGACGACCCTTGGTCGTGTGTCGGCCATCCTCCGCCCGGCAACGGCTCCATTTTGATGACCGAGGAGCCTCCGAGACTCTACCTGTGGAGAACTCGGAGGAAGAAAAGGAGGAGCATCACCACCACCATCGCCGGCAGAAGAAGAGGACATCTGAGTCCTCAAAGCAGCATTCTCGCATCCGCATGGAGTCCGATGAAATCGATGAAGAGCCCGCACCTCCATCTGAGGAGGATCGTCCAACAGTCGCGGAAGAAGCAGCACCGGTTTCGCCTCAGCATTTTCATTTCAGTCAGAGTCAGATTCCTAATCTGTTTCAGAGTCCGAGTCATGTAAATAACTCAATTCCAGTTTTCAATGAAAAGATTTTAGTTTCAGAACATGAGTTAGAGTCAATAATTCCTTTCCCTCGAGCTCTTACGGGTGGAAAGAAGAAAACCAAAAACATCCAAAAAGATGACCCTGAGATGGCTGAAATTCTGCAACAAATATATCAAGGTCACAATCCCCTTTGACAAGTACGTGGAGATGACCCCTGCATTCCAAAAATACCTTAAGGTGAGATGCACACCTACTAGGGTTAGCAGGAAGATCAAAAGCCGTGTTGAGAAACACGTTTTATCAGTAGCCATGACTTGTGCAATAAAGAACTCGTTTCCAAGGAAACGAAGAGATATGTGTGCACATTATATAGTGAGTCATGTTGATGACATCGCGTTTGCACACACTCTCCTGGACAATGGTTCCTCGATCAATCTGATGCCTACAGCCCTCTATGAGCGGCTTAATCTCGGCCCTCTTAGGAAATCTAGAGCTCTTCTACAGTTTGCTGACAAATCAACCAAGAGGTCCCAAGGAGAGTTAAGGAACATTGTGATCAAAGTCGAGGGGCAAGAATACATGGTGGACTTCACTGTCCTGGATATGGAGACCCCTCGTAATTGGAGAGATTCCCAGATCATTCTAGGTAGGCCCTTCCTCAGAACAACAGGGGCCTTATTTGACTATAAGATCGGGAAAATTCAGTTCCAAACTCCAGGCGGAGATGAGGAACTTGAAATGAAGCAGACAAGATGGCAGAGACCGGATTCAGAATCCAGCACCGAGTACTCTTCTACCGGAACAGACTGCGAGCATGTAGACTTAGTTGGGCCATGGAGACAGAACCCTACCAGCACCGATGCGTCCATCTCATCCGAAGATGATCCAGTGCATGAGTCAGTCTGTGAGGTCCTCAGAGACGAGTACAGCTCAGAACCTGCATCGCCCTACATCTTCGATGACATAGAGGCCCAATTGGGCCTGTCTGTCCTCCCCTCTTTAGGACAATCGGAAGATGAGGATGACGAGTTGGACGTGGCTTTTGCCGATTGCATGGAGACTTTTGACGATCCGACTCCTGAGCCAAACAACTTGGTGGCAGCTATCACAGAGAACGATCCAGCCACTTCAAACACCAAGCCAGATCAGATTGAGCCAGAGTTCTTAGACGATCACACTATTTCTGAGCTCAAACCTTTACCCACAACTTTAAAATACGCCTTCCTTGCGGGACAAGACAAGAAATTTCCGGTCATCATCAGTTCGCAATTGACCGAGGAGCAGGAATCTCGTTTGCTAGAGATCCTAGAGAAAAACCGCAAGGCGATAGGCTGGAGCATTTCCGATCTCCACGGGATAAATCTCGCTCTGTGTTCGCACCATATTTACTTGGAGAACGAAGCCAAACCCTCTCGTGAATTCCAACGTCGGTTGAATCCAAATTTACGAGATGTCGTGAAGAAGGAGATAGAAAAATGGTGCAACGCGGGTTTCATTTACCCAATCTCCGACTCTAAGTGGGTGGCCCCAATCCATGTTGTACCGAAAAAGTCGGGAATTCGGACGACCACCAACGAGGACGGAGAGGAGATCGTGATACGAGTACCCACGTCGTGGCACGTCTGTGTGGATTACAGATGCTTGAATGCCGTGACGAAGAAGGATCATTTCCCCCTACCATTCATTGATCAAATCTTAGAGCGACTAGCGGGGAAAGAGTTCTTCTGCTTCTTAGATGGGTTCTCAGGCTACAATCAAGTAGCCATAGCTCTAGAGGACTAGGAAAAGACCACATTCACATGCCCCTTTGGTACCTATGCTTTCAGGCGCATGCATTTTGGGTTATGCAATGCTCCAGGTACTTTCCAAAGGTGCATGATTGCTGTATTCGCCGAGATGGTCGGCGAATTCCTGGAAGTCTTCATGGATGACTTCTCGGTCCACGGCGATTCATTCGATTCCTGTCTTAGGAATCTGGATCGAGTCCTAAAAAGATGTTGTGAGGTCAATCTGGTGCTCTCTTGGGAGAAAAGTCACTTCATGGTGACAGAGGGCATTGTGTTGGGGCATGTCATCTTCAAGAGAGGAATGGAGGTTGACCCTGCCAAGGTGGATGTGATCAGACGACTCCAGCCACCAACCAACGTTAAGCAGTTGCGGTCGTTCCTCGGGCATGTTGGATTTATCGAAGGTTCATTAAGGATTATTCTAAGATTGCCCGGCCGCTAACTGAGCTTTTAGGCAAAGACATGGAGTTTATTGTTGATCACAAATGTCTTGAGGCCTTTAAACTTTTGTAAGGAATGATTATGGACGCTCCCATACTACAAGCCCCAGATTGGTCTCTACCTTTTGAGATCATGACGGACGCCTCAGACTATGCTGTTGGGGCTGTGTTGGGACAAAGAAGAGATGGCGTCCCGTTTGCAATTCACTACGCAAGCAAAGTACTTGATACCGCTCAGCGTAACTATACAGTAACGGAAAAGGAAATGCTTGCGGTAGTGTTTGCCTTGGACAAATTCAGATCTCACCTCATTGGATCCAAGGTAACTGTGTTCACTAACCATACAGCACTACGGTACTTGATGGAGAAGAAGGACGCGAAGGCGCGTCTTCTTCGATGGATTTTACTTATCCAGAAGTTTGACTTGGACATCCGTGATAAACCTGGAAAGAAGAACGTAGTGGCCGATCATCTCTCTCGTCTCGAAGATCTTAATACTTCCGAGGATTCACCAATTCGAGACTCCTTCCCTGATGAGTCGATTTTTTGTTATCGACTCACTCCCATGGTATGCCAATATAGTGAACTATCTTGTCTCCAAGAAAGTTCCCGAAGATTGGCCCAAGAGCCAAATCGACCGACTGAAGTCGGACGCTAGACACTACCATTGGGAGGATCCGATCCTTTTCTTCGAAGGACCGGATTGTGTCTGGAGACGATGTATTCCTCAGGAGGAATACCAGAGTGTCCTTTCTTTATGCCACAGCTTAGAGGCAGGAGGACACCACTCCGGGAAGAGGACCGCATGGAAGGTACATCAGTGTGGCTTCTACTGGCCGACTCTGTTTCGTGATGCCATCTCCTTCGCGAAGTCGTGTCCAGTATGCCAGAGAATGGGATGAACCATAGTTTCCAAGGATAAGATGCCAATGCAGCCGGTCATCATTTGTGATGTCTTTGATGCCTGGGGCATCGATTTCATGGGCCCATTCCCAGTCAGCCACGGGTTCGAATATATCCTTCTTGCGGTTGATTATCTATCCAGATGGGTGGAGGCTATCCCGATCCGAGCCGCAGACAGCAGAACTGTCTGTGAATTCATCAGAGAGCACATAATCTCCAGGTTCGGGATCCCCAAAATGATGATATCAGACGGGGGTAGCCACTTTGTGAATCAGGAGGTGAAGAAACTCCTGAAGGACTACGGCATTGAACACCGTGTTGCAAGTCCTTACCACCCACAAACCAATGGTCTGGCTGAGGTGTCGAATCGGGAGGTGAAGACCATATTGCAAAAGCATGTCCATCCGGACAAGAAGGAGTGGTCTCAGATCTTAGTTCAAGTCCTCTGGGCGTATAGGATGGCTTACAAGACACCATTAGGCTCCTCCCCATTCCGAATGTTATTCGGAAAGCCGTGCCATTTGCCCGCAGAGTTAGTGCACAAATCAGAATGGGCAATTAAGAAGGTCAACTGGAACATGCTCCTTGGGCAGAAGCTGAGAGACATGGATCTGAATGAGCTTGTGGAAGTCAGAAACGCGCATATGACAACAATTTGGTGTACAAGGACAAGGTGAAGCGTTGGCATGATAGATATATCAGACGAAAGACCTTTGTTCCTGGACAGAAGGTATGGTTGTTCAATGCTAGGCTGATGATTTTCCAAGGCAAGTTGAAGTCTAAGTGGACGGGCCCATTTGTCGTCCGTACGGTGCATGACAGTGGATGTGTCGAGATCTCAGATCTCGCAGATGACGCACCGACATTCCTAGTGAATGGACAGCTGTTGAAGCACTTCGTCGAATCCAATGAGCAGTTAGTCCATGTTGAAGAGATTGTATTCATGCGCAAGACAGATACAGCAGATACACCTAGAGCCGCGTATGAGACCTTGCAGCAGTGAACTCCTGCCATCCGCAACATCTCGAAAGATTCAGACCGACTCATCTGTATATATCATCATTCTTGTACATCCTATCCTTTCTCTCGCAACTCTAGTAACTCATCCCCGTCTCATTACATCACTATCTTGGAATATACTTAGGATGACCAGATCCTAAGTATAGGGGGGAGGAGTCACTTGAGTCGGTTCTTTGTACATTCTCTAGATCACATGGGTCCTCTTACTCACTTCTGTCCTATACTTGGGCTGACCTGAGCCTAAGTATAGCGGGGACCGATGCCCGCATTGTATAATCATCCATTTCTCCTCTTGCCCTCGTCCGCCCCATTTTTTGATCTTCTTCTACACTTAGGCAGTCAAGAGCCTAAGTATAGGGGGACGGTGTGACTTCTATACATTTTTGTAATTTTAGCTCTCCTACGCTTAGCCCGAGCTATGTCTTTTTGGTTGTTTTCGTGCTCTGAGGACATAGCACACGCTAAGTATGGGGGGCGTGTATATATTACATATATTCTTTACCCATAGCTCGTACTTTCGCGTATTTTCGCGTATTTTCTGTATATATTATGCAATAATTACAGGGTGGGTAAAAATTGAAAAAAAATTACTATATGTATAATACGTGTATAAAAAATGAAAAATTCTTGTAAAACATACTTTTGTAAAATTTGTTGGATGTATACCGAAAAAAATTGTATACTATGTATATTATGTATAAACTAAAAACTTGTTGTAAATAATACAAATTGTTGTATACTTATACCAAAAAAAATTTGTGTTGAAAATAAGGCTTCTTATTTACTCTTACATATCATCCTTGCATTTTTTTTTAAAAAAAGTCTTGCATTTCATTCATAGCATGTCATCTGCACCTCTCATTTGCATATCTTGCATATGCAAGGTGAAAAGCTAATGGGTTCTGAACCGTGTTATGAGTAGATATTGAGGATGGGCTTGATTTGACCTTATCAACCTAATTTCAGAGGAACCTTATAGGAACTGGAGTTAAGATTTTTCAGGTCAAGTGACTTAAGTCTTTGAGTCCGCAAGTCTATGTTCACATGTCATCTTGATTAGTCTAAGTAGAATATCTCGTGCACACGCAGGATTCTTTTAGACAGTGACCTAACTTGGACAAAGCACAATGCATGTAGCTCTTCATTGATGAGGTGGTGAGGAGGTAGAATCCTTTAGCTTGGAGTAGCACACGGGTGGAAACATCCGTCCTCCTCTAGGGAGGGTAGTGCATCTCAACCTAGTCTGGTGGTGTTGAAGTCTAAGGACAGGACGTTGTGGGTTACAATAATGCTTCAAAAAAGGGATAGTCTACTGGCTCAAGAGGAAAAACTCCTGATGTACATGCTGCACCTTGTATATAGTTCCAAAAAAAAAGAGAAATGCAAGAACTCCAAAAAAATAGACATGCCAAAAAAATGCCTGTTGGAGTATGTATACTAGCAAGAAGTCTGCAGCTGGATGAGTTGGCTACACTGGTCAGGCATCCCGGAATAGGTTAGCTACACTGGCTACCGTCCATTCTTTATTCTTTTCTCTACCCCCTCCTCTTGAGTTGGCACTTGAACTTAGAAGGGAATACCCCGCTCCTCGAGGAAAGAGTTGCTGGACCGGGTTATTGAGTTACCTTGTTAGAGGAGGCTGGTTCCGAGTCATTTCTGATGTGGGGAGCTATTTATCACTTACACAGTACAAGTAAGAATCATAGTCATCAGAAATTTGCGTTTGAGGATTTGTTCTGACCTGACTGTTAAGGCGTCTTGAATAGAAGACTTGTGGAACTTGAAGTCTGTTAGGTCTTGAATTCAGATCCCAATAAGGTTCCGCCACACAATTAATCCAAAGGTCGAGTCAAGCTCTATTTTCAACTTTTGTTCATGTCCTTGTTATGGAACCCAATCTCATTTCACTCTTGCATTTCATTTTAGTTGCTCAGGGACGAGCAAGGTTTAAGTATAGGGGGTTGATGAATCTGTGATTCATCACTCTAAAAGTTGAAAATAGAGCTTTGTTCCTGAGTAAATAGCAGCATATTTCCACTTATATTGCATAAATAACATTCATGCACGCAAGCATAATATCTGCATTTTAGCATTCATATTTGCATTAAATAAGAAGCCAATTTCCCTTATAAATATCCACCTGTATATTAGATAAAATACCTTATTTGTATATATTTTATACTAACTCCAAAGTCAATAAAACCAACTCTATAGTGTATATATTACTAACACTAATTAAAGAAAAATATCTAAAAAATACTAACTTGTAGAATTGACCAATAAAACCCCAATCCAAATTTGAGACTAGAAACCTTAAAACACGTATATCCCTCTCATACAACCTCCGAATTAGGTCTACTCACTTTTAAAATAATATATATTCAAAGACCTTCGAAACAAGACCAATTTCTGGAGCTCGTATGCAAAACTTGGGTTTGGGCCCCTTTTGTACATTGTACATAATGACCGTTTTACCCCCTGTATTTTACTATTTTATTTTCTTCATTATTAAAAATCCAAAAAAATTAGATTAAGTTGTAAATATTCTTCTCATATTTTCTTTATTTTTATTTTGATTTTTCTCTAAATTAAAAATAACAAAAAAAATTGCAAAGGATAAAATGTGGTATTTTATACCTATAAGGTGCCACCCAAAAATATGTTTTTATACATATGATCTCGTTTGATTTTCAGCTCTTCATGAAAGTTGTAGATCTCGTCGAGACGAGCAACATTCGTGTTGATCACTTTTTGATCTAACCACTTCTATTATTTCTTTTTGATTTTTATTTACATTTAGTTGTGAATTCTTCTCGGAGCGACATGTGGCTCCTCCGGAAGCCGCCACATGTCAACTCCATAGATTTTGCACTTAATTAAATAAAATGCCACATGGCCGCATCCGAGCGAGCCAAGTGGCACCATCTCCTCCTCTCTACCCATTCCTTCCCACTCTCCCTTAACTTAAGGGGGAGACCACCATCGACACCTCCCATCCCATCCCATCTTCTCCACTCCTTCTTCCATCTCTCCCACTCTCTCCATGCCCTCTCCAACCTCCACCTTCTCCTCTTTATAATCCCTTCCACTCCTCCATTCATCCGCATCCGCCAACTTCAAGCTTAGCTCCTTAGATCTATCTCTTTTCCTTGGTGACAGCAGGGAAAGTTGTCATCGACGACAGTGTGCTAGGCCGGCAGATCCAAGGCTCTCCTCCAGCCTTGTCGCAACTCCTTGTGGGTTGCTGAGCTCGCCACATCCGCCGGTGGTTGGAGCAACGACAAAAGAACATTTTAGGTTCTTCCCCAGGCGAACCTACATCCACTCCTCCAGGTAAAATTCCTTCCCCTCTCTGTTTCTTCTCCTTCTATCTCTCTCTCTCTCTCCTAGATTCACCCATGTCCACGCATCAAACCACCAAACAAATCATACTTCTACGGATAAATCACATGTTGCGAATGCAACGGTAATTTTTCTTAAATTTTTAGACGAACTTTCATCAACCAATTCGTCGTTTATTTGCGTCAAAGTAAACAAATGCATGAGGAACAGGGGAGGTGGTGAAACTCCCCTGTTTCTTCTTCCTCCACTCCTTTCCTCCATCCTCCATGTAGCTCGCCCTCGGCCACGCCACCATAGCCGTCGCCGCTCTGCTGCCTCTACCCCGACGACCCTTGGTCGTGTGTCGGCCATCCTCCGCCCTCAACGCGAGCTCCTCCGCCCTGCCAACGCGTCACCTTCACTGCCAAGTCGCCGCCCGCCGCGTGCGCTAACCTCCAGGCGTACCACCTGCTCTAACTCCAAGCCGCGAGTGCCCTCCACCTCCGCGCCGACGCCGCCCCCAACGCGCCTCCACCAGACCGCGCGTGAGCGCCCTCCGCGCGATGTCCTCCGCCTGCACGTGACACAACCACCAGCCCACCCTCCTCAGGCGCGCGCGCCAGCCCCTCCTCGCGCACAGGCGGCAACGGCGCCTCCGTGCTCCCACGCCCTCGAGCCGCCTACGCCCTCGTCACCTGAAGCCGCAGGCTGCGGTTGCGTAGAGGCCGCGCACAGCGGCCCTTGCTCCTTCGCGCGGTGCTGCGCGTCAGGCGCCGCCCCTCGACGCGTTCCTCCGCTACCCGCCTCGACCGTCCTCCGCCGCAGCTACCTGCGGCCGCGGCCCACGCGCCTCCAGTACGCATGTGTGCCGCCGCGCGCTCTTCCCATCCGCTCGCCGTTCTCTGCCTCCTCGCGTCAAGCCGTGACCGTGAAGCTCATCTACAAGCTCCCCTGTTTCAAGCCACAAAGCAGAGGATATCTATCGCACAATAAAAAATGGAAATTTGCAAAGGGGACACTTGCACCCTTTTGCAAGTTCTTAAAAAAATTTCAAGTTTCTGGAAATTGCATGTAAGTCCCTGTTCACCATTTCAGTTCGTATTTTTTTTCCTGTATTGCATTCACGCCCTTGCATTTGCATGTTTATTTTGTTGTCATTTTGTCATCAATTTTTAATTCAGAAAGTTTCATTGTGTAGTGTACTTCTTGTTCTACCATCATAGCATTTATTTGTAATTTTTCTGATTTGTAGAATATTATTGGAAATTAATTTGGTGAAAATTGCTATATTTTGCCCGTTTTGATTGACTACTTGATTGCGTATTATCTGCTTATCGAAAAATCTCTGAAAAATCACCATTGGTAGATATAAGTCTATGCTACAACATAACCAAAATTCACATCATTTGCGCATGTAGTTTGTCATAGAAAAATTATTTAGTGAAAACCTTAATCGATTTTTAGTTAATCAACCGTGAAGTATTTTAACGAAATTCAAGTTGATTTAGATAGCTATTACATAGATCTATTTGGATTAATTTTATTTCTGAGAAATATCATCGTTTGGTAATTATTAAAATTGGTTTAGTCATTTTCACTAAAGTCTGCATATTTTATTATTCGTGCATCAGAAAAGTCCAAAAAAATTAGGGTAGCTTAATTTCATCCCATTTCATCACCTGCCCAAGTTTGATAATTTTTGGAATTAATTTGACCATCTTTCGGAATTAACATTTAATTTGGCCTGATTTTGCATGTGTATTGCATAAAAAACCGAAAAAGACCAAAAATATTTCCTCTGAAAATCGAACATTGGATTTTGCTAAAATTTGACCAAAGGAGACAGCTGCCTCCCTGAGTTCGACCTTGGACTTCACCAAGTAAAAAATCTGCCACTTGAAATTAACTCGAATCTAATTAAAGTGGTTTTTGATTAGCCCTCTCGTATCCGACTGCAACGAACAACTTTAACTTAATTTGGCCAATTAATTTGCTCGAATTAACTAAGGGTGCGGGGCGGTCATCAGTACGCTATACTTAGGATTACTTGATCCTAAGTATAGGGGGAAACACCAAGTTCTCTTCATTCTATTCTTCGATTCATCTTTGTATATAACCATTCCTTTTAATTTCCCTATACTAAGCACGAGTTATGTCTTCTTCATCGCTCTCGATCACTCTGAGGACATCATTCGAGCTAAGTATAGGGGGTGTGTATATATTTCATATATACTTTAGCCATAACTCGTACTTTGTGTGAGTGTGTTAATAAATAAAAATGGCTAAAAATCCATAAAATTAAAAAAAATTTCCCTTATATATAAAATTCATTTTGCACATACCTATGTATTTATACAAATTATTTTTGTACAAATGATTGTAAAATGATTTGTGTAAAGGATTTGTAAATATTTTCATAACAAAATCTATGTATATAGTACAAAATTTTTGTAAAATGTTTTGAAAAACAAAAAGTTTGCAAAAACCTTGTGTAAATGTTTGTAAATATTTTGCAAAACTTCGCATTCATGCATACATCCATGTTTTCAAACATTTTTCAAAAATTTTGCATGATTGTAAATATTTGTAAATTGCACATTTGTAAATAACCTCTTTCTAAATATCTGTATAGTTTTTCCTGGATTATAGTTGATATTTAAACTAAGCCTGGAGTTAAATTGAAAAATGGAGCTTGATTAAGATCTTAATCCACCTAACAATAAGAGGAACCTTAAAGGGCTTAGGATTGAGACTTTTCAGGTCCATTGGGACTTAATTATTTGAGTCCACTAGGCTATGAGCATATGTCATCTTGATGAGCCTAAGTAGAGCACTTAACAACACACGCATGACTCTCAAAGACAATGGCTTTTCTTGCACCAGCACTTTGCACATAGCTCTCCACGGATGAGGTGGTGAGGAGGCAGTTTCCTTTGGCTTGGGGTAGCATATGAGGGTAGTACTTCTAGGCGGAACCTCTCTTCTTCTTCTAGTGAAGGAAGTGCGTCTCAACTTGGTCTGGTGGTTATCAAGTCTAAAGACAGAAGTCGTGGGTTGCAATAAAGCATCAAAAGAGGGATATTCTACTGGCTCAAGAGGAAAAACTCCTTGTATATATGCTGCACCATGTAGATATGTTGTACAGATGCACAAAAAATGTGCAAAAAGAAAAGAACTCCAAAAAAGTGGTGGGTCGGATTGAAAATTTAATAATCCCACCGGAGTGTATATAGTGTAAATAAGCAAAGCTTATGGTATACATGTTTCATCTCATGAAGCTTGCAGCGGGAGACTCAGCTACACTACTTAGAGCTCCCAAGGATACATTGCTACACTGGCCATGGTCCATTCTCTTCTTCCCCCTCTTCTTGAGCCGGTTGCACTTGAACTTAGAAGGGAATACCCCGCTTCTCGAGGAAAGAGTTGCTAGACCGAGGTGTTAGAGTTACCAGGTTGAGGGAGGTTGTTTCTTTGTTACTTCTGAGGTGGGGAGCTATATATCACTTACACCGTACAAGGAAAGATTCATGGTCATTAGAGTTTGTGTATGTAGACTTGCTCTGATCTGGTTTATTGAGGAGTCTTGCCCATAGATTGGTGGAACTTGGAGGCTGTTAGGTTTTAAGCTTAAGTCCAAATAAGGTTCCGACACATTAATAATCCAAAGATCTGATCGAGCTCCATATTTCAATTTAATGAAGGCAAGTTTAATAATCATCATTGATCCATGCATTTTCTCCTCCTTTTCTTTTTCTTCTTCGTTTTCACTTCTTTTTCAAATAAGTGTTTGCTAAAGGACTAGCAAAGTTAAGTATAGGGGGTGATGAATACCCATTCATCACTCTTTATTCTTTTATTTTAGCTACAAAACTTATGCAAAACACATGTATATTCTTGTAAATAACAATAATTGTCAAATAGCATGCATTGTGTAAATATGCATTATTAGCATATTTTTGTGCATAAATAAAAGAATAAAGAAATAAAAGAAAAAGAGGGAGATATTTAGAATAAATATTGAGTGACCTAGTCCCAAGGGAGTGCTCAACATGGGTTTGACCGCAAAAGAACCTAAGTAGAGAGAGGTAAGGAAGCTCATGATTGTACATATACCTATAAATAAATAAAAATTATTTTCCTCTTATTCAAAATAAAAATGGGTGTATATTTATATGTATATAATCGTAAATATAAAATCAAAATAAAAATGAGAAAAATAAAAGAAATTAAAATTCCTTCTCCATTGTATATATGCCATGTACATAAAACCACAAACCTATTTATTTTCCTTTATAAATAAATAAATAAAAATTCCATAAAAATATGTTCATATCCCATAATTCATAATGTATATAAATAAAACAAAAACCATAAAAATAAAATAAAAATAAAAAGAAATAAAAATCAAAATCAAAATCACATTATATATACACCATATATGTATATAAATAAAAGTATTTATTTAACCATTGTAAATAATTAATAAAAATAAAATAAAAATACCCCTTTATTCCAAATTTTATCTTATAAATAAATAATATATAAAACTAGAATAAATTTATAAAAATAAACAATTAAAAATAAAAAATACATATGTATATACCTGCATATAATAATAATATTTTGTAAATACATAAAATATTTTTTAAAAAATTACATAAAAAAGCTTGAAAATAAATAAACATTTTTCATGTTTGAAGTTTTTCGAAAATAATTCATTTACTATTTTTAAATGAATTTCTAAATAACATAAAAATGAAATAATCTGATTGGTCCACAGGGGATTGTTGACCCCGGTCAACTCCCCCCGCGGACCCTCTTCCCCCGCGGATCCAACGCCGGCCCCGATTTCTCTCCTTTTCCACGCTTGATCCGACCACCAAAGCCTTAAACCCCGGGTCCTAATCCTTCCATGTAGATCCGAGATCCACGCCCGAGGTGGATTTTAGGGGTCCATGCATCGACGTGCGTGCCCGACTCCCTTCTAGCCGGACCCCTCGTACTATTTATCTTCTCCTCCGGCCGCCATTCCACTCCATCTTTGGCGTCGCCCCTTCCACCCAGGACCTCCACCCGATTCCTCTGAGTGACAGCTTTGGACTGGTGTGTTGCAGAGAGGCGGAGGAGCTTCCCGTCACTGATCCGGCAACGTCTCGCCGCCGTGCGTCGCCCAGAGCAGCGCCCGAGCCTCGAGCCTTCGAAGAACCTCGAGGCGATGACCAGAGCTCCGCGAGCTCATCCCCAGCCGATCCCACGCATCAGGTACACTCGATTCTTCCCATCTTTCGCTAATTTCAGATTACCCCCAAATCGACCTTCCACCGTCTCCGATCAATTCACGTCACCTCACTCTTCGATTCAATCATCGGATGACACCCACATCTTCGCGAGACTCATCCTCACGTTCATCATCCACTCATACCCCCTGTCTCGTCCTGGAGCAGGAACTTCGACCTCCACCGCCGTCGCTTCACCGGAGATCGACCATCTCACCTCACCCGACCACCACACCACCCCTAACCGGGTCGAGGCACTTTGCCCTCGACTGATAGCCGCTCCCGCACCCTTGTTAATCCGTTCAGATTAATGTCCAAATTAATTATCAGTTTTCGTTGTAGTCGGATACGAGAGGGAATATCAAAAACTACTTTAATTAGATTCGAGTTAATTTCAAGCGGCAGATTTTTTACTTGGTGAATTCCAAGGTTGAACTCAGGGAGGCATCTGTCTCCTTAGGTGAATTTGAAGTAAAGTCCAAGTGTGTGATTTTAGGGGAATTATTTTTTTGGTCTTTTTTTTTAATTTCTATGCAGACACATGCAAAAATCAAGCCAATTTAAAGTTTTATCAGTTAAGGTATCAAATGAAGTCCAAAAATTATGAAAATTGGCCAGTTGATGAACTATGGTGAAATTAAGCTACACTAATTTTTTTGGATTTTTTGACACTAAATGAATTTAATGTGAAAAAAATTGCAGACAGGGTGAGTTTCACTAATTTATTTTTAATAAATATCAAATCACATCTTTTTCAGGAAACAAAACTATTCTAGATAGATCTAATGATGAGGAATCTAGGAAAATTGACAGACCTAAATTTTAATGTGAAATGAACATATTAAAATTAAACTAAGGAAATCACTAAACAATTTATTTAGGCCTCGATATGTGTGCAAATGACGTGAAATTTTTATGCAAGGTTGAGTTAACTATCCTAGAGCTATTGTGATTTTTTGAGAATTTTTGGAGTCACAGAAAATTAATTATCAATTAAAAGGTCCAACTGGGCAAAATATCACACAAATCAACCAATTAATTCATTAAAAATTCTACTGATTCCACAAAAATAAGACATGTGTCACTACAGCTAGAGTACAAGTTACTCAACAATATGTAATTTTTAGAATTTCAAAATGATGCAAAATGACACCTAGGGATGCGTGCAAAGACATGGGTGTATTTGCAATACAGGAAATTAAATTACATAAAATGAAAAACGGTGACAGGGACTTAAATGCAATTACCTATAATGCTGGGGGATGAGATGCAATTTCTCCACTTGGCACATGCTCCTCACGTGGGGGCTGCTTCACAGGGACCTTTTTGCAAGTATGAAAAGTCCCCAGGGCCTCTATACAAATTATCCAGGTCGCACATGCTCCTCACGTAGGGCGTCCTAGGCTCGGGCGGCTTAGGAGGCTCGGGTGCTCCTGGAGGTCTGGAGTGAGGCTCGGCTAGCCTCGGGTGGTCCGAGCCTAGGGTCGGGGAAGAGGCTCGGACCTCGTCGACGTGGCTGGCTGCGAGCCTTTGGATCAAGATCGATCCAAAGGTTGGCGGTGATGACGCGTGGCGAGATCAGAAGCCGTCAGATCTGAATAGATCCAACGGCGCCTGAGAATCGAAGGAGGAAGCGACGTGGTTGAATGCTGTCCGCTGGATCTAGATGGATTCAACGGTGATGGGCAGCTCCAGTGGATGGACACGTGGCTCGTTGAGGTTCGTAGGATCACAACTGATCCCACGGCTGTCTGTAGCTACGGATGGATGGTGACGTGGCATGAAGTCGATCGTTCGATCAAGATGATCGAACGGTGGCCGAGACTTCTTCCTCAATGGTCCCCCGCCGCCTGCGGAGGAGATGGCGGGGCTCCGACGATGAGGCCTTGGCTCCTCCTGGTACTCCTTGCGTTGGTGAGGCTCTTCGGAGGGTTGGAGGTATCCCAGAAGACGTGCGGCGGTCCGGCGAAGGTCCAGGTGGTCTCAGGAAGGAGAGAGGAGCGTCGGAGCTCTCAGGCGATGAAGCTCGATAGGCTCTCTGATGATGTTCCGATCAGTGAACAACAGGTACCTGCAGGTGTTAGAAGGAATATCCGAAGCTCGTGCGTGCTAGTGGAGAGGTGAGGATGGAGTGGCGAGGCCTAAAGCGTAGGGAAGAGGGGCCGGCGATGGTGCTCCAGCCAGGTGGCGGAGCTGGAATAGATGGAAGGTGAAGTGAAGTGTCTGAGGGCGTGAAGGGTACCACGATGATGAGAGCTCCGTCGCGGAGCTCGGCGAAGTGGAAGCGAGTCGAGAAGATGAAGATGGAGCTCGAATAAAATGCGAGAAAAGTGAAGAAAAGTCAAAACGAAGATCAAATGGAGATGGAGATGATTACATGGGGTTTGGAGCTCGAGGTCGAGGTCGAGGTCCAGGTCGTCGCTCGAAGGGGCGGTAAGTCCCTGAGCTCAGGCAGCGACTCGGAGGAGTGGCTGCGACACGGCGGAGGTGCTGCGGATCTCGCCGGAGAAGATGACCGTCTTCGCTCAAGGATTCATGCAATCATTGTCACCAATCGGACGCTCTGATCTCGGGGGATCTCTCATGGGTGGCGGATGAGGCTGAAGTCGGCCGGTGAGCGAGTATTTATAAGTTGAGGTAGATGACCGGGATGGAGATGGAGCGAAGTTCATGGAGTTCGTGGAGCGTTGCTGGCGGTCGACGTGGGTGGCAAGGTGGCTGGCGAGGATAAGGAACGAGTGGGGAAGGACGTGGAGGTGATGGTGGTCGTCAACGGTGGAGGGAGCGCTGCTGAAAATAGAAAGGGGCTACCCCTCCCGCAAGGCGGAGATCGTGGGAGAGAGGGGTGCCAAATGTAGGAGACGAGGTCGTGGCCGTTGGATCTTGTGATCCAACGACCCAGATCTAATCACTAAGGAGCGGGCGAGATCTGATCGAGGCGAGGCGATCTGAGGGCCGTGGAGGCCAACACGTGGCACGATGGGGGCGAAGCACCAGTGGGCGGCTGGGATTCGATTAGGGCTTAGATCGGAGGGCCGAGGTACAAGGTGGGATGAGCGGCTGCGATGAAGGGATAGTGTGCGTGATCGAAGGGCGCAACATGCGCCACATGGCGTGCTGTGGAAGAGGCGCGAACGGGTGGTTGAGATGAGGGCCTGGAGATGATCAGACGGTGGAAATACAAAGCACACGTGGAGGCAGTGCGGCCGTTGGATCTGGATGGCGATCCAACGGTTGTGGGCGCGGGCGGCTAGTGCAAGGGGAGCTAGCCGCGTGGCACAACCAGATGGCACTACGTGGCTAGTTGTGATTGGCTGAGAAGAAAAATATGTGTAGAGTGAGAAGAAGGCCAAATTTGGAAAAACTCAAAACATGAAAGTTGTAGATCTTGATGAGATCTACAAGTTTCATGTTGATCAAAGATGGAGATGAGGTCAAATATGATACAAAAATACAAAGATACAAATATACATATATGTAGTATACAAAGAGGCCCAAAAACCCAACTTTTTCATACGAGCTCCAAATTGGATGAAATTAGTCTCATTTTAAAGGTCTTTTAATGTGTATTAATCTGAAAGTGAGTAGACCTATTTTGGAGTTGGTATGAGGGATCTATGGGCATTTTATGGTCCAAGGGATTTAGAGCTTTATTGGTGATTTTACAAAGGGGATTCCTGGCTTTCTTCCTTATAATATTAACTAAGGTGTAAGTAGTATAAGGGAGAGCTTATTTTTATGAGTAAACATTTTCCAAATGATTTTGTCTTCTTATTTAATGCAAATGGAGTGCTAAAATGCATGATTTATGTATGCATGAATGAATGCTATTATTGCATTATAAAGGGAAATATGCCTCTATTTACTCGGGAACAAGGCTCTATTTTTAACTTTTAGAGTGATGAATCACAGATTCATCATCGACCAGCAAGCTTCCTGTGTCGTTTTTCAGGTCAGAAGAGACCCATCTGAGGGTCTACGCATTCAGGTACGGAGCTCCAGCTCCGCCTTCGCCGCCGGAGCTCCTCGGAGCTTTCCGACGTCATCGGAGGAGCCCATCATCTGCGGGAGGCTGTGGCGATTCTGTTCCACCCATTGGCAGCCCCCGAGGAGGTCTAGCGCGGCCGTTTTCTTCCAGTAGCCTCCAGAGCCGTTTGTTCAGCCTCGACTTCCCAGACTTCATCCGGACTGCTCGATCAGGCGAAGAGGAGGCCTATATTAGCCACCGTCCGATCGACACGTGACCGCCTCATCGCCCTTCATTCAGGGAGGGGAGCCCTTGATCCACAGTCGTCAGATCTTCCACGTGGACACCTCTCAGCCATCAGATCCGAGCCGACGTCCTTCGTTGAGGCGCATTGGCCCGCAGCCATTGGATATTACACGTGGCGCGCCTCCAGCCCTCGGATAATAAAGGGGTAAATATCACTTAGGCCCCCTCCTGTTTTGATTTTATTGTTGAGTCCTGTAAATATTTTCAGTAGTTGTTTTTAGTTTGGTAAAATTGCACTTAGGACCTGGACCTTTATTATATTTGCATTTTCATCCTTGTGTATGTGAGACTCGTGCGTCGTCACGTGATTTTTGGTGAATTTGCATTATCTGGGCTTGTAGTTTCTGCGTGTTAATAAATGAAATATAGTTTTTGATATTTGCATCCATACCCCTGTGCGTGGTTGTATTTGACGTGTTGAATTGTTTGGGTATTTTGCAACTTCTTCCTTGGACTTTTAGCACGTGTTGCTAATAAGTCCCTGGAAGTAAGTTTTATTACATATAGGTCCTTTTGTGCCCAGTACGTGCCTTGCGCGTGCTATATTGGAATTTTTGCACGAAGGTCCTCCAACTTTCTGAATTTGTTACATTTCATCCCTCGAAAATATGTTTTCTTGCGAATAGGTCCATGTGCACTGTGTTCTTGTTTTGGATTTAAATAAAATATCAAATGCAATCCAAATTTTGTGAAAATTGGACCTCCTGCCACTGTGTAAAATTTTCCTTAATTTTTGGATACATTTTTTAGCCTTTTTATTATTTTTAAAATTCAAAAACAGTTTTTCTAGGTCTGCTCAGATTAGAAAACCATAAAAATATAAAAACTCTCTTAAAAATTATAAAAAAAATTAGGATTTGTTAATTTTTGTGTGTTTGATTTTCTATGCATATTTGACTATTTTTGGATATATAAAAACCCTAAAAATTGAAAAACCCCTTAAAACTTATACAAATTCTAAAAAATAGTAGAAAATTCCAAACACAATAAACTCTTTTTCTGAATTTTCCTCATTATTTCTACTTTTCATAAAAAATACCTCCAGCTCTTTTAGCCATTTTATATTTTAATTTGGTCCTCCAAGCTTGACTGAACAGTTTTCCTTTGTTTTTGCCTTCTTTTATTTTTAGAAAATTCCATAAAAATTATAAAATTCTCAAAAATTCACCAAAAACAGTAAAAAATCCATAAAACCTAAAAATATTTTGGTTGGAATTTTTGGACCATTTTGAGCATTTAAATAATTGGTTGAATGTGATTGTTTTTACCTTTTTATTATTTTCCTTCATAATTAAAAATCCAAAAAAATATAAAAATATTAAAAACCACCAAAACATTTGTTTTTATTGTATTTTATTGTTGACTACTTCGTAGGCCGCAAGGCCAGCTCGTGCTCCCTGAGTCCGACCCTGGGTGCTACACCAGGCTAATCTCATAGCCAGGGCCACTATTTGATTTTCTTTGATTTTATCTGCTTGATTGGTGGTCTGTTCCTTCTTTTTCTTGATTGTGCTGATATCCCTCTCGATCCGGGTCGCAACGACCCGAGAGTGATTATTTTATCCCGGATTGATCGGTTGATCTCTCGGCTCATCAGAAATCTAAACCCAGATTACCTTTTCATGCTTGGTGGAGCAACTATTTCTTAGAGTAGCAAGAAACAATATATATCATACATGGATATGAGGCAAAATACATTGCATGCACGACCATCACTTAAACTATTTGGATTAAGCCCTCTCTTGAAAACTTAAACCTTAAATGGATTAAGGATTAATACAAACATATTGTGATAATCAAAAGACACAAGCTTGATCTATAGTAAAGGTAATATTTCTAACAAAAATCATATTTTATAATGGTGAAACAAGAAATCACGCCAACTTACATACCTACAAGGGACATGTTAGCCGATTCTCTAACATAAAGAGTAACAACATAAGCATATTTAAACATGATGGTTTAATTGGAGGTATCCATGAACAATGATTCTCATATAGTTTATCTTTAAGCATAGCAACATGAATACTATTAATGTGGGAGGCTTGAGCACTTCGATCAAGTGGGATACGTCGAATGACTTCTTCGAACAACCTTATGTATCGAGAACCCTAGCCTAAGCCCATCTCCCTTCCTTTTTCTTTCTCTCAAGTTAGATCAAGTATTACCTCTTCATGTGTATGTAGTATTTGTGTATGTGTATAGATGCTTATGCAAAATGCATATGTGTGTGTATATATATATATATTTCTCTGTACATACATTCGTACATACATACAACTACAGTGATCTATAGTTTTTTAATCAGCCAATATATTGTCCTTTGTTATACTTGAAATCAGCGAGGAATTAATGTTATACATGTTGCTATATCATCAACGACATCAATATAGCAGCACCTATCTGTTACTATTTTTTCAAAAAATTAACTAATCATCATAAAATTTTTAGTTCAAATATAACGAAAATTAACTAAAATTCTGAAAATTAACAACAAATAACTGTTGTTATATGGATTGTCACTAATGACATAGCTTGAGTTTTGAGATTCCTCGCTAATGTCAAGCATAAAAATTCGCAATAATATTCTCCTTATATAGTTAATGATAGACAACATACATAATGGTAGATTTAAAAAAAGGCATTACTATAAACCTGTTTTGTTGCAGTGTACATACATAGATACATAAATATGTGTATGTAAGTGTGTTTAATCACGTAAATGTGAGTGCAGATTGTATGTGTGATATAATTTCAAGCATGTATATGAAATGATTCATAGAATAAATTTACTATGATAACTGTGTGAAAGATATAGAGACTTGAAACAGAAATAGCTTAGGAAGAATATCACATTTCTCTGTTTAAAAATAGTTAATCCACAATATTGTTGATCCACTTTGTACTCTTGATTTGCTAACAGGTATGTATTGGTTGCTAGTTATTTTTCAGAAGAAAAGATACAAGTTCATTCATTTGATGCCATGCTTAAGAGTTAGCGGTTCAGTATATAGAAATTTTAGAGGGGCTCACACAAATGCGGGGCACAAATAGCTGAAGTGTATTTAAGACATAATTAAAATGCACAAAGCATACATCAAAGATATTAAAAAAAGAGAACTATCTAGAGGTAGCCCTCACCAAAAACCTTGAGAGCAATGCAGATAAGAAACCAGCTACTAGCTTATCAGAAGAGGAAGACGATCCAATAGGGTCTATTCCCATCTAGTATAGTCAGGACTCGCACCTCTGGGATACATTTAGAAAAGTAGGTCTCCGATCTTGAGCTCCCATGAGAGAAATCGGATGTCGAAGGAGTAGGCGCCGTTGGATTCAGAAGAAGAATGCCAATTTCATGACTTGAACACCTATGGCTTGAGATTAAATGGCCCAGAGTGCAAGTTTTAGAATAAGTGCATGTGGACTAATCGCCTATCCTAATCTTTTGCCTTCCTGCTGCCCCGACTCAAGAAACTAACCAAGGGTCAGAGTCCCTTATCTCATTTCTGAACTCTGGGCATCTTAAGAGTAATGCAATAGAAGCTAGAAGAACCCTCAGGCATCGCTTTGGATTTGTACTGATTACTAGCTACAGGGTATATAAGTTGACATATGGTCTTAGTTCATGGATTCACCACGAAAAAAATACTGGCTTTATTTTACTTATAGATTTTGAAGTTTATTCGATCATAGAACTTTATCCTAATTATACGAAGTTTGTGGAATAATGTATAACTTGAATAATATGCTTTCTTCTTTTATGTTCTGAATGAATATTGTTTGGTTTATTAGAGATTTTTTTGCCTATTTTGATCTCGGGAGCATAAAATTTTCAATCAGACATGTGGAGTTGGTTGACTAGGGTCAACGCGAGATAGAACGAATGTTCCAAAGGCTATGTATAATACATAATCATGGAGAGTCGAACACATAATTATGAAAGTATAAAGGGTTATATGTGTGAAATTTCTTTTGTGTAACAATCTCCCTCGTTTTTTCATTTAACACCTGGAAGACTAAACGCCCAAGGAGAAGAGAGAGTCGTACGCTCCACATAAGGAGGGAGCGAAGGTGCTGAACTGACCTCTCACAGATCCCAGGTGATCGTCTCAACAATCAACCCACACAATATATCAATCAATGGACTAATAGGTGTGAATCAAAATATATTATAAACACTACAAAATAAATGTATATAACGACAAGCAAAGTAGGGTGTCGAACACATGGAACACACGATGTACCACTCCTATATTATTTATCAATAAATAATGGATAAATAATACACGATATGTATGTACATAGATATGCACAATATTAACCAAAGTATGCGGGTTTTTAATTAAATAAAATAATTAATTGATTTTTTTGAAATTAGAATTACTTTTTGTTTTCTTTTTTAGATTTACCAATTTTTAATTTCTTTTTAATTTACTATTATATATTGATATATGGATATATACGGATTTATAAGTATTTATATAGGCTAAGATATATATATATGTATTGTAGCAATAAGTATAAATATCATGAATTGCCTGTAAGTACAGTCCTTTTTATTTTTTATTTTTAAGGTACTAAATATATATTTAACGATTTATAAGTATTTATATAGGCTAAGGTATATGTATGTATTGTAGTAATAAGTATAAATATCAGGAATTGTCGGTAAGTACAATCCTTTTTATTTTTTAATTTTTAAGGTTCTAAATATATATTTAAGGATTTATAGTAATTATAATAATATATTAAGTATATAGGTATATATACACTATATAAGGTAATAAGGATATAAATATTGGCAAAATAGTCAAAAATTAGAAAATGACTTGTTTTTGTGTTTTTTTTATTTTTCTAATATTTTTTATTTTCAATATTTTTGCTAATATTTAGGGATTTTAAGACTCAAAATGCACAAAATCAAGGACTTTTTGATTTTCCCGAATTGTTTTGTGATTTGAAATACTAACTAATGTTAAAAATTTTCAAAACTATTTTTATATATATTCTAATATATATAAATAAAAATATAAGATATAAACAAATACTTTCAGATTTTTAAAATTTTTTTTATATTTTTATGGGATTTTGGAGCTTTTTGATTTTTATGTCTTTTCTTTTCCTATTTTTAGGATTTTTAGTCTGGGGATATTGAATATAATAATAAATACACACTATTTTATTTTGGAAATTATTAAATATGATTTTATATTTTTTGAATATTTAAGACTAACGGGGAATATATATGCAATATTTGATTTTTAGAAATAGGAAAAGACATAAAATGAAAATATAATTATAGGCCGTGAGCAAGCATGCATCCATGTACCTAATTCTATTATTTCATGATTTTTGGGGTATGGTTGATATTTTTAATAAATATCAAACAACTTACAAAAATGATTAAAGTGGTAGGACTATTTTTGCAATTAAAATAAAGATCAGGGGCACAATGCAAATAAACCCAAATTTTATGATTAATATCCAACTTTAATATACTAAACTATAATTAAATTAACCCGTGAGGGTATACATGTAATTTTTACCTTAACACGTGCTAGTACACGTGAACCCGGGAAGGATTGATATGCAATAAAGGAAAATTTGTAGAGGGCATATGCAATTTGTCCATTACTTTTTGTACTACATAAAATATTTGCAGGACCATTTAAATATTACAAAAGATGGAGGGGGGACTTGAGTAAATTACCCACGTAATGCCTCTAATCCAGCTGATATCTGTGCGCTATGTTCTGAACATGCGATCGTAGCGAGGTGACGTTTCGTCTGATCCAAGGGATGGAATTAATTCTGACGAGGCCTTTTAATCCAACGATGTTCGAGGGCCTTAGAAGAACACCCAAGAACACCGATAGGATGTTGCTTCGATAGTGGGATTCTCCTCCTTCCTAGCTTTTTTCACCTCCTGATGGGTCCTTCTCCTTCCTGGCGTTCTTCCGGAGGTGCAGGGAGGTTTAAAATGGTTCTAGGTCTTCAGGAGCAAGCCCACGAGATTGCTCCACCTGGAGCAGTAGGAGCAAATGGCTCTCCAGGGACCTCTTCTTCACGTAAGTCCTGCACCAAAATCAGGAATGGCTCAAAAGCATGCTCTCGGCCTAAAATATGAGGCGTAAAACCTCATGAATGATGCGATGGGTGTAGCTCCGATGAAGCACATGAACGGATCTTCGACTCCTCGAATCAAGGCACGATTCAAGGAGGATTTGGGTGGAATCGATGGATCAGTGAAAGGGGTTTGATATGGGGTGATAAGCAAGTTGGATACAGTGAGATCACAGTGAAATTGACCTGGAGCTCGAGCTCAAGGTCAAAGATAGATTTGATGATTATCTCTACTCCTAACATTTAATTATAAAACTAGATGCATAAATGGAACTTAAAAGTTATAAATTCCCTAAAATGAGAAGAAAACATGGCTCAACTGAGCTGGGAGCTCCATAGAATAA
Organism: Ottelia alismoides; assembly: GCA_037367405.1. NCBI lineage: Eukaryota > Viridiplantae > Streptophyta > Magnoliopsida > Alismatales > Hydrocharitaceae > Ottelia > Ottelia alismoides. Next base: position 256,547 of record JAZKJV010008343.1, on the reverse strand, counting down.
CATGTCTGAGCAATTCCGGCGGTGGGTGGATACGCCTCCGTCTTGGCCCCTCCTCGCTGCAAACGCTAGCCACGCCTTGCTGTCACCTCGGTGGAGCTTGTAGGAGTGATTTGATGGGTTAAAGACCAGTAAAAGGAATCAAAAAGATAAAATGGGCAATGGGGATTATTTATAAGTGTATTTTTGCTAAGTTTTGAGGATCGATTGCATGCGATGGATCGAGAGTTGGTGAGTATTCTAGGAAGGACGTGGACGAAGGAAGGGATGGCTATAGGAAGGTGAACATCTCGAGGGAAACAAGTGATGGTCGAGGTGTGGAGAAATTGGTGAAGTGGTGCCCTCGTGAAGTTTCTGACAAAAGTCAGAAGGAGGTCAGACAGTTGACCCTAGGTCAACAGACAACGCCTCCTGGTTGGTCCACGTGGACCAACCAGAAAATTCCAAGGTAGAAATACCTTGGAAAGTACACAATAATTAATAAATGAATTTACTAATTTTAGATTATAAGATAAAAATGTTTATAATTTTATATAGTATTTAATGCTTATTTAGTTATTTTTTATGAGGTGTTTTATTATAGGTTATTTTTAGGGTTCTATTTATATGTATATTTACATGTGTTTTGGTTATTTTATTTTTATTCTATAATTTCGATTTCATTCTTTTATTTTATTATTTATAAAATTATAACTTATTTTTATATACATAAATATAATTTTATTTTATTTTTTGATGTAATATATACTTTTAAACAAATAGGGATGTATATTATATAGGTACAAGTACTGTATATTCATCCATGTATTTTACGTTCTTATTTTATTTTAGTATTTTATTTATGGTGTTATTGTATTCTGAATATGTACATGTGCTATGAATGATATTTACAAAACTATAAAATATAAAATTATAGAAATAATAAAGAATAAATAAAATGAATATTTTATTCATGATATTGTACAATAAGGGTCCAAAACCTAACTTTCACACTTAACTCCAAAAAATATGAAACCATCTTCATTAAATAACTTATTAAAAGTTATATACAATTAAAGGTGATTTTGATATATTTTGAGTTTTTATTTAGGAAATATGGGTCTAAGAAGTTGGAATTTTGCCTTTTTATTTTAAATATAAAAAGTACACCATATATTATTTTTATATGAAATCAGCTTTGTATTTTTAATTTTATTTTTATCAACAACTTTCATGTACAAACTTTATTGATTTTATGAATAAATAATAAAGAATAAAATAGCTCCCAAAAGTAATTATTGACCTATTTTTGTAAGGTTGTCCGACTACGTTTTGTGTACAATTTGCCACCCTATCTCCATCTACTTTCTTTCTTGTCAACTAAGTCATCATGAGGTTCGAGTCTTGTAGGCTAGGGACACTTTAATGTCTTTGACACTTTGCTCCTTTTCTTTTCTTTTCTTTGTTCTTTTATTTTGGCAATAAATACAATAAATTTACAACATTTTAAACAATATTTTGTACAAATTTATGAATGTTTATTTTGACAGATTAATAATATATACATACATTTAGCTAGGGTTTAAAGGTCAAAATGAAAGAATAAAGGTGATGAAATTGAGATTCATCACCTCCCATACTTGCCTTTGCTAGTCTCTAGCAAACACTTATGCCTATAAATATAGAAAAGAAAATAAAGAAAAGAAAAAAATAACTTGGAATAATTTTTGACTTTTAAACTTGTCTTAATAAAGTCAAAGTTTGGTGCTCAGAGATGGCTTTTGGATTAATGGTGTGTTCGGAACTAGAAAAAAGTTAGGAAGTGTGACATAACAACCATTAGGTTCCATACTCCTATTATTTAGTCCAATTCACAACTAGGTCAAAACCATCCTCTCAGTCGCATACTCTTGCTACCTTGAAATGATAGAACCATGTGTATAAAACTGAGTACCTCTCCCCATACAAAACCATTGAACTACCAAGGTGTTTGCTCTTCTGATAAATCGTCCTCGTGGAGACAGATATTCTCTTCTAAGGTCAGGTGCTCCAGGTTTTTACAACTGAGCAAGGAAAGAAGTTAGAAGAATGGGAAGAGAAGTGGGAATACACCAGTGTAGTCTCCATTCCCTTGTGAAGTCGGTTAGTGTAACCAGGTTGGTAATGAATCCCCATTCATCACTCTTTTTCTTTTATTTTAGCTAAATATCTTGGCAAAACATCATGTAAATAGTTGTAAATACAATAAATTACCAATAAGCATGTATTTGTCAAATATTAATAATTAGCATGTATTTGTGCAAAAATAAAAGAATAAAGAATAAAAGGAAAAGAGAGAAATATTTAGAATAAATATTGAGTGACCTGAACCCAAGAGAGGGTCCAGACTGGACCTGATCACCAAATAAAAATAAGTAGAGAGAAATAGGGCCACTCCACACTGTACACATCCCCTTCTTTATGTATATATATATTTATTTTGTTTTAACAAAAATAAAAATAAAAATATGTTTTCACTCCTTTGTATATATTTCTAAAAATAAAACAAAAATTAGAAAAATAAAAATAAAATAAATTCTCTCTCACCTTGTATAAAATACAAGTACATATGTACCATAAACCTATTTATTATACGTTTGTTAATAGGCAATAAAAACTAAATAAAAATTATTTTATACTCTAATTTTTATGTTGTAAATGAATAAAATATAAAATTGGGGTATTTATACAAAAATTAGAAAATAAGAAAATAAAAAAATAAAAATACATAAGTATTTTATACATGCATATAATGTATTATAATGTATATACCTTAATTTATTTTTCATAAAAATAATTAAAAATCACAAAAAATAGTTTGAAAAATAATAAAAAATTTTTGTGTTAAACATTTTTTAAAATAATTTTTTTTTCTATTTTAAAATTATTTTACAAATAATTTTGACCTAGCTAATTTCTGATTGGTCCTGGAGGATTGTTGACCCCGGTCAACTCCCCCTCCGGACCAGTCTTCGCCAAGATCCGGGTTTTGCCTCACTTTCTCCCATTTATACCACTCGGATCTGGCCATTTTTTGCTCTGACTTCTTCGCCCGCTTCTCCCTAGTGGATCAGCGATCCTCACAGATCCCTAGGGAGTCGCGGATCATTCTTGGATTACGCGTCCACACCCGATCTTATCAGCCACCTGGGAAGACCTATAAATACTTCATTTCCATGCCCAAAGACGTAGCTCATGCCGCACACTCTTCCTCTACCCTAGACTTCTTCCCCTTGGTGACAACATTCAGAGGGACCCTTTGGTGGTCGAAGAGAGCCGCTGCTGCTGACGCTCAAGCTTCATGGCCGGAGATCCGTCGTGATGAGACTCCCCCGCCTTCCGCAGCGAGGTTGAGGCGAAGACCCAGTCCGACTTCATCCCCTGGAGCTAAGGATTCAGCTGAGACCTTCAGGTAGCATCCAATTTAATCCTAGTTCCGTTTATCTCGATTCCTTCTTCCGTCGCTCCGCCAGCTCCGACCCGCCGGTCGGAGCTTCACCAGCCACACCTATCCGCTTCGATCGACTCATCTGATTACTTTCACCCCTCTCCCGTGACCTGATCACCCGAGTCTTGGCTATCCGATCCAAGATTAGTCTTAGGTTCCCTCCACCTCTTTGTTGGACCCCTCCTTCTCCATTCGTCGTCGCTTCACGTATCTTTAGGTCAAATAACCCCGATCGGAGTGTCCCTGCGAGTCAAAGCCTTCCTCTGCATGTCAGAGTGTGCACAAATACACCCCAGGCCGCCTTCCATTCTCTTCGTCAGAGCTCATCTAGGTCTCGTCACCCTTCCAGGAGATCCGACTGTTGACGACTTCATCCGACTCATCCACCCGACGCGGAGGAGCATTGTGAGCCGACCACCGTTGCTCGATCGTCTATCGGAGTCCCGGATCACCGCTGGTGCTCCGGTGAACTTCGCCCAGGCGGAGTTCTTCTAGCATCATCCCCAACCGTTGGATCATCGCCATTCGCCCATATTTGCTCCCAGCCGTCCAGCGCCTGTCCTTATCAAGCCGTTAGATCTGACATCTAACGGTCCCCGTACGCCAATGTTCGTCATCCAAACAAGACCGTTGATTCGCCACATGTACACACCAGAGCCACACGGTTCTCATCCAGTCAGAGCGCGCCACCTATCCCCCCCACGTGCGACACACAAGCGGATGGGTAATTTGCTCCGCCTCCCCTGCAGTTATTTCCTTTTATTGTTTAGTTTGTAAAATAAAAAGTACATAGTAGGTTAATTTACACTTTTGATCCTGCAGTTTTCAATATTTACTTTCCAGTCCTTGTTGTGTGGATACACGTGCTTCGTCACGTGCTTTAAGGGTCATTTGCAATTACTATGTTGGACTTTTTAGCTGTTATGGAATGAACTTTTAGTTTGAGTACCTGCATCCATACCCCTGTGCGTGCTTTTTATGACATGTGCTGAATTAGCATAAAAATTACAGTAGGGCCCTTGATCTTTTGATGTGTGTTACTGTTTGGTCCCTGGAATATACTTTTGTTGCATTTAGGTCCCTGTATACTGTGTGCTTCATTTTAGCTTGAATAAAGAGCAAACTTTGTCCAAAATTTAGGAAGTTTCGATAAATGGCTCCTGCCATGGTGTAGGAATCTCTATAAATTAGCGGGTTTATTTTGTTTCCATTTGGTATTTTTAAAAATTCAAAAACCTTAAAAATTGCTACTGTTTGTCTTTAAAAATCCACTAAAAATATTAAAAACTCTTGAAAAATTTAAAAAATATTCTTATGCGTTTGTGTTGGGTTGTTCTTGCTTCAGTCCAATTTTTGCCGCATTTGCGTTCATAAAACCTATAAAAATTGAAAAACATTGAAAATCTTATAAAAATCATTAAAAATTCAGAAAAAATGCATTTTCTTCTTTTGTAGTTAGTTTTTAGTTTATAGTTTTATATAAAATTGGTGCTCAAATTTTATAGGCCTTTTAAGTATTTTTAACTTGCCTTTAGATTCGGGCTGTACACTGTTTAGCATTTTCACGCTTGTTTCATTTTTAGAAAAATAACTAAAAATAATAAAAATTCAAGAAAATTAACAAAAACATCTGAATATTTCTAAAACCCAAAAATATTTTTATTTGAATTTTCTGAGTGTTTTTTGGGCTTTAAATAATTGTTGGTTTGTGATTTTTTGATTGTTTGTATACTTTTCCTTAACTTAAAAAATTACAAAAAAAGGAAAACCTAAAATTCACCAAAATATTTCTTTTCTGGATTCCTGACTACTTCGTAGCCTAGGCATACCGTGCTCCTTGAGTTCGACCCTGGTAGCTATACCAGGTAAAATAAATAGCTAGACCGCTATTTTCGCTTAATTGTTTGATTTTATATCATTGGTGGTCTTCCTTTTTCTTGTTGAGCTCCGAACCCGAGTGGCTGAGGTCGCAACGATTTGTGATACCTTTTACCTTAGTCGCTCAGGTCGCTCATTAGATCTTAGCCAAGTAGCATGCTTTTTTAAGCTCAAATTTGTGGAAATTTTGATTGTAGGCTTCTTTGTATATTTTCTTTAACTTTACATAGCTTCTACATTCTTGTTTGTGCTCTGGTGGATATATAATCTTTTGTTACACCTACTTTCTTGGGTCTTGGAAAAAGTTGAGCCGACAGACATCCCTCATCCAAAGTATTCTTTCGATCCATATCCAATCTTTATATATCATTGTTATCAAAAGAAGTGGGTTAGAGTACTGGTGTCGGCAATCCCCAAGGATGGTTCCTGAGCCACCCTTGACTAAGAGGCTTTGCATCGTCCTCACTTAAACTCCAAGATTTTTCAACAGTCCATCTGAGTCGAAATAAGTACTATGTACGAGGTTTCTAGTCAAGTCACTATCTCAAGAGTTGTACATATGATATGAAGGGTTCCATTAGGAACATTGAATTGACCCACGAACATAGTCTTATGGAGTCTAAAAAATTAAGTCAAGTGACCTAAAATGTCTCCACTTCTCGTCCTTAATGGGTTCCTATGAAATTAAGTGTATTGGGGTCTATTCCAAGCTCCAATCTTCAGGCTTTATTTGAACTTGTTCAATTGTCTACATTACGTCAAAAAATGCGAATGTTATGTACAATGCACGAAAAATATTTTTATACTGCGATTATCTATTTTTTGTTTTTTTATCAATTTTTGAAAAAGTTTTGCAAATTTTTATGCAATTTTTGAAAGATTTTTGCATTTTTTGGGATTTTTGGTTTTTTTGAACAAACGATTTTGTAAAAATAGGTAGAAATATTTACAAGGGGCTGCATCTTAGATTTACAAGAGTTGGGTTTTTAAGAATTTACAAGGGATAAGTTATTATTTATACATAGAAGCGTATACAGTTGGTGAAAGTGTTTATGAGAAAGATGTACATATTCCTTAAACTTGTTAGAAAATGATTTTACAAATAATTTTGAAAACTATATTCCAAAATAATTTTTGCAAATACTTTTTACAAACATTTACAAACATTTGAAAACTATTCTGCAAATGTTTTTCAAATAGCATATATAGATTTTTAAAATATTTTTGCAACTATTTTCCAAACATTTTGAAAATTGGTTTCTAAAATATTTTATTTCAAACAAAGGAAAGAAATTTTACAAACAAAATATTTTTCAAAGGTTGAAAATTTTTTTATAAGATATTTTCCAAATATCATCAAAAGATTTTTCAACTATTTTTCAAATATTTTTGCAAAACAGTTTCAACTGATTTATTAATAAGTATATAAAAAAAGAATTCATGGAATACTCATCTTTCTATTAGGTGGTTTTAATGAATTTTACAATATATATATATAAATGTTATAGCCATACTTGTTGAAAATACGAATGTATGAGTTATAGCTAAAATATATACAGAGTATATATTGACCCCCTATAATTAGTTTGAGCTATGTCCTCATAGATCGAAGAGAAAATCAAGACATAACTCATACTAAGTATAGAGAAGTCTGTACTACAATGACTCAGTAAATAATAAGAAATCAACCATCCCACATATACTTAGGATCAAGTAATCCTATGTATAACAGACTGTGCAGGGAGGGTTGAGTGTAGGAACGAATAAACGACTACAAATTATCATCTCAACCTGTCTCCCCCTATACTTAGAGTGAAATATCCCTAAGTATAGAAAGGTTATCAAGAGTTGATGAGTCCTGCGAAAGATTAAAGAATGAGCAACTCAAGGGTGCTCACCCCCTATACTTGGTATGGAGCATATCCTATGAATAGCATAGATGAATGGGGTGAGAGCAGCACATAAGAAGGAATTTGAAGAATGAAAATGAAGATAAGAAAAGAAGAAAAAGATAAAAAAATGTTTTGGATGGAGTTGTCTGATTACTCTTATGCTGCGACTGTGAATATTTCATTATAGACCACCTGAATCGAATCTACCACAGACAGAAATATATCATGTTCAACGATTCTCACAAATTACTGTGCGTCAGTTGACAAACCAGATATAACAATACTTCCATTGTCACGCACACGCTTCACTATGAACGACCTAGTCCACTTACTTTTCAACTTCCTTGGGAATAATTTGAGCTTTGCATCAAAAAACCAAATCTTCTGACCCAGCTCGAAAGTCTTGCAGAGGATATACTTGTCATACCACCTTTTGAATTTCTTCGTGCACATTAGGTTGCTGTTATGCATACTCATGGAATTCAAGAAGTTGATTCAGATCCAGCTTTCTATTCTTTCCAGCCTTCTTGGAATACAAAGTATAGATATTGATTTCCCACAAAGATTTGTGAATGAGTGCTATGGGCAAATGGCATGGCCTGCCATAAACTAGGCAGTAGGTGCCGAAGTGGATATTTCACGGATCTAAAATATTTCTCACACAAGGCGGAGACACAATTGTTGTGGCGACCTGGGAGAAACCCTATTCAAACAACAATTAACCCACAATGATAATTAAGCAATGGAAAGAAATGCGGAGTTAAAATTTATTATAACTCTATAATGGATGTGTATAGTGTGCAAGCACGTAGAGTGTCGAACATAGGGAACAAGCAGGATAGATCAGACAATAATTGTACAAATGATTGTGATGTATGTGTTTATATGTACTCTTTTTTTTTAATTTTTTAATTTTGGATTGTATATATTTTGTATTTTGATTTTTATTTTTTCTGATTTTATAATTTCTTTTTGTGCCTTTATTTTTATATTTTCTTTTCCTTTTAAAATACATAATAAAGCTATATATAAAGTATATATACACTATAGCCTAAGATGGATATAAATACTAAAAAATATACAAAATAAAAAACTAAAATATTTTTGGATTTTAAATAATTTTTACTATTTTTGTGATTTTTAAGAATGTTTGCTAATTTTTATATATTTTTAAAGTAAAAAATAACCTAAATCAGGGTATAATTAAATAAATGAAATTAAATTGGAGATTAAAAAAGTAAAAAGTATTAAAAATTCTATAAATTAATTTAAAATAATAGTAATAATATAAAGAAAACTTAAAACCAGAAAAAACAATTTTTAGAATTTTTGAGATTTTTGTATATTTTTAAAAAGTTTTTTAGGTATTATCTATTTTTTGAGTTTTCTTTTACTATTTTTAGTGTTTTTGATCTAAAAGTTAAAAATACATAAATACACAATATATATATATATATATTTGAGAATTTTTCAAAACATTTTTATAATTTTTATGTATTTTCTATTGCAAACATGGATAACAAGAGATGTTTTTGATTTTTTATAAATAATAAAAAAGGTTTAAAATTCCAAAATAAAATATGTGCATGAAAATAGATGCAATCAAGAGCATACACGTATTTTTTAGATTTCTTAGAGCAATGCAACTATAGGAAATAAATACAAGAAATAAAGATAAACTACATTACTAGTAGGGGCCTTTTTGCAAATAAAATAAAGTTCAGGGGCTTCTCTATAATTTTTTTAAAAATTTATAACTGAATAAAATAATTTCTGCACTAGAATAAAAAATACTAAGCCGTAGGTGTCCCCTTGCAAAATTGCCGGCATCTCACGCGCGCAGGAACATGAGGTGACAGGGTCGGGGATCTAATAAACGTAGAGGAAAGTTTAAGGGCTAAATGATAAAGTACAAAAATTGATTGGGCTAACTTGCAAAAGACCCATCTAACGGCATGATCAGACGGTCCCTGAAGATTCACTTATCCACGTGTCGTATCGGGGACAACCAATGATGCTTCACGTCGGATGGCCATGATTAAATCTCCAAGAGAAGATCTGAGGGTGAAGGCGTGATCCAATGCCTCTGGTAGAAGCTGGGCCCTACTCTCGATCCGATGACGAAGAATGGCAATGGAAGAACTGGGAAGAAGCACCGACGACGCGAGCTTCCTCTCCCAAGATCGCCCTCCTCCAGACGTTCCTGGCAGGTTCCTCTATTTGTTGGGGGAGCATTTGAGCACACCCACGAGGGTGGCGGAGCAGAGGTGCCCCAAGTACCTCTGACGAAGGGGTAAAAATTGCTCCAGCAGCTCTTCGTTCTTCGTTCCTGCACAAGAGACAACACATGGTCGAGGGAAAACTTCCTCAACCCGGTTAGAGGGAAATAGGAGCGGTGACAGGCGTCGGGAGCGAGTGTAAGCATTCGTCGGAACGGGTTTCCGACAAACTTCGAAGAAGGGCTTAAATATACTCGAACATGAAATAAAAGGCACAACAGAAATCCTAAGTTATGGTTAAGCTAAGAGAAACAATAAAATAGAAAGTTACCTCATTGGGAACTGGGAAGGTGACCTTGACGACCAAGGTTGGCCGGAGATGGAGATGGAAGCTCCTCCGCCTTTGCCTGACCCACTAAAAGTTGCTGGAGACCCCCTATCACTGGAGTCCATCCGGTGCACGTTTTAGAGGGAGCCAAAGCTAGGGTAAAGAGTTCGAAAGAGAGAGAAAAGTAGAGGGGTAGTTTTTGTTCAAGTGGTCGGGGCAACTCAAAGAACGAAGAATATCGGGCGTTGCAGCGATCTAATCCCCAAGGAAAAATGCCGGCGTCGATATACGGAGAGAAAAAGTCACGAAGAAAGCGAGGCAATTCGGTGAAATATGCATCCTCCGAAAATCTGTGAAACGAGGTCAAATGTAGGTGTCAGAGGCTACAGACCTCAGTCAAAGAGTTGACTGATGTCAATAGGCAGAGGGAGCTGGTTCGTCCACATGGACCAATTAGAAAAATCCTGCCAAAAAAGAACCGAAAATTCAATTAAAAATATTAAATGAAATTATTAATTTTAAGTTATAAAATAAAAATATTTATTATTATCTAAGTTATTTTATTTTGATTTTTATTTGTTTTTTAGAGCTTTAGAATTACAAGTTAGTTTTTAGGGGCTATATATAAGTATATTCATCTATATATTTATGTCATTTATTTTTATTTATATTTATTATCTTAGCTTATTATTTTATATATTTATAACTTATTTTTATATACTTGAATATATTTTTCTTATATTTTTTTGATATATTATATACACTTAATTAATTATATGTATTATTTATATAGGTATGCATATAAGTAATTCATATATGTATTTTCTTTACATATTTTTATTTTAATAATTTATTTATGTTTTTATTACTTTTTTATTATGTACATATATTATATATAATATTTACAAAATTATAAAAATATAAAATTATAAAAATAATGAATAATAAGTAAAATGAATATTGTAATTGGTATAACTATACAATAGGGATCCAAAACCTAACTTTCACACCTTAACTCCAAAAAATATGAAACCACCTTCATTAAAAAAATTATTAAAAGTTATATACAATTAAAGGTGATTTGATACATTTTGAGTTTTTATATGAGAGACATGGGTTGAGAAGTTGGGATTTTGGAAACTTATTCTGAGTATAACTTTTTCTCTGTATATTATTTTTGTATGAAATAAATTTTTATTTTTAATATTTTATTATCTACAACTTTCATGTTCAAAGTTTCTTTTTTTTTAAGTATAAAACTTGGAACTAAAAATGTGTCCCAAAAATGAATGAAAAGGGATTTTTATTGGTATTTTGGCCTTTATCTCCCCTACTTTATTCATTGTCTACCTAGTCATTGAGATGCTTAGGTTTCATGGTTTAGGTTCATAAAATATCTACGATATGTTATTCTTTTTCTTTTCTTTTCTTTATTCTATAATTTTGACATAAAAAACAACTTCTTATACACATTTTGTACAATAATGCATGAATGCAAAAATGCATGAATTAAGGGTATTTATACATATTTACTCGGGTTTTTAACGACAAAATGATAGAATAAAGATGATGAATTGGAGATTCATCATCCCCATATAATTGTCTTTGCTAGTCCCTAGCAAACACTCATACAATAAGTGCAGAAAAATTAAACAAAGAAAAGAAAAAGAAAGAAATTGGATTAAGTTCAATTCTCAAACTTGTCTTCACAAAATCAAAGTTTGGAGCTTAAGTTGGACCTTTGGAATTTTAATGTGTGCAGAATCTTAATGGGAATCAGATTTGAAATCCAACATCCTTTGAGAATCCCAAAACTCTGCTCATGTCTCCTATATAGCCAAGTAAGAATAATTCAACCCATACACAAACCCTTATGACAATGAATCTGACTCATACAATGTATGTGACATTGGATCCCCTCAACTAAAAGGACAAAGAGATTGATTTCTCCATCATGTCAACCCAATGATTCCCCAATCCAGTAACTCCTTCCTCGAGGAGTGGGGTATTCCCTTCTAAGTTCAAGTGACAACCATCTCATGAGGAGGGGGTGAAGAGAAGAATGGTAGTAGCCAGTGTAGCTACCTATCCTAGGATGCAAGACCGGTGTAGTCAAGTCATGCAGCTGCAGGCTCACATGATTTGACTTTGAAGCTCAAGCTTGCTTATTGACTATACAAATATATACATTTCGGCAGTCATTTTATTTTCAATCAGGCCTGTCCACTTTTTTGGAGTTTTTTTTGAAATACTATATACAACATCATTTACATACGGAGTTTTTCCTCTTGAGCCAGTAGACTACCCCTCTTTTGAAGCATTATTGCAACCCACACTCTCCTGTCTTCAGAATTCATAATCTCTAGACGGGTTGGGGTGCACTTCCCTCCCTAGAGGAGGACAAATGTTTCCACTTGTGTGCGCCTCATACCAACAAATCCAGTCCCCTCACCACTCCAACTGAGTTGAGTCGTATAAATAATAAAAATAAGAAGATTGATTCAAAATTAATCTTTTCTGCTAAAATCCACCTGGTCGATACAATGGTCGTGAAATATTTTCTATCTCTTTTATAGGATTCAACTATCTTCCGATTAGGTACGGTTTTTCACTCCTCCACCCAAGCTCCTCCTTTGGCCCCACTCCCCACCGCCGCCCCGCTCCTCCACCCCAACCCTTGACCAGAACTCCTCCACCCTCTTCTCTGTTCAAGTCCTTCCCCTCCCTTCTCAATCTGTAGCTGTTACTACAACCAGATTTTGCTCTTGAGCCTCAATGGATTAGGACGAAGGGCTAGGGCTCTCGTCTCACCAGATGTGGATAGAAAGGATTCTTTCTTTAGTATTCAAATCTCCACATTTAGGTGATCATGTTTCAATCAGTCGTTAGAGCAACAAATGGGATCTTGGTGACGCTCCTCTATGCATAAGATCTAAGATATCAAGGTGGAGAACTTGAATATTCATCTTATTAGCTCCTAAAAGACTGGGGACCGCAAGATTAGTTCTTGCAAGTTGGCTTGTGATTCCAATAGTCTTCTTGGTCATCGGATGGCTATCACCGTGGATCAAGGCAGAAGTGATTCCTCTGATCTTGAGCTTGATCTTAATTGAGGAACTGTTTAACCCAAAAATCGATTGGTCTTGTGTTCCACACAAGACGGGACATAGTCGTCGAATCGACCACATGAAATCCGAATTAAAAAAATAATTAAGCCACAAAAAGGATCAAAAAATGAAAAGCGATGTGGAGTTAAAATTTATTATAACTCTATAAAAGATATGTATAGTGCAAGTAATGTAAAGGTCGAACACAGGGAGCACGAGGTAGATCAAGACAAAGAATGTGCAAAATGAAAGTGATGTATTTGTCTAAATGTGCTACTTTTTCTGGGTTTTTAATTTTACATTATTTTATTTATTTTTGATTTTCCGATTTTGTAATTTATTTTTATATTTTATATTTTTATATTTTCTTTTTCTTTAAAAAAATATATAAAGCAATGTAAAGAATATATATACAAGAAAAGTAAGTGAGAGATAATAGTAGGTAAAAATATCCAAAATACAGGAAATAAAATATTTTTGTGCTTTTTATATTTTTCTAATGTTTTTGTGATTTTTTTTGTATTTTTACTATTGTTTTGGTATTTTAAAGTCCAAAAATGCTCAAATAGGGAATAGAATATATAGCTGAAATTAAAATGGAGAGGAAAAATATAAAACAGAGTCCAAAATTCTCCAAATTAATTTTTATATAAAGATAATAATACAGAGAAAAATCAGAGATAGAAAATAGATTTTTAGGATTTTTATAAGTTTTTAATATTTTTATAAAGGTTTTACGGGTTTTCACTTTTTATGAGTTTTCTTTTATATTTTTTAGTGTTTTTGGCCTGAAGTTGTAAAATATTAAATAAATACAAAATATAATTTTTTTGGAACTTTTAAAATTTTTTTATACTTTTTATGTATATTCTAATGCAAACATGGACAAAAATGCATGTTTTGAATTTTTATAAATATTAAAATTGACTCAAAAATGTAAAATAAAAATATGATGTGAAAGTACAATGCAACAGGAACTTAGGTCTATTGTTTTGGGATTTTTTTAATCTTATAGATGCATTAAATAATTAGAGACAACAAAGAGAAACTACATTGCTTGCAAGGGCATATATGTAAATAGCAAAAAATCCATGGGCCAAAGTTTAAATTTCATAGAAATAATAAACGAATACAAAAAGGTAATGGACCAAATATAAATTCACAAATCCATGAGGGCTTCCCTGCAAAGTTGCCAAAGTCACGTGTATAAGCATGTGGACCACAAGCAAAGACCTAAATGCAATTATCTAAAAATCTGAGGACACATTTGCAAATTTTACAGAAATAATATAACATGCAAAGATATTTTCTGGACTTAACGATAATAATAAAAATCCTAGGGGCCCAAGCGCAAAATTGCCACCTCACGTGAGGTGACGTGGCCTGGACTAAAATGCTAATATGAAAAGTACGGGGGCTATTGTGCAAATATTACAAAACAATTTAAACTAATACTGTAAGTTTAGCACTTAATAGTTAAATACAAAAATGATGAGGGGTGACGATGCAAAATACCCACTCCAAGGCGCAGATCAGATGGCTGAGGGCGCTCCACTTGCTACACGGCACACCCACACATGATGATGAAGGATCGCGATCCAACACACAGGATCAGATTGGCCAAGGAGATCGGACGGTTGCGGCTGGCCGAGATCGGACGGTGACTGAAACTTCTGGCGTCTGCATAGGATCTAATGGTGGAGAGGCTTGGAGGAAGATCAGGGAAGAAGGCCAGCGACAACGAACTTCCCCAACCTCCCTTGCCCTCTTAGGTCAATCTTTGGAGCTTTAGAAGGCCCAGAACTCTTCCTGCAGGTAATCTTCAGTTGTGGGAAGCCTGAAAATGGTTGGAGGGTCATTGCACCCCGTCTACGACAGCGGCGAAGCTTCGGTTCTCCAGGTATCTCCGGCGGGGGGTAAAATCGCTCCCATGTAGCGAGCAGTGTTCCGATATTTGCAAAAGACGATGATAGGGTTGAGGGCAAGTTGCCCCGACCCCGTAGGGAGGTGGGATCAAGGTGACGAGCGTTGAAATGGAAGCTCGTCGGAGCAAGCTCCGGCGAGGTGGTGGCGGAGGTATTCGATTGGATGAAGAATGGAAACGAAAGGTGGGGATCGCTCCTAAAATTACGATAAAACTAACAATACAAGAGAAATAAAAAAAGCGAACCTCGATGGGCAAAATACCATATATGGACCTCATGCCCGTTGGCCGGAGATGGGTTTTGGAGCCACTCCTCGGCCCTCGCCTGAGCTCCCCTCGCCTCACGGGAGACGTCCCGGTCACTAGCGTCAATCCACACAGGAAGAGAGAGTCAAAACTAGGTCCAAAAAGGGTTCAAAAGTGGAAGGAAGGATCGAGGGGTGTTTTGTACTACGAGGTTGGGGCCGCTCAAAGATCGAAGAGGATCAGGTGATTCAGCTATCCAAAGATCGAGGCAAGTCATTGGCGTGAATCCTCGATATATAGAGAACAAAAGTCAAGAAGGACTCGAAGCCAAATGATGAAAGGTAAGGCATACAAAAATCGTCAAAAATAGGCAAAAACTAATGCTCTGACACAGGTACAGGGCGGGTCAGAGAGTTCACCTACGGTCAACTCTCCGCGCCCCTAGACCAACCAGGAAAAACCTACAGAAAAATATTTATAAAATCTATTCAAAATAATAAACGATTTTATTAATTTTATGTTATTAAATGAAAATATTTATTATTTTCTAACGTATTTTATTCCGATTTTTATTTATTTTTTCGACGTTAAAAATTACAAGTTCCCTTTTGGAGGCTATATAGGCATATTTATCTCTATACTTTAATGTTTTGTTTTTATTTTATATAGTTAATGTTATTAATTAAATTTATTATTTTATATATTTATAACTCAATTTTATACACTTACATATATTTTTATATTATTTTTATGATTTAATATATACAATTAAATAAATAGAAGTATTATTTATATAGGTGTAGTTATAGACAATTCATCTGTCTTTTATACAAGTATTTTATTTTTATATTTTCATGACGTTTTTATTAATGTTTTAATATGAAAATATATTATAAAAAATATTTACAAAATTATAAAAATATAAAATGATAAAAATAATGAATAAAGAATAAAATGAATATTTTACTCGATACAAGTATATAATAGGGGTCTAAAACCTAACTTTCAAACCGTAACTCCAAAAAAAATGAAACCAACTTCATTAAATAGCTTATTAAAATTATTATACAATTAAAGTGATTTTTATATATTTTGAGTTTTTATTTGAGAGATATGGGTTTGGGAAGTTGGGGTTTTGGTATTTTATTTAGACCATAACTTTTTATCAGTATATTATATTTGTATGAAATCAATTTTATATTTTTCTATAGTTTGTTATATAAAACTTTCATGTTCAAAGTTTCTTTATTTTAAGTATAAAAAGTGGAACTAAAAATAGGTCCCAAAAATGAATAAAGAATGAATCAAATAAAAGGGATTTTTAATGTATTTTGGCCCTTATCTCTCTTACTTTATTCCTTGTCGACCTAATCATCGAGATGCCTAGGTCTCAGGGTTTCAGGTCAAAAAATATTTGCAATATTTTATTCTTTTTCTTTTATTTCTTTATTCTATAATTTTGAAACCTGTATTTTATACACATTTTGTACACAAATGCATGAACGATAAAATACATGAATTAAGGGTATTTACACGCATTTACTAAGATTTTTAAGGACAAAATGTAGAATAAAGATGATGAAACAGAGATTTAGCATACAACAAAATGAAGTAGAGTGCTGGAGGCAAGGTGAGCATTTACGCTTTAGCATACATCAACGTTTTACCGCTTGTATTGCTTTTCCGACTCTCCCTCTGATTTTGATCACCTAAGAGCTAAGTAAAATTGATCCATCGTTAAGCTCATGCTTTTCTCACTAAAAGTCCAAAACAGTGATAACAATAAAATCGATACTTCTAATATTACTTAACCCATAAAATTAATATAAAATTTTGCAAATATTATAAAACAATTTAAACTACTACTGAATGTTTAGCTCTTAATAGTTAAATACAAAAATGATGAGGGGTGATGATGCAAAATACCCATTCCAAAGCGCGGATCAGATGGCTGAGGGTGCTCCACTTGCCACATGGCACACCCACACATGACGATGATGGATCGCGATCCAACGCACATGATCAGATAGGCCAAGGAGATCGGACGGTTGCGGCTGCCCGAGATCGGACGGTGACTGAAGCGTCTGGCGTCTGCACATGATCTAATTGTGGAGAAGCTTGGAGGAAGAACAGGGAAGAAGGCCAGCGACAACGAACTTCCTCGACCTCCCTTGCTCTCTTAGGTCGGTCTTTGGAGCTCCAGAAGGCCCAGAACTCTTCCTGCAGGTAATCTTCAGATGTGGGAAGCCTCAAAATGGTTGGAGGGTCGTTGCACCCCGTCTATGATAGCGACGGAGCTTTGATTCTCCAGGTATCTCCGGCGGGTGGTAAAATCGCTCCCATGTAGCGAGCAATGTTCCAATACTTGCAAAAGACGGTGATAGGGTTGAGGACGAATTGCCCCGACCCCCGACCCCGTAGGGAGGTGGGATGAAGGTGACGAGCGATGAAATGGAAGCTCGCCGGAGAGGTGGTGGCGTAGGTATTCAATTGGATGAAGAATGGAGACAGAAGGTGGGGATCGCTCCTAAAACTATGATAAAACTAAAAATACAAGAGAAATAAAGAAAAAAAGTGAACCTCGATGGTCAAAAGACCAGATATGGACCTCATGGACGTTGGCCGGAGATGGGGTTTGGAGCCACTACTCGGCCCTTGCCTGAGCTCCCCTCGCCTCACAGGAGACGTCCCGGTCACTGGCGTCAATCCACACAAGAAGAGAGAGAGTCAAAACTAGGTCCAAAAAGGGTTCAAAAGTGGAAGGAAGGATCGGGAGGTATTTTGTAAAATGAGGTTGGGGCAGCTCAAAGATTGAAGAGGATGAGGCGATTCAGCTATCCAAGGATCGAGGCAAGCCATTGGCGTGAATCCTCGATATATGGAGAACAAAAGTCAAGAAGGACTTGAAGCCAAATGATGAAAGGTGCGATCTACAAAAATCATCAAAAATAGGCAAAAACTAATATTCTGACACAGGTGCAGGGCGGGTAAGAGAGTTCACCTACGGTCAACTCTCCGTGCCCCCTGGTTGGTCCAGGCGAACCAACCAAGAAAAACCTGCAGAAAAATATTTATAAAATCTATTCAAAATAATAAACGATTTTATTAATTTTATTTTATTAAATGAAACTATTTATTATTTTCTAACTTATTTTGTTCTGATTTTTATTATTTTTTGAAGGTTAAAAATGACAAGTTCCCTTTTGGAGGCTATATAGGTATATTTATCTATTACTTTAATGTTTTATTTTTATTTTGTATAATTAATTTTATTAATTAAATTTATTATTTTATATATTTATAACTTAATTTTATACACTTTCATATATTTTTATATTATTTTTCTGATTTAATATATACAATTATATAAATAGAAGTATTATTTATATAGGTATAGTTATAGGCAATTCATCTATGTCTTTTATACAAGTATTTTATTTTTAAATTTTCTTGACATTTTTATTAATATTTTAATATGTAAATATATTATAAAAAATATTTACAAAATTATAAAAATATAAAATGATAAAAATAATGAATAAAGAATAAAATAAATATTTTAATCGGTACAAGTATACAATAGGGGTCCAAAAACTAACTTTCAAACCGTAACTCCAAAAAAATAAACCACCTTCATTAAATAGATTATTAAAAGTTTTATACAATTAAAGTGATTTTGATATATTTTGAGTTCTTATTTGAGAGATATGGGTTTGGGAAGTTGGGGTTTTGGTATTTTATTTAGACCATAACTTTTTATCTGTATATTATTTTTATATGAAATCAATTTTGTATTTTTCTATATTTTGTTATAGAAAACTTTCATGTTCAAAGTTTCTTTATTTTAAGTATAAAAAGTGGAATTAAAAATAGGTCCCAAAAATGAATAAAGAATGAATTAAATAAAAGGGATTTTTAATGTATTTTGGCCCTTATCTCCTCCTACTTTATTCTTTGTGGACCTACTCATCGAGATGCCTAGGTCTCAGGGTTTCATGTCATAAAATATTTGCAATATTTTATTATTTTTCTTTTATTTTCTTTATTCTATAATTTTGGCTTTAAAACCTGTATTTTTTACACATTTTGTACACAAATGCATCAATGATAAAATGCATGAATTAAGGGTATTTACATGCATTTACTAAGATTTTTAATGCCAAAATGTAGAATAAAGATGATGAAATAAAGATGTGGAACACAAGACCGCTCGATTTTACGGGGACACCGTTGTCGAATCGACCACACGAAATCCAGATTAAAACAACAATTAATCCATAACATTGATCAAACAATGAAAAGCGATGCAGAGTTAAAATTTATTACAACTCTACAAAAGATGTGTATAGTGCAAGTAATGTAGAGGCTGAACACAGGGAACAATAGGTAGATCAGGGCAAAGAATGGTCAAAATGAAGGTGATGTTTTTGTCTAAATGTGTTATTTTTGTGGGGTTTTAATTTTATATTTTTTATTTGATTTTTAATTTTCTAATTTTGTATTTTCTTTTTATATTTTATATTTTATATTTTCTTTTTCTTTAAAAATATATAAAGCAATATAAAGGATATATATACAAGAGAAGTAAGAGATAGATAATATTAGGTAAAAATATCCAGAATACAGGAAACACAATGTTTTTAATTTTATATTTTTCTAATGTTTTTATGATTTTTCTGTATTTTTATTAACTTTTTGGTGTTTTTAAAGTCCAAAAATGCTCAAAACAGGGAATAGAATATATAGCTGAAATTAAATTGGAGAGGAAAATATATAATGGAGTCAAAAATTATACAAACTTTTTATATAAAGATAATAATATATATATTTCGGAGACAAAAAATAGATTTTTAGGATTTTTATGAGTTTTTAATATTTTTATAAAGGTTTTAAGGTTTTCAATTTTTATGAGTTTTCTTTTCTATTTTTTAGTGATTTTTTGCCTGAAGTTGTAAAATACTTAAATAAATAAAAAATATATTTTTTGGAATTTTTCAAAAAAGTTTTACGATTTTTAAGTATTTTCTAATACAAACAAGAATAAAAATGCATGTTTTTGAATTTTTATAAATCTTCAATTGATCAAAAATGTAAAATAAAAATATGGCATGAAAGTGCAATTCAAAAGGAACTTAAATATATTTTTTTGGTATTTTTTCCAATTTTATAGATGCATGAAATAATTAGAGATAACAAAGAGAAACTACACTGCTGGCAAGGGCATATATGTAAATAGTAGAAAATCCAGGGGCCAAAGTGTAAATTTCACAGACTTAATAAACGTCTACAAAATGTTAATGGACCAAATATAAATTATCAAAGCCACGAGGGCTTCCCTGGAAAATTACCAAGGTCACGTGTAAATGCACTTGGACTACATGCGAGGACCAAAATGCAATTGTCCAAAAATCTGAGGACACGTTTGCAAATTTTACAGTAATAATGTAACGTGCAAATATATTTTCTAGAATTAACTATAATAAAAATCCCAAGGGCCCAGGCACAAAATTTCCACCTCACGTGAAGCGTCATGTGAGGTGACGTGGCCTGGACCAAAATAACAATATGAAAAGTACTGGGTCTATTGTGCAAATATTACAAAACAATTTAAACTACTACTGAAAGTTTCGTTCTTAATAGTTAAATACAAAAATGAGGAGGGGTGACGATGCAAAATACAACTCCAAGGTGCCGATCGGATGGATGAGGGCGCTCCACTTGCCATGCGACACGCCCACACGTGACGATGATGGTTCGTGGTCCAATGCACAGGATCAGATCGGCCAAGGAGATCAGACGGTTGCAGCTGGCTGAGATCGGACTGTGGCTGAAGCGTCTGGCATCTACACGGGATCCAACGATGGAGAGGCTTGGAGGAAGAACATGAAAGAAGGCCGGCGACGATGAACTTCCCCGACCTCCCCTGCTCTCCTAAGTTTGTCTTTGGAGCTCCAGAAGGCCCAGAATGCTTCCTGCAGGTGATCTTCAGATGTGGTAAGCCTCAAAACAGCCGGAGGGTCATTGCACCCTGTCTACAATGGCGACGGAGCTTCGGTTCTCCAGGTATCTCCGACAGGGGGTAAAATCGCTCCCAGGTAGCGAGTAGTGTTCCAGTACCTGCAAAACATGGTGATAGGGTCGAGCGAAAATTGCCCCGACCCTATAGAGAGGTGGGATGAAGGCGGCGAGCAGTGAAATGGAAGCTCATTGGAGCAAGCTCCGACGAGGTGGTGGCTGAGGTGTTCGATTGGATGAAGAATGGAAACGGAAGGTTGGGATCGCTCCTAAGACTACGACGAAACTAACAATGAAAGAGAAATATAGAAAAAAGCGAACCTCGATGGTCAAAATACCAGAGATCGACCTCACGTTTGTTGGCCTGAGGAGGGGGTTGGAGCAACTCCTCGGCCCTCGCTTGAGCTCCCCTCGCCTCGTAGGAGACTTCCCTGTCATCAGCGTCAATTCACACAGGAAGAGAGTCAAAACTAGGTCCAAAAAGGGTTTAAAAGTGGAAGGAAGGATTGGGGGGTGTTTTGTGCAATGAGGCTGGGGCGGCTCAAAGATCGAAGAGGATCAGGCGATTCAACGATCCAAAGATCGAAGCAAGCCATTGACGTGAATCCTTGATATATGGAGAACAAAAGTCAAGAAGAACTCGAAGCCAAATGATGAAATGCGCGGCCTACAAAAATCATCAAAAATAGGCAAAAACCAATGTTCTAACACAGGTGCAGGGTAGGTCAGAGAGTTGACCTACAGTCAACTCTACGCGCCCCCTGGTTGGTCCAGGTGGACCAGCCAGGAAAAACCTGGATAAAAAGATTTATAAAATATGTTAAAAATAATAAACAATTTTATTAATTTAAGGTTATTATATGAAAAATATTTATTATTTTCTAAAGTATTTTATTATGATTTTATTAATTTTTCGAGGTTAAAAATTACAAGTTCCCTTTTGGAGGCTATATATAGGTATATTTGTCTATATATTTTAATGTTTTATTTTTAATTTTATATAATTAATTTTATTGATTAAATTTATTATTTTATATATTTATAACTTAATTTTATTCACTTACATATATTTTTATTTTATTTTTCTGATGTAATATGTATAACTAAATAAATAGAAGTATTATTTATATAGGTATAGTTATAGACAATTCATCTTTGTCTTTTATACAAGTATTTTATTTTTAGATTTTCTTGACATTTTTATTAGTGTTTTAATATAAACATATATTATAAATAATATTTAAAAATTTATAAAAATATAAAATGATAAAAATGATGAATAAAGAATAAAATGAATATTTCAATCGGTACAAGTATACAATAGGGGTCCAAAACCTAACTTTCAAACGGTAACTCCAAAAAAATGAAAAAACCTTCATTAAATAGCTTATGAAAAGATATATACAATTAAAGATGATTTTGATATATTTTGAGTTTTTATTTGAGAGATATGGGTCTGAGAAGTTGAGATTTTGGAATTTTATTTAGACCATAACTTTTTAGAGTTAGGTGAGAAGTCCAAAAGTTGCACAAACACTTAGGGAATGAATAGGATTTTGGCACTAGTCCTTATTGTGTGCACGCGAGCAAGTAAAAGCGAAGACAATGAGGATATTACTCACCCAAAGACAAATATTTTCCTTTTTGATCTATTTTTAGGGTTAAGTAATATTAACTGTCCCGATTTATTATTATCACTTTTTTGGATTTTTAGTGAGAAATGCACGAGCCTAACGAGTTGTCAGTTTTACTTAGCACCTAGGTGATCAAAATCAGAGGGAGAGTCGGAAAAGCAATGCAAGCGGCAAAACGATGATGTATAATAAAGTGTAAATGCTCACCTTGCCTCCAACACTCTACATTCAAGGATGTTCAGAGGAATTGAAACCTATCTATATGCAAATGCAAGAGGATGAAATCGCCCTAAAATCAGAAATTTCTATTAGCGTGAAGAACCAATGCTAATTACTTATTATAGAACCGAAGTGTTCGGTCTTGGAGTCTCCTCGGTGCCCACCACAATGGGCCCTGAAAAAGTTGTATGGAGAACTCTCGTGGCACGGTGGTTCCGAAACTAAGTGAGAAGCAATTTAAAACTTGACTAGGTCCAAACGTTGACTATAGGTATATGAAAATATATTAGGTGTCTGGCCTTAATCTATCACAAGCAATCCTAAAACTATGGGCTCGATCACACGAAATAAAGAAAACCAAACCAATAAACAAAATAAAAAATGTGAAGACAACCGATAAAATCGCAGTGAGTTCCCAAGTGAACAATCACTTGGAAATTGGGCCTGAGTGTCCAAAGTCCTGAGTACCTGTATTATTACAAATTCAAGTAGTCTCTCTCTCTCTCTCACTTCAAATTACACAAATAAATACAACAAAATGAATGGAGCTCGGTCTTCAAAAATCTCTAAGTCTCCTTGGTGCTACGTTGGCAGGCTGAAGCCAGCTTCACGTGGGTGCGTAACCGCCTAGGGTAGGCGCCTCCCTCGTCGCATGAAGTCAACAAAGAGATGGGGTTAGACAACTCAACAAGATATATCAAAGAAATGAGAAAATAATGAAGCAAAAATATAGACAAATATCACAATCAATAATGAATCCCAATCTAAACGATGTTGCTCCCCGGCAACGGTGCCATTTGTTTAACCCAAAAATCAAGCGATCTTGTGTTCCGCACAAGGCAGGGACACATTCGTCAAATCAACCACATGAAATCCAGACTAAAACAACAATTAACCCATAACATTGATCAAACAATGAAAAGCGATGCGGAGTTAAAATTTATTATAACTCTACAAAAGATGTGTATAGTGCAGGTAATATAGAGATCGAACATAGGGAACAAGAGGTAGATTAGGGCAAAGAATGCTCAAAATGAAGGTGATGTATTTGTCTAAATGTGTTATTTTTTGTGGGTTTTTAATTTTATATTATTTTATTTGATTTTTGATTTTTCTAATTTTGTATGTTTTTATATGTTATATCTTTATATTTTCTTTTTTTTAAATATATATAAAGCAATATAAGGATATATATACATGAGAAGTAAGAGAGAGATAATAGTAGGCAAAAATATCCAAAATACATGAAATAAATTATTTTTGTAATTTTTTGTATTTTTTTGATGTTTTTATGATTTTTCTGTATTTTTACTAATTTATTTTGGCATTTTTAAAGTCCAAAAATGCTCAAAACAGGGAATAGAATATATAGTCGAAATTAAAAGGGAGAGGAAAATACAAAATTGAGTTAAAAATTATGCAAATTAATTTTTATATAAAGATAATAATATATTAAAAAATTAGAGACAAAAAATAGTTTTTTAGGATTTTTTATGAGTTTTTAATATTTTTATAAAGGTTTTAGGGGTTATTAATTTTTATGAGTTTCTTTTAAATTTTTTAGTGTTTTTGGCCTGAAGTTGTAAAATACTTAAATAAATGAAAAATATATTTTTTTGGAATTTTTCAAAATGTTTTATAATTTTTATATATTTTCTAATGCAAACAGGGATAAAAATGCCTTTGAATTTTTATAAATATTAAAATGACTCAAAAATGTAAAATAAAAATATGGCATGAAAGTGCAATGCAACATGAACTTAAGTCTATTGTTTTGGGATTTTTTTCAAATTTTATAGATGCATGAAATAATTAGAGACAACAGAGAGAGACTACATTGCTGGCAAGGGCATATATGTAAATAGCAGAAAATCTAAGGACAAAGTGTAAATTTGACAAAAATAATAAACATCTACAAAAAGTTAATTGACCAAATATAAATTCACAAAGCCACAAGGGCTTCCCTCCAAAATAGCCAAAGTCATGTGTACAAGCACGTGGACCACAAGAGAGGACCAAAATGCAATAGTCCAAAAAACTGAGGACACATTTGCAAATTTTACAGAAATAATATAACGTGCAACGTTTTTTCTGGACTTAACGATAATAATAAAAATCCTAGGGGCCCAGGCGTAAAATTGCCACCTCACGTGAAGCGTCACGTGAGGTGACGTGGCCTGGACTAAAATGCAGTATGAAAAGTACGGGGGCTATTATGCAAATATTACAAAACAATTTAAACTAATACTGAAAGTTTAGTTCTTAATAGTTAAATACAAAAATTATGAGGGGTAACGATGCAAAATACCCACTCCAAGGCGAGGATCAGATGGCTGAGGGTGCTCCACTTGGCATGCGGCACGCCCACACGTGACCATGACGGTTCGCGATCTAACGCACAGGATCAGATCGGCCAAGGAGATCGGACGATTGCGGCTGGCTGAGATCGGATGGTGGTTGAAACGTCTGGCATCTGCACGGAATCCAACGGTGGAGAGGCTTGGAGGAAGAAAAGGGAAGAAGGCCGGTGACGACGAACTTCCCTGACCTCCCCCACTCTCCTGCGTCGGTCTTTGGAGCTCCAGAAGGCCCAGAACGCTTCCTGCAGGTAATATTCAAATGTGGGAAGCTTCAAAATGGCTGGAGGGTCATTGCACCCATCTATGACGGCGACAGAGCTTCAGTTCTCCAGGTATCTCCGGTGGGGGGTAAAATTGCTCCCAGGTAGTGAGTAGTGTTCCAGTACCTGCAAAAGACGGTGATAGGGTCGAGGGCAAATTGCCCCGACCCCGTAGGGAGGTGGGATGAAGGCGACGAGCAGCGAAATGGAAGCTCGCCGAAGGTAGCGGAGGAGTTCGATTGGGTGAAGAATGGAAACGGAAGGTGGGGATCACTCCTAAGATTAAGACGAAACTAACAATGCAAGAGAAATGGAGAAAAAAAGTGAACCTCGATGGTCAAATGACCAGAGATGGACCTCACGGCCGTTGGCCGGAGATGGGGGTTGGAACCACTCCTCGGCCCTCGCCTGATCTCCCCTCGCCTCGCGGAAGACGCCCCTGTCACCGGCATCAATTCACACAGGAAGAGAGAGTCAAAACTAGGTCCAAAAAGGGTTCAAAAGTGGAAGGGAGGATTAGGGGGTGTTTTGTACAACGAGGCTGGGACGGCTCAAAGATCGAAGAGGATCAGGCGATTCAACGATCCAAAGATTGAGGCAAGCCATTGGTGTGAATCCTCGATATATGTAGAACAAATGTCAAGAAGGACTCGAAGCCAAACGATGAAAGGCGCGACCTACAAAAATCATCAAAAATGGTACAAGTTCCTTTTTGGAGGCTATATATAGGTATATATGTCTATATATTTGAATGTTTTATTTTTATTTTGTATTATTATTTTTATTAATTAAATTTATTATTTTATATATTATAACTTAACTGTACACTTAAATAAATAGAAGTATTATTTATATAGGCATAGTTATAGAAAATTCATCTATGTCTTTTATACAAGTATTTTATTTTTACGCTTTCTTGATGTTTTTATTCATGTTTTAATATATACATATATTATAATTAATATTTACAAATTATAAAAGTATAAAATGGTAAAAATAATGAATAAAGAATAAAATGAATATTTTAATCAGTACAAGTATACATTAGGGGTCCAATATCTAACTTTCAAACCGTAACTCCAAAAAAATGAAACCACCTTAGTTAAATAGCTTATTAAAGGTTACATACAATTAAATGTGATTTCAGTATATTTTGAGTTTTTATTTGAGAGATATGGGTCTGGGAAGTTGGGGTTTTGGAATTTTATTTAGGCCATAACTTTTTATCTGTATATTATTATTTTTGTATGAAATCAATTTTGTATTTTTATATATTTTATTATCTACAACTTTCATGTTCAAAGTTTCTTTATTTTAAGTATAAAAAGTGGAACTAGAAATAGGTCCCAAAAATGATTAAATAATGTATTAAATAAAAGGGATTTTTAATGTATTTTGGCCCTTATCTCCGCCTACTTTATTCCTTGTCGACCTAATCATCAAGATGCCTAGGTCTCGGGGTTTCGGGTCATAAATTATTTGCAATATTTTATTCTTTCTCTTTCTTTTCTTTATTCTATAAATTTGGCTTTAAAAACTGTATTTTATACACATTTTATACACAAATGCATGAATGATAAAATGCATGAATTAAGGGTATTTACAGGCATTTACTAGGGTTTTTAAGGCCAAATGATAGAATAAAGATGATGAAATAGAGATTCATTAGGAACCTTCAATTGCAACATGCTATTATAAATCAAATTCGGGAATTCTCTAGAAAAATGGCTCTCGTCGATATCTAAAAGGTACATATTATTGCAACTCCCCAAGGATGCTAGAAGAGTTCCATGTAAGTTGTTGTAGTCTAAATGAGTGATAGCGTGGAACACCTCGGATAGAATGCTCCACATATGGAATGACAAGTTGGTTGCAACAGGCACAACACCCTTTAACTTGTCCTTAGAGATGTCCAGAACCCAAATACGAGAAGAGAAGTTCCATAGCCACTATGGAATAACGTCTGATATGTTCGAATCTGACATATTCAATTATCGAAGTTTGTTTTGAGTCTAAATCCACAAAGGGAAATCAGGTCCCAGTTTGCAAGATACTAATCTCAACATTGTCAACTGAAAGGGCGGAAGCCAATGAGGAGACAGTGTAATCTGTAACGAGTTTGAAGATAAGAGTCCAGTATAGTTCAATTGCTGAGATGGACGAGACATTCTTCGGACATGTTCCTTGTAAAGAATTGCTGCTCAGATCTAGATATTGAAGATATTTGAGTTCGCTTTGTGATGAAGGTAGAGGTCATTATAATATATAATTAATCATTATAATAATCAAATCCACGAGTCATAAGGAGACTTTCGAGATCGAATGGCCCTCGGCATAAATCCACTTGCCTTCAAAACCCAACACATAATAAACCAAAAGTTTTCGCTCTCTCGTTCCTAAAATAGTAGACTCTACTACACCAAAAAAACCTCAGGGGACGAAAAGTCCTCATTCAGGCCAAATCATGGTCGAGTCTGGGTTGTAATGACCTACTGTTCCACCCTACTAACCATCTACTTCCATTGATCCAAAACAAGGCAAACATTTATACCAAAAAAAATAAATATAGGTATTATATTATTCTTATATAGATCATATGGATATGAATCTTGACACCTAAATTGCTAAAATGAAAAAAATAACTAATTACTTGTTCCGTTAAGGATACTAACAGAAATGTAGAAATTATCTTATATTTACATATATTTGATTCTTTAAAGGTGGTATAACCATATTCGTAACCGTAATCATATCCATATATATGACAAAATATAAATAAGTGGATACATTGATAAATTCGATACATATTTAATTGATAAATGAATTTTATAAAAAATTATAATGTCATCTATATATATATTTTTGCTACTAATCTAATATATATTCTTTTCATTTTAATAGAAGTGAAATTTCTATGAGTACCTGCACGCAAGGTTCAAAAAAATGAAAGGCGGAATAAGGCTTTTCCCCTAGAAGCGAGGCGCGACGTAACCTCGAGATGGCCAAGGCGTAAGACTCAGTTTGTATAGTATAAAATGTATAGTAAATATATTTACTGGTAAAATAATCTAATATGACAAACATATAATTTATAACAATGTAATATATAATGATATTATGAAGATAAGAACATGAAAAAAATATATACCAATGTTATAAAACCCTTTCTAATAAATTTCTATCCAATCAAAAGAAAATCATTGGTTGTAATTATCACTAAAATATTTTCAAAAGGGGATTTGCTATAGTTGTTATTAAAGATGTCCAAGTTTGATATTGATCATATGATTTGAATCCTAACCGTATGTTCTCCTAAACCAAGATGAAGATGGACTGATGTCCCCATGCACCACAATACCCTACCAGTACGAGGGTCTCGTTGCTCGGTCAGTGAGGTCAGGGGGGTAGAGGGGGCCTTTGCGGGAAATGTACGGGGCATGCTCCTGTCCCAAAATTTTTTCTTACGTGTATTGGAATTCCCACACATTTTATTATATGTTTAAGGGTATAATAGTAAGAGTTCACTGAAATAATTGGACATGTTAATTGTAAGTATGAATATTAAAGTGATCAAATTTAAGTATTCATCTTGTATAAATATATACACAACAATTGGGCATTTATAAACATCTGAAATATCATTAATACAAATTATTATCTTTAAAAATACTTGAAAAATCCCTAACGCCTCATCTTGCGCCTCGCCCCACCTCGACCACCTCAGGCATACGAGGCGTACGCCTCATCCAGGAGGTACGAGATGGTCGCCTCGAGGCTCTTTGGCTCTGCCCTGTTTCGCCTCGAGCGCCTTTGTCCCTCGAGGCATGTTTTTTAAAACCATACATGTGGGTACCCCTTCCCCATAGAATTAAATTGTGTACCTGTTAAAATCGGATACATGTTGGAACTAGTCAGGTCATCCCATGCCTCGATAATGATGGGTTGGGGCGAGTCACTATCAAATGAGGCAGGGCACATGCCCGTGAATACTCCTAGATTCATACAAACTATTTTTTTTCATTTAACTCGCAAACTATTAGGCCCATCAAAACTCCTCATCTTTAATATTTCTACCGGAGCTTGAGGCATCCCAATGGACAACCCATTTGTTTTCTCCAAGCCCACGGAGATTCTTCAATGTCATCATATTCACCCAATCAATCCAGCAATTGCATGAACTTGATGGTTACGAGGAATGAGAATAAAAAACAGTTTTTTAGATGTGAGATAGACAGAGAAATATGAGGGCAGAGCCGCATGCGAGAGGAGGTTGGTGGTTTTTGGTAGGGCACATATGCTCTATAGAACACATCAACAACCAAGGGAGATAAACTCTAACTCTATCCCCGGTTTATGGGAAGGGTGATAATGTCCTTTGTAAAACACAAGCGAAACTAGGCATAATGTGTAGGTCAAGCCCCTTGCAAAACCACCAGAAAAATGGCTTCATACTTCAGTTTTGACGAGAATAAATTTCCACAATAAGAGCTTCAAATTTTGGGTGAATACCCAACTCGAACACATCGGCTTTTGCATTGTAGACTTCCAAACAGAGATCTCAACGAGGCTATGATACCATTTTAGAATCAAACACGCAAAGCACACACAAAGATGGAGGTACAATGAGAGAATGATTATAATATATAAAGAAGGATGGATAAACAATCCTTCATCCAAAGATCCATTTACCGATATAAGCACAATAACTCAATACATACGAAATTCAAATTCTTATAAACCTTAAATGATAGAATGTATGCATACGCATCTAGAACTATCTTATGGTAGGTTTCTTATAGTAGGTGATTGCAATTCAGATATAATTTATGCAACAAAATGTAGATATGAAGTGAGTACAAAAATGTCTTGAACTCTAAAACATTATCTCTTAGTTTTGGATCAAATAATGAAGTCATAGATTTTTTTTCTCGCATGAAGAACAAAATGGCCAAATTCTAATATACACAAAGGGCATATTCCAACATGGTAAAGCAACTAGAATGACGTACTTTGGAAGACATCGAGTTGTGAGCCCTGCTTATCTTTATTGAGACACCTCCCACCTCATTTTGAATGTTTAAGTCATTTTGAAGGTTTTAAGATATGTAATTTTTGGATATGGTTAGATTACTTGAAAGGTGGTTAAACTAGTGTAGTAAACTCACTATAAGGGTATACTTTGCAAGAAAAATGAAGTTTTTAAGGGATGCGATGTAAATATGAAGCATACAATGGTTAAAGTGTAGTAACATTGTTTTGCAAGGGCAGACATGTTTAGTTGCCCAGTTACTAGGAAGCACACACCCTCTTTTCACATCCAATCTCAATGTCGCCTTTGGAAAAACATCCTTCAAGGTTGAAAAAGTCGGTAATCATTTAGCCAGGTCACTCTTTAAGGATTAATTGTCAGTTAGATGACTAAAGGGATTAATCCAACTTTAGTTGATTTTGTATATTTTAGTCATTTTAAATATATAAATCAATATTTATACATATATTCTTATAAATTTACATAGATTAATATATTTTTAAGCTATTATATAATGAAATGAAATAAATAATTGAATTCAAATCAAACATTAAGCATTTTAGATTAATCTTGTTGTAAAAAAAGCAAAATAAAATAAAGTTTGTCCATGTATAAATCGGACATAAATAGCCTAGTTGGCCTTTTTTGCAAGATTGATAACGCTCATCCTCAACCTGCTCGAATGAGAGGGCATTGTTTGAAGCTCCAAGGCTAATACTAGATTGGTCTTGTCTTTTATAAATTCAGAGAATCCTATAATGTATGCACCTTCCTTATCCCTCTCATACATCAGCTTCGGAGAAAGAGAAATGAATGCCCAAGGGGATGAGAGCTATGGTATTACATTCTAAGAAAGCTTGCTTCTGCCATTCCATGGTCGTGTATGTTCTTACTTTTAGGAAGGGAAAAGGCTTCAACTTTGACTTGCACCCTTAATATGTCGATTATTTCAGATAAATTTGATAATAAAAATGGATTTGTTAAACATGTCCTATCTACGCAATCACATGGGTGCCAGGTGTCGGAAAGACAACTCTGGCTCAGAACGTTTCGAATGATCAAGATGTGAAGTCCTATTTTCATCTCATGTTATGTGTTTCAAAAGAGTGCCAATATGTTTATTTGTTGAAGCAAATTGCAAGGAATGTCATGCAGAACAACGGGGCAAAAGATAAGAGAGATAAATATGGCGATGCAAATACTCATGTTGAGCTTGATTCCATTGTTAAGGGTCTTGCTCCAGCAGGTTCTTCTCTTGAGTTCCCAGCTCAGTTAAGACCCATTTTCTTCGCATTTTAGATAATTCACAATTCGTAGGTTCCATTTATGCGTCTATTTTCATAGTTAACTGTTAGGAGTAGGGATAATCATCAAATCTATCTTTGATTTGGAGCTCGAGCTCCAGGTCGATTACATTGTGATGTCACCGTAACCGACTAGCTTATTGCCCCATATCAAATCCCTTTTACTGCTCCATCGATTCCACCCAAATCCCCCTTGAATCTTGCCCTGATTCGAGGAGTTGAAGCTCCGTTCTTGTGCTTCGCCGGAGCTACACGCGCCGCATTATTCATGAGGTTTTACACCTCATACTTTAGGCTGAGAGCTTGCTCTCGAGCCATTCCAGCTTTTCATGCAGGACTCGCACAAAGAAGCGGTCCTTGGAGAGCCA
Organism: Ottelia alismoides; assembly: GCA_037367405.1. Taxonomy (NCBI): domain Eukaryota; kingdom Viridiplantae; phylum Streptophyta; class Magnoliopsida; order Alismatales; family Hydrocharitaceae; genus Ottelia; species Ottelia alismoides. The sequence continues at coordinate 224,301 of JAZKJV010008343.1, read as the reverse complement.
TTTGAAGCTCTCCTGTTGCTCCAGGTGGAAGAACCTCGTGGGCTTGCTCCTGAAGACCTGGAACCATTTTGAACCTCCCTGCACCTGCGGAAGGACGCTAGGAAGGAGGGGGACCCATTGGGAGGCGAAAGAAGCAAGGAAGGAGCAGAATCCCACAATCGAAGCAACGTCTTGCTAGTGTTCTTCCAAGGCCCTCGAACACCGTTGGATTAAGAGGCATCGCCATAATTAATCCCAGCCCTTAGATAAGACAAAGCGTCGCCTCGCTACAACCGCATGATCAGACACGTGGCACACAGATAGCGGTTGTATCAGAGGCGTTAAGTGGGTAATTTACTCAAGTCCCCCATCCATCTTTTCTAATATGTAAATGGTCTTGTAAATATTTTACGTTGTTTAAAAAGCAGTGGACAAATTTCATATGCCTCCCGGAACTTTTCCTTTATTGCATATCAGTCCTTCCCAGGTTCATGTGCACTAGCACGTCTGTTGTTGCAAAAATTGCATGTATATCCTCACATGTTATTTTAATTATCATTAATATATTAAAGTTGGATATTAGTTGTAAAATTTGGGTTTTCACTATGCCCCTGGTCTTTATTTTAATTGCAAAAATAGCCATACTAGTTTAATCATTTTTGTGTGTTGTTTGCTATTTATTAAAAATATCAACCATGCCCCAAAAATCAAGAAAAAATAGGATTAGGTACATGGATGCATGCTTGTCCACGTCCTATAATTAAACATTTTATGCCCCTTTTCCTATATTATAAAAAATAAAATATTGCACGAATATTCCCTATCAGCCTTAAAAATCCAAAAAATATAAAATCATGTTTAAAATTTTCCAAATATATATTGTGTTTATTGTTGTATTTAATATCCATTGGCTGAAAATCCAAAAAAATAGAAAAAGAAAAAACATAAAAAATAAAAAACTCCAAAATCCCATAAAAATATAAAAACTCTTCTAAAATCCAAAAATATTTTCTTATGTCTTATATTTTTATTTATATATATATATATATATATTATAATATATAAAAAATTGAGAATCTTTTACATTAATTAGTATTTTTAAATCTCAAAACAATGGCAAATCAAAAAGTCCTTGATTTTGTGTACTTTGGATCTTAAAAATCCCTAAAAGTTATCAAAAATATCTAAAAAACACAAAAACATTAGAAAAATATTTAGAAAAAACAAAAAAACAAGTCATTTTCTGAATTTTGATTATTTTTGCAAATATTTATATATGTATTACCTTATATAGTGTATACCTATATACTTAGTATATTATTATAATTACTACAAATCCCTAAACATATTTTTAATACCTTAAAAAATAAAAAAATAACAAGGACTGTGCTTACAGGTAGTTCCTGATATTTATATCTGTTATTACAATACATATATATACCTTAGCCTATATAAATACTTATAAATCCTTATATATTCGTATAATCATTATATAATAGTAAATTAAAAATTAGTAAATCTAAAAAAGAAAATAAAAACTAATTCTATTTTCCAAAAAATCAATTAACTATTTTATTAAATTAAAAACCCACATACTTTGGTTAAATTGTGCATATCTATATACATACATACCTTGTATTATTTATCCATTATTTATGGACAAATAATATAGGAGTGCTACATCTTGTGTTCCATGTATTTGACACCCAACTCTGCTTGTCTCTACACTCATTTATAATAAACTTCGATTCACACCTCTTTTGATTATTGAGATGATCACCTGGGCAATGTGAGAGGTCGGTTCAGCGACTTCGCTCCTGCCTTGTGTGGAGCATACAACTCTCTCTTCTCCTCGAGTGTTTGGTCTTTCAAATGGCACCGTTGTTAGAGAGCAATGGATTGTAGCCCATTTTTGTATATACATAGTTGCATATTATTGTCTCTTTGTTCTCTATTTATTTTATTTTGATAATTATTTGACTATTCTGATCCATATTTTTTGCTGATCTTTCTTGCAAGGGATCGCTTGGAGACAACTATCTCTTAGGAGGTGCGTGCACCCGAGACGGTTGGAGGTCGGCCTTCTCTTTGTAAGTCGAAAAGTAGAGAGCATGAGAGTAGGAAGGAGGAGGAGAGCAGCTTGGAATTAGTTTTCAAATTTTGTGAGGAGAGAGATTTATTTTTGTAATAATTAACTTGTAATTAATTTAAACATTGCCATACTTAAGACGGTCCAATGACTGGGTGTCTGTTCACCTGGGGGCCTCACCATGGTTTTTCATATTTTATCGCCTTTCTTTTATTTTGTTTCATGGAGTTTGAGCTTTTTGCCCTCATTTATATTTGTTTTATGTGAGTGAGCCCTTAGATAGTATGTTGTTTGACTCATTAGCTAGGTCCAAAGCCCTAACAACGTTGCATGCACCTATAGTTTACTTTTCTTGGACTTTGTCAAAATTAATTGCTAATTACTTGAACTTGAAACCAGGGGTTGTGAGAGACCTCATACAGCACTTGCAGGATCCATTATGGCGGGCACCGAGAGGTCTCCAAGACCGAACATTTAGGATCCATTTCTAAGTAATTAGCATTTGGTTCTTCCCGATAATAGGAGATACTATTTAGGACATCCTATATTGCATATAGTGTAAATGTTTCAATTCTATCTTGCATCCCGCATGGAGAGAGCTGAGAAGCACTGTAACTAATTCTAACTTTACATGCATCATTAGTCATTAAGGTAAGATTTATATCTTAGTGAGACTTGCACGCCTTTTCCGTCCTCTCCCCCTGTGTTTATATCACTTAGGACATAAAGAAAAAATATAAAAAAATCATTAAGTAGTTTGCTCTGAAAATACTAAAAAAAATTAAAACCCAAAAATTAAAAAAAGAGATTGATAAATAAACTTGACCTTAGAATTCGTAATGAACCGTTCATTGTTTGGGGTTCATAAATCTGACATGGTTTTCAAGTACATTCTAGACAGAGTGAGGCGCGACCCGCTAAGGATCAGAGTCCAAATCCTGATTTGTGGCGCCTTGATTACCACCTAGGTTGGCGAGGTATTGGGGCTTCTATCGTATGTGACCGAGTAGGGCCTCGTCGAGCACGGTGTTCCTGCCTTGTGTGGAGCATCCGACTTGGTCTGAAGTGCGAAGTTTAGGCCACACCCTCGTAGGTGTATCTGTATTATCGGTTTGTGTCCGAGTAGGTCCTTGCACGCTCACGGGTGATTTCATTGTGAGCGAAGTCAGAAGTATTAGTTTCGCCTATCGGCTTTCCCTCTCTATCTCTTTGGTTGAGTAGCCGCTCAGACACGAGATCTAGGACTTTCCAGCATACAGATCACATGCTACAAAGGAGGTGGAAGAAGTATGGGGAACTTGCCTGGTAGTACACACACTCCTATAGGGTTAGCATACTTAAGAAATTGTTATAAGATTGCCTGAAAATAACAATAAATTTGAACATATAAAATTAGTCGAACTTTTACGGCTTCACATGTATAGTGGGTAGACCCATCCTTGTTGTGTGTTTGTTTGAATTGGATTAAGGTTCAAAGATTAGTCAGGTTTTTGTTTTTTGGACTTAATAAATATCAAAATATACTATATATAATTTTTTGAATTTTTCAAAAAGTTTTTATAATTTTTTGGTATTTTATAATTTATACATGGATTAGTTAGGCTCCTTAATAAATGGATAAAATACAAAAATGGAAATTAAAAATATGGGAATGAACATATGAAATGAAGCATTTATCCCTATTTTTCCGTATTTTTAGGAGCACATTAGCTATTTTAAATAAGGGATTTTTACCTGGCAGATCCTGCAAACCTTGTTAATTACCTTCACGACCTTTGAACTAACGTAATTCCCCTCTCAACCCCGTAAACTTGCCAACTCTTACCCCATAAACCCTCCGGGTAATCTGTTTGAAGCTTGTGAGGGTTCTTAGGGTAATTTGCATGGTCGATGGGGTAATTACGTTGTACAAAAGGTCGTAGAGGTAATTTAAAAAGTTTGTAGGGTATGAGAGGAAAAATCCCTTTAAATAAATAGATATAAACTACAAAAATATATGTTCTAATAGGGGCATTTTTGCAAAAAAATAAAGTGCGGGGGTCTTTATGCAGAAATATACAATGTAATTAAAATTTAATGAACTATTTAATAATTTGAAAATCACCATGGTTACAGACAAAATTTACCCATCACGTGGGACTATACGTGATACATACTGTGAGGGACCAAAATGTAATTACAAGAAAGTATAGGGGTCTTAAAGCAATTTTTACAAAAATATATAACATGAATTTCAATTTACTAGACTAAACAACAATTTAGAAAACTAGCAGGGGTATATATGCAATTTTGCCATCTCACATGGGACGACACGTGAGGTGACGTGGACAGAACCAAAGTGTAATTTTAAAAATTTCTGGGTCCTTTATACAAAATTCCCAATTTATTTTAAACATTATACTTTATTTACATAACCAAAATGTAAATACAAAAATGGTGGGGTGAGATATGCAATTTACACCAAATAAGGCGCTGGCCAACTGTCGCGATCTCTTCACTGGAACACGTGTCATCATCTCGTGTGCCGATGACGGTTCATTAGCGATGGCTCTAATTCGATCATCCGAGACGATCTGACGGTTGAAGCTTTGCATCATCCAACAGTGGTGATCAAAACTGAGACGGAGGCCTGATCTGACGGCTCTAAAGGGGCTCGTAGGAATAGGAAAGATCCTTGTTCCTCCCGAGCTTTGATCCGGTGAAGCAAGAGCATTCGGCCACCTCCTCTGCCGCTATCGACTTAGAATGGTTCCTGGGGCTGTCGTCTATCGACTGGAGTGCTCAAGGGGGCCTGAGACTCGCCAGCAAGGTCGGGGAAGCTCGAGGCACCTAGGTACCTGCAGAAATCCCAGATCAACCCCAACAGGGGTCTATATCCTCCTGAACCTGTAAAGGATGTTAGTACGAAATAGCAGAGGGTTCCAGAAGGTTTTAATCGATGGAGATGGGCGGAGTGGAGCGTGGCGGTGCTTTCCGACGAAGGGTGGAGGAGGGAGAGCGATGTGCTCGATCCAGAGGGATTCGAGATGAATGGAATGTGCATGAGGCGTAAAGAAGCGAAGGGGGAGGATTTTGGAGGAAGAAGCACGTCGGAAACAGGGAAAAGCATGGTGAACACATTCGTCGGAGCAGAGCTTCGACGAACTACGAATCGGCTATTCTAAGCTAAACCGTTAACCTAGTGATTAAGCTAATAACACAATTAAGATGCTGGAATAAAAGGCTACCTAAAAATAAAAAAAAAACGCAGCTCGAACCTGGCCGGGTAGTCAAGGAGCAGGGCCACGCCAGAGCGCCGCCGTGGGTGCAACCTCCTCCTCCTTCCACTCACTTGCACCCTCCAGGGGCTCCTCCCTATCACGAAGAAGCTCGCTAGGCCAAAGGCGGGGGTATAAAGACTCGGAAGATTGACCAAATTTGTGGAGGAAGAGGGAGGTCGTTATTTATAAACATTGAGGCACCCTTATTTGACCGACCAAAATTAAAGAATCAACAATATATATATGGGGTAAACGAATGGGCATGGATCTATGATGAATAATAATTGTTTTTGCTGAAGGAAGCGATCTTGATTGAAGGATGGATCATGCGGGAAAAAGGAAAGAAAATCGGGGAAAATATAGTTCTAACGAATCAGAGACTCGGATGGGACAGTTGATCGCGGTCAACTTTAGACGCGCTGTGATTGGTCCAGTAGGGACCGCTAAATGACAAAACAATAGGTTTAATAAAGAATAAATATTTAAAAATAATAATGATGTTATTAATTTTTGAGTATAAAATAAAAAATATTTATTATTTTATGTAGTATTTTGTTATGATTTTTATTTATTATTTGGTGTATTTTTTACAAGTTTATTTTTATTAGTTATTTATAGGTATATTCATGTTTTGTGCATTTTTATTTTTATTATATATTTTATTATTTTATTTTATATATTTATAACTTATTTTTATGGATATAAATATATTTTTATTTTATTTTTAGAAAGTTATTTGTACATTTAAACCAATAGGTAAGTATATTATGTAGGTATATTTATAGGTATTTTACCTATGTTTTATATACACCTTTTATTTTAATGTATTTTAATGTATTTTAATGATTTTTATTTTTGTTTTATAATTTTAATGGAATATAAATAGTACTTACAATATTACAAAAATATAAATACTACATAATAAAAGAATGTGTTCCCTTTTTATTTTTATACAAGTATAATCATAGGTATTTATCTATGTTTTCACATAGATTTATTTTATTTTGTATTTTTCTGTTAGTTTTATTCTAGTTTTAATATATACATATGTTATAAATAATATTTACAAAATTATAAAAATATGAATTTTAAAAATAATAAGGGATGAATAAAATGAATATTTTAATTGTTAGAATGTACACTAGGGGCCTAAAACCTAACTTTTACACAGTACCTCCAAAAAATATAAAACCACCTCCATTAAATATCTTGTGAAAAGTTATATACAATTAGAGGTGATTTTGATATATTTTTAGTTTTTATTTGGAAGATATGGGTCTGTGAAGTTTAGTTTTTATCATTTTTTTGTGTATAAAATGCACGTAGTGTATTATTTTTGGACAAACTCAATTTTGTATTTTTATTTACATTATTATCTACAAATTTTATGTAAAAAGTTTCTTTATTTGAATAATAAGTAGTGAAGAATAAAATAGGTGCCAAAAATGCATGAATGATGAATGATATAATGGGGTTTTTATTTTATTTCTGGCCCTTATCTCCCCCTACTTTATTCCTTGTCGACCAACTCTCTTCTGGACTTGGTCTCCGGGTTAGGGTCATACAATATTTTCAATATTTTATTCCTTTTTATTTTATTCTATTTATTCTATAATTTTTGCATAAAAAATAGTATTATTTACACAATAAATGTAATAAATGATGGATACTATTTTGTACAAATTAATGCTATTTACATGCATTAACTAGGGTTTTTAAGGCCAAAATAATAGAAGAAAGTTGATGAAATGGAGATTCATCACCCCCCTATACTTGCCTTTTCTTGTCCCTAGCAAACACTTATGCAATAAGTACAAAAAGAATAAAGAAGAAAAGAAAAAGAAAGAATGAATAAAATTGCTATCGGTTATTCACTTGTCTTTCAAAATCAAAGTTTGGAGATCAGGTTAGACCTTGATGTGAGAATTGTGTGGAACCTGGTCGGGAACCAAATTTAAAACACAACAGCCTTCGAGAGTCACAGATTCGGTTCAAACTACCTCAATAGCCAGGTCAGAACTAGCTTATATCATATGCAAACCCTTATGACTATGAAGTTGACTTGTACGGTGTAAGTGTAGTGGCTCTCCCCAACTGAAATGACAAAGGAATTGACTTCTCTGGAATGACAACCCAATGGTTCCCCAATCCAACACTCTGTCCTCGAGGAGCAGGGTATTCCCTTCCAAGTTCAAGTGGCTTCCAACTCAAGAGGAGGAGGTGAATAAAAGAGTGGATGGTAGCCAGTGTAGCTACCTATCCTGGGATGCATGACCAGTGTCGTCAAGTCATCCAGCTGCAGGCCCACATGGTATAACTTTGATGCTCAAGCTTGCTTATTTTCTATACAACATATATACATACTCCGGCAGGCATTTTATTTTTATTTTCAAGCCTGCACACTTGTTTGAAGTTTTTTTCAACATACTATTCACAGTAGTATTTACATAAGGACTTTTTCCTCTTGAGCCGGAAGACTATCCCTCTTTTGAAGCTTTATTGCAACCCGCACTCTCCTGTCATTTGACTTCATTGTAACTGGACCAGGTTGGGGTGCACTTCCCTCCCTAGATGAGAATGAATGTTTCCACCAGTGTGCATTTCAGACTGGCAAATCCAACCCCCTCACCACTCCAACTAAGTCGAGCCAAGTGAAAGGTGCAAGTGTCCAAGTTAGGTCACAACCGACAAGAGTCATGCGTGTGTCTCGAAAAGTTCTAGTTAGTCAGCTGAGGTGACTTGAACTCAGCCCCGAGTCTCAAAGAATTAAGTCTGAATAGACCTGGAGTACCTGAAACCTAGTTCCCATGAGGTTCGGTGTTGTTAGGTGCAGTAAGGTCCAACCAAGCTCCAATCTTCCATTTTATTGGACTATTTCAATCATCAAGCTCAATCAAAGAATATGAATGCTATGCAAATGCTATGTACAATGACGCAAATAATGATGCAATTTTTTCAAAGAATTTTGAAAATAAAAGGAAATTTTTACACAAAGAGTTTTGCAAATAAAAAGAATTTTGGCTCAGAAAGTATGAAAACATATATAGCTATTTACACGGGTGTGCTTATTTTTATTTACAAGAGCTAAGAATTACAGAATTTTAAAATTTATTTTATAGGGATATATATAATTAGTAAAGAATTTTATGTACATATGATTATTTATTTTATTTTTATTTTTAATGATGCTTTTATTCCTCAAATTTATTTGAAAACTATAGTACAACATAAATTTTGCAAATCTTTACAAACATTTGAAAGCCATTTTGCAAAGATTTTTCAAATAATATATATACATTTTTCAAAATATTTTTAAAAATATTTTCAAAATTATTTGCAAATAGGTTTTCAAATCCTTTATTTCACACAAAGAAAAGAATTTTTGCAATCAAAATATTTTTACAAAGATTGAAACATTTCATAAAATGTTTTCCAAATGGTTCACACCATTTTTCAAATCATTTAGCAAAAAATATTTTTAATATGATTTATTAATTCGTATATACAAAAAATTGAGGAATAAAAATCATTATTAAATGGTTTTTAATGAATTATATAGTGTTTTTACCTATTATTATTAATAATAATATTAAAATATGAGTTATAGATAAATTATATATACAGAGTATATACGACCCCCCTATACTTAGCATGAGCTATGTCCTCATAGATCGAAAAGAGAAAGAGAAAACATAACTCATACCGAGTATAGAAAAGACTATACTACAACGACTGAAAGAATAAGAAATGAAATAATAAAGAGATAAATGAATAAAGGTGACCGTCCCCCCATACTTAGGATCAAATAATCTAAGTATAGCAAACTATACACAACGCAGGGAGGGTCAAGGGTGGGAATAAACAAATCACAACTCGAGCTGTCTCCCCCTATACTTAGGGTAAAATATTCGTAAGTATATCCGAACAAATATACAAGAAAGGAGATAGTGGAGGAGATCAAAGAATGAAATAATCAAGGGTGCACCGCCTATAATTAGGACAAAGTACGTCCTAAGTACAGAAAACTAACAACTAGGGGCGACACCTTTTCTATAGAAAAAGAAAAATGAAAAGGAAAAGAAGAAAAGGCATATATATACAGATAGATTGCAAGATCGTAGAGAATGTATGCATAACTCTCCTTATACTTAGGGTGAAAGATTCTTAAGTATAAGCAACGACAGGAGTGATGAAACGAGACGGATAAAGAACAACATGAAGTGTACCCTCTATTCTTAGGACAAAGTACATCCTAAGTATAGTCACACAGATATGGAGAAAGATCTGGGGCACACAAGACATATGGAAGAAAGAAAGAATAGAATACACACATATATACAACAAGTAAAGAGTGTGAAGTATATGACGGTATTCGGTACGCGAATACCATGCTTTTGTCATCGTCTCCCTGTGAGAACAAGGATGCAATCAAATAGAAAGACACCTGGTTATGCAATCAAGTGGGTGTCAGCTACCAGAGAAAAGAGTGTTGGACATGTGAGCCCACGGCGAGCCATTATGCAATAAATGTTATTGCGAATATCATTCCCTGATCTGAAATGAAGAATAAATAATTTGCATAATAGGTCCCTCTGTACAATTAGGGTTATGTACCATGGCTGTCTTAATGATCATACAGCTGTTGATTCAATGATTGAATCATAGAGGCTGGTGCTTGGATGAATATCTAAAGAGTTAGATTGAGGACTCATCAAGCACCGTCAGATGATTGTTAAGATGTGATCTCCAGCCTGAGTAGGAGATGGCAATCCTTTTCTCACATAGGCTGATATCTGACCGACCTCTTGATGCAGGTCCTCTGCATAGGAATAGAGATTCGGAGGTGTCAGATTAGTTAAGTCAAAGAGTTGACTTAACGAGATCGAGATAACCAAAGTCCTATGTTGAATGCTGTCACAGCATAGGCACGCATCCTCTGACCGGAGACAGATGTATTGCTATATGTCTGAGTATGTACATTTGGCAGACCAATAGGTTGATGACCTAACCAAGGTCTATACACCGGCGAGCTGGTGTGCATATAAGGGCATATGAGTAATACGATCTCTCAAAGGGATCATACAGGTTCACTACTGAACCGGAAGACATGAGCTCACTCATGAGATATTGGGAAGAATCAAATTCCGTGCACGGTCGTCTCGCTTTGGAAGCTTGACTGAATTTGTAGGTGTGATATATACTTTTGGAAAGTATATGATCAAGACCTAGGTATGATATATGCTTTTGGAAAGTATATGATCGATACCAAATCCCAATGATCCAATGAGAAACTTGGTGATCAAACCCTGAAGAAGACATTGAAAAATAGATCTTGATCTTCGGGTTGACCATGGGTCTTCCAGTATGCAGGATGTACAGGTATTGGGAATACCTGAAGGGTGATGTGATCATAAACGATTATATATCCATGACGCTTCCATTCCGAGGGAGTGATGAAACAGGTCTGGATTTTAGTGACTCCTTTCAGTAGAGAAGCGATCCGGTCTTAGTCCAAGTGTTGGACATTGGTCTGAATGAGATTCAGATTCAAAGAGAAGATTGGATTTGCGGTCTTGATTTAAATCAAGCATCTGTGGGAGGTTCGTAAGATCTGGATTTGAGATAAGATCTCAATATCCAAGTCACTATACATGGAATAATACAATCGCCCTGTCCTTATCTCCAAGTATCTGCGGAGAAAGCACATTATTCATGAAAGGGTTCAAGAATAATTCTTTTGATGAAATATCCAAGCAAGGACTTGATGATTAAATGAGATTTAATTATCAAGCTTAATATGAATATAATTCATATTATGAAAATGATTGTCTAAGATAATTAAATGGGATTTAATTATCAAGGATTAAGAGAATGTGGATAACACTATCCATGATATATGTGTATTATAAATATGATTTATAATATACATATATAAGAGAGAGAATTTATGTGAATAGCATTTGTTAATTAATAATGTGGATTAGATTCACATTTATTAATTAATTGTAAATGCAATTTACTAATTAGTTTGGGTTGTGAATATGATTCACATAATATTCAATGGCATGATTGAAATATTCACAAATTAATTTGGAATTAATTTGGTGAATAATTTTGTGATAATTGTTATTGCAAAATTAATTAAGAAATAATAAGATAAATAAAAAGGAGACAAATTAACCACCTAAATAAGAGGTGGCGCCACCTATGACTCATTCATAGGTGACGCCCCCTATGATTTAGGGAGGTTAGTTGACTCCCTTTTTGTTGTCACATTATCTCTTAAATAGTTAAATTAAATTATGTTGATAATATTGCAACATATTTTAATTTAAATAAATGTTGTTGGTTTTAACCAACAACAATCATAGCCATTGATCTTACATAGACCAAGCCTAGCCGTTGGATCTATGAGTCCATGGATTGAGATCCAATGGATCCTAAACTAATATAAAAGGAGGGCTAGGGTAGCCTTCCATGGCACATCATTAAGAGTTGTACAAGGTGACAACTCTCTCCCTCTCTCTTTCTCATTCTCGCCCTCTCTCTCTTTCTCTTCTCCATTAAGTGGCCGTCCACTTTGTATTGAGAAAGGAGAGACTCTCGGCTTCTTCTTCGACGACTCGTGGATCTCCATCTTCTTTGGATTTTCTTACTCTAAAGGAAGACGACGGATTTCGCTCGACGAAATCGGGGGAGCCATCGCTTGGATCTTCATCGAGGATTGCGGGAAGGAACGTGACTCATCATCACGCCCGCAAGTGCGTTCTTCGTGGATCGGACTTAAGATAGGAGGATCTCTACTTTGGGATCTCGCGATCACAACCACGCTTCAAGAGGTATTCCTTGTACTTTGTGGTTTGATGAAACGATCCGAGAAGTGTTCTCGTGATCATGTGGTTTCATCTTTAAAGTTAAAATTTTTAATTTCCGCTGCATCTAGCGACTAGTGCGACTAGTTGCCCCGATTGCATACGATGCGATCGACACGCTTCCGTGATGCGCTTAAGGATTCTCGATATCCTTCAAGTGGTATCAGAGCCAGGTTGAATAAGGTTTTGGATATGATCCATAGACCTTAGACGATTTGGTTCTTGAAAGGGTTGCGAAATTTTTACTGCATTTCAATTTTCGCACCTCTGTAAAATTGAATTTTTCGGCACTGTTTAAAATGTTTAAACACGAAATTTTCAATTGGATTTTGTTCTCCATTAAACAAGGAAACCATAGGACTTGAGTTTACTAAATTTGGACTTTATTTGCTCAAGATATGGTCTTTTGAATATGCCTATATTCACTGTTGCGGGAACTGCGGATTTGAACGTGATTAATGAGATAATTACGGTTTTAATCCGCCTTGAAATGCGTGAATTATCACTTGGGTTCTTTAATAAATCAAATAGGCAATCTTTGGAAACTGAGTTTGCATTTTTTGGATTTAAATTGATCAAGATAAGTTAATTTTAGTGATTGGGGGTCACTGCTGGAAATTAACAATTTCTTGATCTTGAACCTTGTGATATGTCATTCAATTATCATGATGAAAATTAATTGTTAATTTTCTGGAATAATTAGTGATAAATATTTGTGAAATATTTAAAGAAATAATTATTTCATTGAATGACACTTGCCTAAACCACAATGATGAGATATTAGATCTTGATCATTGGTTCATCAACAAACATTGCTTTCATGAAAACCATAGTTTATCCTACAATTGTTGTAGGACAACTTTTACATGAAAAACCCTTTTGCTTGAATAGGATTAGGGATTTGTCTAGCAAATCTCCTTATAATCAAAAATGTTTTGATTTATATTATATGGTATAATTTCGGTTGAAAAACCGATGAACATCTCAAAGTACATGATGGTCTATCTGGTATTATCCTTTCCCGAGGCGGATGTGGTGCCTAGTCGGAGAGCATTGGGGTAGCGGGTTGCAACGTATGTGGTCCGTCCCACTCTCGTCGGTACTGGCCATTACAGCGGGTAGGGACTGTATAATACCGGAGACAGACAATGTGTATTTTTCTAATTATTAAAATTCGAATAATACGTACTTTGAGTATATACCTACTATTCAAGTAAAAGACATGTTTGTTGATTGATGATTGGATTGATGATTAATTTAATGTGATTAAATTAATTATATCCAATAAACACTCTATTTTGAATAGATGTGTATTTCCCTTGGAAGAATTAATTATGTGAATATGATTCACAATAATTAATTATAATTTGAATATGAGGTGGAGGATCACATAAGTGACATCCATGGTCTCCCGTCAAGGCAAAGGATTCCGTCGCCAGTTGTTGTGTATAGGAGACGTCTGTCCGAAGTGACAGATCCTGTACATGATTTAATTGGATCGGGTTCTTTGCTTCTCGAAAGAGTAAGGCCGTATACGTAGTGACCCCAATATCGGGTCCTCATATTATTGGGGCGATATTGGATTGCGTATAGCGAGTATTAAGCCTGTTGACGGTTGGTTCAATTAATGACGGGTCAACATCATCTTAGGGGTGGTGGGCCCGGGTGTTAAAGACCGAATTGGGAAATGCAAGTTGGACTTGCAAGGAGGAATGTGTTCCCGCTTCTTTTTATCCGAGTTGTAGGTTCTCATATTATTGGGATGCAACGAAGATAGGAAAGGAGATCCCAGATCTTGCTCGAGATATAATGGTAAGAATATCTCTTACATTGAAAGTGATTAAGGGAATGAACTTTCAGTGTTGACAAGGCAAGACAACTTTGATATAAAAATTCCTAAATCAAAGTAAAACATGTATATATAATATATACCCTTATGCAAATTTCTTATTTCAGATAATCCTTCATTAAACCCACTCAATGTTATACTCAATGATAACCAGTAAAAATATCTTGGATTGGACTCATGATCCAGATATTGTACTTGCAATTGGACACATAATGTATGTGGTTGCAGTGTGCAAGTCCCCTCAACATAATGAGGAAGGGCAATTAAATAAGACAATAAGACATCACCTTAGGGTTTGTTTGTCTCTATAGTCTTGATCCTTCATCGAGTGTACTTTGGAAGTGACATGTCGATGGTGATCGTAATTGTCGAATAATCCTTATAAAATAAAAGAAGATATTTTGGCATACAAATGTGCTCTAGACATTTAATCATGAATGACATGGTTCTCTGCATTATGCAGAATGGTGGCTCGAAAGAGATGATGTATTCAAAATGTTTGAATACCTACCTGAACCTAAGTCTCTAAGAGTTAAGATGTATGAAGATATGATGAGTGTCATCATTCTATTATCTATACTCTAGTCATTCATGAAGCTTTATGATATTCATATTGTATGAATTTAATGAAGCATGTATAAATGTTGAAATGCTCTTACATTGAATTCTTTTGAATTTAACATAAGAGATCCTTAGTCTTAAGAAATGGTTGTTTATAGATTAAGAGAGTGCAGTGGAAGCATGGGTCGGACCCGAGTAAGAAGGAAAGTCAAAAAGTTGACTTACTTCTGTGACTTCCATATGACATCCAAAGAGTTGGATGAATGCCAATACTGCAATATGTTGATGTGTTGATAGTATGACTATCAAGTCTGTCTAAAATCCTTAGTGAAGGACTCAGATAGAGCATCAGAATAATCTACATATAATCATTGACTCTGACTTTATTATTTCATAAGATAAAGTCTGACAATTGTATCCCAATTTTCTAATGACATTTGCAATTGGTTGCATATATATTAGAAGATTAGAAATTTGATCTTAAGTTTTAAAAGTCATCTACATGGATATTGATGTAGTTGTGACAACAATCTCTATTGGATAGATGGACTTCATATTCTCAGTGGGAGAGCCCTTAGTCTTAGAGAATGTCTCTATGACCTAGATATTAGAATACCCTCATTGTTTGTTTCTAAATGTTGGAAATAAACATGAATTCTGAGATAGAACTATCATAATGAGTTATGATGGAAGTATTTCAGATAGTAATCTAACATCTAGTGGACTCCACAAAATTAGAAAATTAATGAATGGTTCATTAATATTTCTAATACTGAAAATCAAACCTTGATAGATCAATAGGAGGATGAAGATCATTTGACAATGATCCGGCATCAAGTCTTGGACATATGTCTGTTCATTTGATCAATAGACTAGTAAGATATGAAACTTTAGAATGTCTAAAATTTCAAATCTTACATACTTATGAATATTATATTCAAAGTAAAATGTCCAATACACCCTTCTTTGGGAATGGTGTTAGATGTCGAGGTATTCAAGGTCTCATACATACTGATGTATGAAGATCATCTATATCATAGTAAACATTATGGATATGTGATATCTATTGATGATTATGTATGATATGAGATTTCTTCTCTTCACCTGAGAAACCTTTGAAATGTTCAAAGATTTCACAATTTTAGTTTAGAACCAAAGTTTGGAGAAAGATGAAATGAATTTGATCTAACCTAGGTAGCTTGTACCTGCTAGATAAAATTCAAAGAATACCTTATGGAGATATGAATATTATTTCTATCTCACTCCTCCTGATAAACCTGAACTCAGTAGAGTTATAGGGAGATACAATTGGATCATGTGTGACATGATTTGATCAATGATGAATTTTAGCATAATTATCCTCTTAGTTTCCTGGTATATGTGTAGTAGAGACTACAATATATATCCTTAATAAGGTTCCATGGATGTAAGCTGGAATCTAGCACTTGAGAGTGCTACTTCATTAGGAAAATAAAGGGTGGTATTGGATACCTACTTTATGACCTTGAGATTCTTAAAAGATCTCATCTCTGAGAATGTGATTCTTGGAGGATTGAGACTCTTGAGAATCAAGATGAAAATGAAGTAAAGGAACTCAATTAATCTTGAGAAGATAATGAGGCTCCTGAAATCGGAAACTAAAAGGACAATTAAAGATGAAACATTAATACCTCTTCAAATGAGTTTGAGGATGTATTCCATGTGTTAGCCAAGTCTGACAATGATCGGACTTCATGTGATGAAGCTCCTAAGGATCATGACATGGAAAGATGGATATTAGCAATAAAGTCTAAAGTAGACTTCATATACAAGTGTTGTATATGGACCTCGAGGATCCACCTATAAGGGTTAGACCCGTTAAGGTGTAAATGGATCTTCAAGAAAAGAGGGAACTTGATGAGAAGGTAGAGACCTTAAAAGCACGGTTCGTAGCTAAGAGCTGTACACCAGAAGAGAAGACATTGCTTGCGATGAGACTTGCTCTTCGGTAACCATGCTTAAACTCATCAGAATATTGCTAACCTTAGCTACACAACTTGACTATTGCATCTTCAGGATGTAATTCAAGATTGCATTCCTCTAAGAATACCTCTCTGAGGATATTCACATGAAGTAGCCCCAGGGCTTCATGATTTGGGAAAGTAAGCTGTGAAAGCTAAAGAAATCCATCTGTGGACTCAAATAAGCTTCTTGAAGTTGGAACATAAGATTTGATGAAATTATAAATGTTATGATTTCAAATAGAATCTTGATGTACCATGTGAAGCTTAGTGGGAGTGCCATTGTGTTCATCGTGCTAAATGTAGATAATATCCTAATCATTTGGAATGATATAAGGATGATAATAAGTGTTTTATAGACTGGCTATTCCATACCTTGAGATATGATCTCAAGAATACCTCTTAGATCTTAGTTCTGAAGTTGTTCAGAATCAAAGAAAAGAGGGTATTGGGACTGTCACATTTGTAGTACACCTTGGACATATTCCATTCCTGGAAATTCCAAGAAAGGCTTCCTTCCTTGAGATTTGGTACTGACCTATCTAAAGGGATAGCACCTCAATGAGTTGAGGAAGTGAATGCTAAAACTGTTGCACTTGTGCATCAGTTACGAGAAGCTAAGTGTATGCTTGATGTGTACAAAAGCCAGATATCTGCCATGCAGTGGGAGTAGTAAACTGTTACTAATCCTTCTATAGAGATAGAACACTTGATTGCAGTAATAACAATATCTTCAAGAAATTAAGATTTTTAGATGGAAATCTAAAAGGTCTTAACTGCGAATACCGTAGGAGATAGTGATCTCCAGGAATAAGGGTATTCTGATAAGGATTATGGAAATACTGGTTATAATAGTTATTAAGCAATAGTGTCAAGGACACTATAACTGCTTTGACTAGATTGAGTATAGGTTGCATTAGATGCAACATTCACATTGGATGCGAGCACTGTTACCTAGGGATATGCAAGTGTCGTAAAAGGACTTGGCGTAGTCTCGCGGGAACAGAGTGACTGATCAGCTTACCTAGCTATTTCTAAATAGCCTATGATTGTCACATGAGTGTGGGTTTAAATGATTAGCCCATTAATGGCTCTTTGGGCTAGTGGGAGATTGTTGGACATGTGAGCCCACGGCGAGCCATTATGCAATAAATGTTATTGCGAATATCATTCCCTGATCTGAAATGAAGAATAAATAATTTGCATAATAGGTCCCTCTGTACAATTAGGGTTATGTACCATGGCTGTCTTAATGATCATACAGCTGTTGATTCAATGATTGAATCATAGAGGCTGGTGCTTGGATGAATATCTAAAGAGTTAGATTGAGGACTCATCAAGCACCGTCAGATGATTGTTAAGATGTGATCTCCAGCCTGAGTAGGAGATGGCAATCCTTTTCTCACATAGGCTGATATCTGACCGACCTCTTGATGCAGGTCCTCTGCATAGGAATAGAGATTCGGAGGTGTCAGATTAGTTAAGTCGAAGAGTTGACTTAACGAGATCGAGATAACCAAAGTCCTATGTTGAATGCTGTCACAGCATAGGCACGCATCCTCTGACCGGAGACAGATGTATTGCTATATGTCTGAGTATGTACATTTGGCAGACAAATAGGTTGATGACCTAACCAAGGTCTATACACCGGCGAGCTGGTGTGCATATAAGGGCATATGAGTAATACGATCTCTCAAAGGGATCATACAGGTTCACTACTGAACCGGAAGACATGAGCTCACTCATGAGATATTGGGAAGAATCAAATTCCGTGCACGGTCGTCTCGCTTTGGAAGCTTGACTGAATTTGTAGGTTTGATATATACTTTTGGAAAGTATATGATCAAGACCTAGGTATGATATATGCTTTTGGAAAGTATATGATCGATACCAAATCCCAATGATCAAATGAGAAACTTGGTGATCAAACCCTGAAGAAGACAGTGAAAAATAGATCTTGATCTTCGGGTTGACCATGGGTCTTCCAGTATGCAGGATGTACAGGTATTGGGAATACCTGAAGGGTGATGTGATCATAAACGATTGTATATCCATGACGCTTCCATTCCGAGGGAGTGATGAAACAGGTCTGGATTTTAGTGACTCCTTTCAGTAGAGAAGCGATCCGGTCTTAGTCCAAGTGTTGGACATTGGTCAGAATGAGATTCAGATTCAAAGAGAAGATTGGATTTGCGGTCTTGATTTAAATCAAGCATCTGTGGGAGGTTCGTAAGATCTGGATTTGAGATAAGATCTCAATATCCAAGTCACTATACATGGAATAATACAATCGCCCTGTCCTTATCTCCAAGTATTTGCGGAGAAAGCACATTATTCATGAAAGGGTTCAAGAATAATTCTTTTGATGAAATATCCAAGCAAGGACTTGATGATTAAATGAGATTTATTTATCAAGCTTAATATGAATATAATTCATATTATGAAAATGATTGTCTAAGATAATTAAATGGGATTTAATTATCAAGGATTAAGAGAATGTGGATAACACTATCCATGATATATGTGTATTATAAATATGATTTATAATATACATATATAAGAGAGAGAATTTATGTGAATAGCATTTGTTAATTAATAATGTGAATTAGATTCACATTTATTAATTAATTGTAAATGCAATTTACTAATTAGTTTGGGTTGTGAATATGATTCACATAATATTCAATGGCATGATTGAAATATTCACAAATTAATTTGGAATTAATTTGGTGAATAATTTTGTGATAATTGTTATTGCAAAATTAATTAAGAAATAATAAGATAAATAAAAAGGAGACAAATTAACCACCTAAATAAGAGGTGGCGCCACCTATGACTCATTCATAGGTGACGCCCCCTATGATTTAGGGAGGTTAGTTGACTCCCTTTTTGTTGTCACATTATCTCTTAAATAGTTAAATTAAATTATGCAACATATTTTAATTTAAATAAATGTTGTTGGTTTTAACCAACAACAATCATAGCCATTGATCTTACATAGACCAAGCCTAGCCGTTGGATCTATGAGTCCATGGATTGAGATCCAATGGATCCTAAACTAATATAAAAGGAGGGCTAGGGTAGCCTTCCATGGCACATCATTAAGAGTTGTACAAGGTGACAACTCTCTCCCTCTCTCTTTCTCATTCTCGCCCTCTCTCTCTTTCTCTTCTCCATTAAGTGGCCGTCCACTTTGTATTGAGAAAGGAGAGACTCTCGGCTTCTTCTTCGACGACTCGTGGATCTCCATCTTCTTTGGATTTTCTTACTCTAAAGGAAGACGACGGATTTCGCTCGACGAAATCGGGGGAGCCATCGCTTGGATCTTCATCGAGGATTGCGGGAAGGAACGTGACTCATCATCACGCCCGCAAGTGCGTTCTTCGTGGATCGGACTTAAGATAGGAGGATCTCTACTTTGGGATCTCGCGATCACAACCACGCTTCAAGAGGTATTCCTTGTACTTTGTGGTTTGATGAAACGATCCGAGAAGTGTTCTCGTGATCATGTGGTTTCATCTTTAAAGTTAAAATTTTTAATTTCCGCTGCATCTAGCGACTAGTGCGACTAGTTGCCCCGATTGCATACGATGCGATCGACACGCTTCCGTGATGCGCTTAAGGATTCTCGATATCCTTCAAAGAGATCGACAACTAAACCAGTGGTCAGTAGCGAAAGCAGAATATCAGCTCAAAAGGAAGGAAATGAGTCATCAGAATCGATATTGTAAGACATGGAGGAAGAGTGAGCAATAAAGATTCCTCCAAGTCAATCATGGTCTCCGAAAGATATAAGAGGTAAAGAGCGGGAGACAGTAGATGTGGCATGTGATATCCGGTGGTCATATAGTCTAAAAGTCACAAGAATACACTGAATAGCACAAGATAAGGCTCAACCCTATGAGGGTCCTCAAGGTGAGCAAGATCAGAGAATAATAAAAAGACTCGACTCCGTGCTCCAACAGAGTGAAACACAACCAGGGAAGAGACCGAGTACCAAAATCAGCAGACTCGACTTCGTGCCCCTCGCGAAAGGAAGCACCATAAGTGAAGCCGAGTACTAAAATATGATGTACTCTCCTGCAGATAACCCTCGGGGAGTAATACATGCTAGTCAATGAATAAACAGAACAGAAGCTCACCCCAGCGAGGGTCATCAAGGTGAGTAGACTCAAAGGAGTCAGATTCATCAGACAGATCATACAAGCGGTCTCAGTAAGTGACAGATCGTCTACCCACAGAAGAGATCGACAAATCAAGAAAATGTGGCAGCGTCCCACAGACAACCCTCGAGGAGCATACTGCCAACTAAGCATTGAATAATCAGAGAAAGATGGTTCGTCCCTGCAAGGACCGTCAAGGAGAGCAGACTGAAAGGAGTCTAGGCAAGGTGTCCCAAGATCCAATAGATCAGATAACTAACAAAGCAGGGGGACCAGAAGATATATCAGACGATTCGGTACCGTGCTCCAACGAAAAGGAGACACAATCAGCAAGGGGAACTGAACGTCAAGAAAATGTGTTGCATTCTCTCGCAGATAGTCCTCGGGGAGCGATGAAAGCTAAGTAGTGAATAGTCAGATCAGATCTCATCCTTGCGAGGGTTGTCAAGGGGAGAAGACTCAAAGGAGTCAATCAGAATGGTCTTGGAGATGACAGATTGTCTACCAGCATAAGAGACCTCAGATGTAGCAAGGTGTCATAGTCTCTCGTAGATAATCCTCGGAGAGCACTATGAACTAGGCAATGAATAATCATAATTGTGGGGCTCATCCTTGCGAAGACCGTCAAGGAGAGAAGACTCTAAGGAGTCAGGGGCATGGGCCTCGTGCACCTACATATCGGGCACACAATTAGTAGGGAGGAAAAATAGTCAAATTAGACGACTCGATCCTGGGCTCCAATAGAAGGAAACATCGTCAGCTAGTAGAACCGCGTAGAGAAAGTATCGCATCCTCCCGCAGATAGTCCTCGGGGAGGTATGCAAGTTGAGTCAATCAAGTCTTGGGATTGTTGGCATCAAATCTTAGGTCCTCTAAAGTAATCAATCAATCAAACCCTAGGAAGGCACAAGATCATAGAGGGATGAGAAATAATTAGGTCAATCAAAGTACGCCCCTCAAGTCAATCCAATCCAGCTAAGATGGCACAAAAGAAAATCAGAAATCCTCGAGGTGCCATAGATGGATGAAATAATCAAGAGATCGGGGATGGGTCAATAAAGAAGATGAGAGATCATGTGGTTTCCGCACACCATCGTTGTGAAGTTCAAATCAGAATAATCAATCAATCCTCAAAATCAAAATGGTAGGAACCTCAAAATAGATAGACCAATCAAAGCTCATGAAATCCTCATCAAATCATAAAAATATGTCACATCCTCAATCCGGTGTGCGAGATCAAAATCATCAAATAATCACACCTAATAATCATGCATCATCAAAGTCCTCAATAATCTCTAAGAACAAATCCATGGTTAGATCCACCAAGAGTAGGGTATCAATCTAAGCATCCTCAAAACATGCCCGACTTACTCTAATAATCAATGTAAGTCACAATCCTCGATGCGGGCTATATTCATGAGCACATCAATCCTGGGTGATAGAAGGATGATACGAGGGACACGAGGAGGGTGGGAGAGATGAAGGTGGACACAATCAAAATTGTGGTTCAAGTAAAGGGTCTCCTCGGACCGACTAGATGTGGGTGATATGGGAAAGAAGAGAAAAAAGCCGCAAGATTCGGCTAGGAAGGTAAAGCTCAAGGCCTAATATCACAACTCGATGCAAATGAGGAGATCTAGGTATAAGAGAGGTAGAGAGACTCAAAGATGAAAAATGATGACTCACACAGATGGGACCGCAAAACTCAAAGAGATGAAAATGCACAGGGACTCTAAGTCATAATCAAAACACAAAGAAAGCCCCTGATTCACCTACTCAACACAGTGAAGACAAAGATGTGGTCCTTTTATCTTGTCGATTTTAGAGTTAGGTAATCATCACAAAGTTGCACACACTGAAGACAGGCTTGGGATTTGGGCACTAATCCTTAGCTTGTGCATCGGAATAAAATGCACATACAAGGAGGGGGTTGCTCTCCCAAATACAAGGAATCCATTACATTTTATTTTAAAGATCAAATAGTGTTAGCATTCCCAATTTTATTTTGGTTATCACTTTTTTGGTCATTTTTCAATGCACGTGTCTAACGGGTTTCCAATTTCATTTACATCCTAAGTGGTCCAAATCAGAGGGAGAAGATCGAAAAAGCCATGCAAGTCGAAAAACGATGATGCATGCAAAGTCAGAAGACTGACGGTGCTTCCCAGCTCTCTCCATGCGGGATGCAAGACCGAATTGAGCCTATGCTATATGCAAATGCTATCCGATGAAATTGCCCTAGGATAGTAACTTATATTATCGTGAAGCACCAGATGTTAATTATTCAAAGCCAAATCCTAAAGTCCGATCTTGGAGACGCCTCGGTGCCCGTCACAACGGCTCCTGCCAGCATTGTACGACGTCTCTCAGGGCGCGCAGGATCGAATCTAAATAACCAACAATTATATTTGACTAAGTCCAAAAGTGCATCTATAGGTACAAGCAAATATATTAGGGGCTTTGGACCTTAATCAATCAACAAACAATTCCTGAGCTAGGGCTCATTCACACAAAGTAAAGAAAATAAAATGCAAAAAGCGTCAAAACCGTTGAGGCCCCCAAGGGAACAATCCCTCGGGCACTGCACCTTGGGATGTGAAAAAGTGTAGAGAGCCTTGAATTATTACATGCCATGTGTCACTCTCTCACATAAATTTACAATTTTTTTTAAGAAAAATGCATAAAATGAAGCTAAAAAACTGTCTCAAAAATTCCTCCAAGGATGAATTGGCTACTCTCTCCCACCGATTCATTCAGAAAATCGACTCTACATTTCTTGGGTGCATAAATCCTCCTAGGAGATCCTCCATCGCACTACGTGATAGAGAGGTATTTCGCGAGGGTTTGTTAATTAAACCCAATTAGCATCATTGATGTGACCACTCAATAAAACACCCCTTCAATCAGCAATTAACCCACAATAATTAATGAAGCAATGAATAGCAAGAGTGTGGAATTAAAATTTATTTACTCTACCATAAAATGTATAGCAGGCAAGCATGTAGAGGTCAAACTACAGAGAGCAAAATGGTAGCCTACGGTTATCTATGCACAACCAAGTCATTGATTTGTATAATTCTTTTTATGGGTTTTTGATTCTATATCTATTTTCTTATTTTTGGTTTGTAATTTTGTATTTTCTTTTTATATTTTACATTTTTTATATTTTCTTTTTCATTTAAATATTATATAAATATAAATATGTGTATAGGTATATATGTATATGTATATGTATAATATAAGGTACATATTGGTACTATATGCATACAAATGTATAAAAATACTCAAATACTTTTTTCATTTTTATATTTTTCTATTTTTTTGTTATTTTACTGGAGTTTTTGCTAGTTTTTATATATTTTTAAAGTCAAAATTATCCCAATATGGGATTAATAAATAGTCCAAAATTAATTTGGGCTTTAGAAATAATAAATGAGTCCCAAAAATACTCAAATTAATTTTAATATATTCATAATAATATATAGATAATTATAAAACTAAAAAACATATTTTTGGTACACCTTTAGAATTTTTATTTTTTGTTGGATTTTGGAGCTTTATGATTTTTATAATTTTCCTTTTCTTATTTTCAGGGGTTTTTGTATTCTAGACTCAATAAATACCAAAATATACTATATATAATTTTTTGTTATTTATAAAAAAGTTTTTATATTTTTTGGAATTTTTATATGTAAACATGGATTATTTATTCTCCTTTTCAATTGTAATAAATGGATAAAATGAAAAAATACCAATGAAAAATATGGGCGTGAATCTACAAGAAATATAGCATTTATCCCTATTTTTGGACATTTTTAGGAGCACTATGGGTATTTTTAATAATTAGATAAAACATACAAAAATACATGTCCTTGTAGGGGTATTTTTGCAAATAAAATAAAGAACAAGGGACTCTGTGCAAAAACACCAAAAATTTACAATGTTTATTTAATTTCTAACGACTAAATCATAATTTCAAAAACTGCTAGGGCATAGGTCCAATTTTACCAACACGTAAACTGCACGTGACGCATACAGGCGGGGACCAAATCACAAATATCTGAAAGTTCAGGGACTATTTGCAATTTTTACAAAAATAAATAACATGCTTTTGAATTTATTGGACTAAATAGTAAATACAGAAAATGACAAGGGCTCACATGCAATTTTGCCACCTCACATGAGACGACACATGAGGTGACGTGGAATGAACCTAAATGCAATTAAAATAAGTATTGGGCCCTTTATGCAAAATTCCCACTTATTTTACAATGTAGCATTTTATTTACAGAAATAAATAATAAATACAAAAAGATGGGCTAAGATATGCAAATTACCCCTTAATAGGCATTGGCGGACGGCAAGATCTTCTTCACTAATTCATGTGTCATCCATCCAACGCCCCGTACTGCTTCGCCGATGAGCGGTGGAGATTAGATCCCTGGAGCGGATCTGAAGGTCGAAACATTGCTCCATCAGGTGACATTTGTAGCATCTAGGTCTCCTCCCCAGGTCGGACGGTTCTGAAGGTACTTAGAAGAATAGGGAAGAACCCCATTCCTACCGAGCTTGGATTCGATGTAGCGTGCGCATTCGCTCCTTCCATGAGCTATTGAGAGTCCAAGGAGCTCCCTTGGGACACAGTGTATCGCCGGGAGGACTCGGAAGAGCATGAGGCTCGGTGGAGCTCTCCAACGAGGACGGTGAAGAAATGGGTGCCCAGGTGCTTCAATTTTCTTCGAAACTAAACCCTTGAGGGTCCTTTGGCCCTCCATACCTACAAAGGGTATACACAGAAGCACACATACGATCTGGCAGCCTTATTAGGTGGCAAAATGGTGTGGAATGGGTAGGGCGGAGGTGCTCTGGCGAACGGGGGAGTGGAGCACCTAGATCTCCAGATCCACTATGGATCTGGAGGGGGCAAGATGTGCGGAATGATCATAGAGAGCTCAGGCGTGAAATGGGCACGAGGAACAAGGTTGAGAAACGTAGAGAATGCGCGGAGGAGCTCGCCGGAGCTCAACTCCGACGAAGTACGAGCTTGAGTGATTCAGCTAATCTAACCATCTAAGAATCAAACTAATTACTTGAAATGAAAACTAATATTAATGCGAGCAAAATAAATAATAAAAACACATCTCTTATACCTGGGGGATGCCTAGGGAGTAGGGTCGTCGGCTACGGCGGTCGTGGGTGCACCCCGACCTCATGGAGCTTCACCTAAGCGCGCACCACCTCCTCCTATCATGAAGAGATGTTTGGGATTCAAGGCGAGGGCTCCTAGGGCTCTAATGGTGACCAAATTTCGAAGAGGAGGCGAAGGGCATTATTTATAAACTTTGCTAAGCACCCTTATTGACCGTGGTGAATCAAAGAATCGATTATGTTTTTAGGTGATATACGACGAGGGCGTGGATTTCTGATGATCCATGATCATTTTGTCATTAGGAAGCGAGATCGATAGATGGACAAGATCCCCGAGAAAATTGGGAGAAGATAGGAGAAAAGACAGATCTAATGTCCAAGAGAAGACAGATCTGACGTCCAAGAGCTAGGATGGGACAGTTGACCAGAGGTCAACGGTCCGAGCTCCACCATTGGGCCACATCAGATCACTAAACGACAAAACAATAGTTTTTATTCAAAAATAATTATTTAAAAATAGTATATGATTTTATTAATTTTTATATATAAAATAAAAAATGTTTATTATTTTATGTAGTATTTTGTTATGATTTTTATTTATTTTTTGTCTTTATTATTAGCAGTTAATTTTTATTAGTGTATTTATAGGTATATTCATCTATGTTTTGTACATTTTTATTTTGTATGTTTTATTTTTATGTTTTATTATTTTATTTTATATATTTACAACTCATTTTTATGAGTATAAATATATTTTTATTTATTTTTATGATGTTATTTATACCTTTGAATAAATAGATATGTATCTTATGTAGGTATGTTTATAGATATTTTACTTATGTTTCGACATAGTTTTATTTTATTTACCATTTTCTTTTTTATTTTACTCTAATTTTAATGTACAAATATTCTATGAATAATGTTTACAAAATTACAAAAATATGAATTTGCAAAAATAATAAATAATGAATAAATTGAATATTTTAATAAATAGAATGTACAATAGGGGCCCAAAACCTAACTTTCACATGGTAACTCCAAAAAATATAAAACTATAATCATTAAATAGCTTGTGAAAAGTTATATACAATTAGAGGATTTTGCTATGTTTTGAGTTTTTATTTGAAATATATGAGTATGTGAAGTTTGGTCTTTGGTTTTTTATTTTGTGTATAGGGTGTACACTGTGTATTATTTTTGTGCAAACTCAATTTCATATTTCTACTTACATTATTATCTACAACTTTCATGTACACAATTTCTTTATTTGATAAATAGCTAATAAAGAATAAAGTATGTGTCAACAATGCATAATTAAAAGAATAAGGGAATGGTATTTTTGGCCCTTATCTCTCCCTACTCTATTTCTTGTCGACTCCATTCTAGACTTGGTCTCGGGGTTAGGGTCAAAAAATATTTTCAATATTTTACTCCTTTTCTTTTCTTCTCTTTATTCTATATTTTGGCATTAAAAACCTTATTATATATACAAATAATACAATAAATGATGAATGCTATTATGCACAAATTGATGCTATTTACATGCATTAGCTTGGGTTTTAAGGCCAAAATGATATAATAAAGGTGTTGAAATGGAGATTCATCACTGCGGTCCCTGAACAAATTCAAACAAGAAGGAGTGTCAGAAAGTTTACAATAATATCAAATAATATTGAAAAATAAATAAATGAATAAATACAACAGTAAATGAAAAAATGGGAAAGAGATATAAGGCAAAAATCAAATAATCTACTACTACGCAACGTTGCTCCGCGACAACGACACCATTTGATAAACACAAGATAATCATCGGTCGTGCATTCCACACAAGGCGGGAACGCAGTCGCTGTGGTGACTGACAAAAATCTCGGGTTTAATCAACAATCAACCCACAATAATTAATCAAGTAATGAATAGAAAAAATGAGGAGTTAAAATTTATTATAACTCTACAATAAATGTGTATAGGTGTAAGAATGTGTAGAGGACGAACACTGGGAGCAAACAGGAGGAGGTATCATAAATGCACATAAATTCTGTCATGTATCTCTTGTCCATTTTATTGTTTTTGTGTGTTTTAATTTTATATTTTTATCTTATTTTTGGTTTTATATAATTTTCTTTTTATGTTTTTTATTCTTTTTTATATTCTCTTTTCATTACAATATTATATATATATGTATATGTATAAATAAAATATATGATATATATAGAAACAATATATATAATATAAAAATGCTCAAAATAAAGGAAATAAGATCATTTTATAATTTTCATATTTTTAAAAATTTTTTATTTTTTGAAATTTTTGTTAATTTTTTTATATATTTTTATAGTCAAAATATCCTGAATAAGGGATTAATACATAATCTGAAGTTGATTTGG
The DNA here is from genome assembly GCA_037367405.1 of Ottelia alismoides. Classification (NCBI taxonomy): domain Eukaryota; kingdom Viridiplantae; phylum Streptophyta; class Magnoliopsida; order Alismatales; family Hydrocharitaceae; genus Ottelia; species Ottelia alismoides. The sequence continues at coordinate 195,996 of JAZKJV010008343.1, read as the reverse complement.
GTCTAAAATAGTAAATAAGTCCCAAAACTACCCAAATTAATTTTAATATATGAATAATAGTATATATATACTTATAAAATAGAAAAAAACATTTTTTTGGTATTTTGTAGGATTTTTATTATTTTGTTGAATTTTAGAACTTTATGATTTTTACCGTTTTCTTTTCCTGTTTCTAGGGGTTGTTTTCTGGACTCAATAAATATCAAAATATACTATATATATTTTTTTGGAATTTTTCAAGAAGTTTATATAATTTTTTGGTATTTTATAATTTAGACAAGGATTATATATGCTCATTTTCATTTTTAATAAATAGAGAAAATGCAAAAAATCCCAATTAAAAGTATAGACGTGAAAGTATATGACATGAAGAATTTATCTTATTTTTTCGTATGTTTAGGAGCACATTAGCTATTTTAAATAAATATATATAAACTATAAAAATATTTGTCCTAGCAGGAATATTTTTGCAATAAAAATTAAAGTGCAAGGGTCTCTATGCAAAAACAACAGAAATATACAACATAATTAAGAATTTAATGAACTATTTAACAATTTCAAAATCACCAGGGTTACAGACACAATTTACCCATCACGTGGGACTATACGTGATGCACATTATGAGGGACCAAAATGTAATCACAAGAAAGTACAGAGCTCTTGAAGCATTTTTTACAAAAATATATAACATGAATTTCAATTTACTGGACTAAACAACAATTTACCAAACTAGCAGGGGTATACATGCAATTTTGCCATCTCATGTGGGACAACATGAGGTGACTTGGACAGGTTCAAACTGTAATTATAAAAAGTTGAGGGTCCTTTATACAAAATTCCCAATTTATTTTAAACATTATACTTTATTTATAGGACCTAAATGTAAATACAATGATCGGGATCTCTTCACGTGAACATGTGTCAGCATCTCGCGCGCCAATGACAGTTCGTTGGTGACGACTCTGATTAGATCATCCGAGATGATCTGACGGTTGAAGCTTGGCGTCATCCAACGGTGGTGATCAAAACTGGGACAGAGGCCTGATCTGACGGCTCTGAAGGGGCTCGGAAGAACAGGGAAGAACCATGTTCCTCCCGAGCTTCGATCCGGTGAAGCAAGAGTGTCTGCCTCCTCCTCTACCGCTATCAGCTCAGAATGGTTCCTGGGGCCTTCGTCTATCGACTGGAGTGCTCAAGGGGGCCTGAGACTTGCTGGAGCACGTCAGTAAGGTCGGGGAAGCTCGGGGCGCCCAGGTACCTGCAGAAGTCTCAGATCGACCCCAACAGGGGTCTATAGCCTCCTGAACCTACAAAGGACGTTAGCATGAAATAACAAAGGGTTCCGAAAGGTTTTAACTGGTGGAGATGGGTGGAGTGGAGTGTAGTGGTGCTCTCTGTTGAAGGGTAGAGAAGGGAGAGCAATGTGCTCAATCTAGAGGGATTCGAGATGAATGGAATGTGGGTAAGGTGCAAAGAAGTGAAGGGGGAGGAATTTGGAGGTGGAAGCGCATCAGAAACAAGAAAAAGCATGGTGAACACGTTCGTCGGACGCTCCGACGAACTACGAATCGACTATTCTAAGCTAAACCGTTAACCTAATGATTAATCTAATAACATAATTAAGATGCCAAAATAAAAGGTTACCTAAAAATAATAAAAATGCAGCTCGAACCTGGCTGGGTAGCCAAGGAGCAGGGCCACGCCGGAGCGCCGCCCAGGGTGCAACCTCCTCCTCCTTCCACCCGCTCGAACCCTCCAAGGGCTCCTCCCTGTTACAAAGAAGCTCGCTAGGCTGAAGGCGGGGGTAGAAAGGCTCAAAAGATTGACCAAATTTACGGAGGAAGAGGGAGGTCGTTATTTATAAACATTGAGACACCCTTGTTTGACCGGCTAAAATTAAAGAATCAACAATATATACATGTGGTTAAATGAATGGGCGTTGATCTATGATGAATAATGATGATTTTTGCTGAAGGAAGCGATCTTGATTGAAAGATGGATCATGCGGGAAAAAGGAAAGAAAACTGGGGAAAATACAGTTCTGACAAGTCAGAGACTTGGATGGGACAATTGACCGCGGCCAACTTTTGATGCGTTGTGATTGGTCCAGCAGGGACCGCTAAACGACAAAACAACAGGTTTAATAAAGAATAATTATTTAAAAAATAAATGATTTATTATTTTTTAGTATAAAATAAAAAATATTTATTATTTTATGTAGTATTTTATTATGATTTTTATTTATTATTTGCTATATTTTTTTACAAGTTTATTTTTATTAGTGTATTTATAGGTATATTCATATATGTTTTGTGCATTTTTATTTTTATTTTGTATATTTTATTTTATTATTTTATTATTTTATTTAATATATTTACAACATTTTTATGAGTATAAATATATTTTTATTTTATTTTTAGGATGTTATTTGTACATTTAAATCAACAGGTAAGTATATTATGTAGGTATATTTATAGGTATTTTTCTTATGTTTTATATACATCTTTTATTTTAATATATTTTGATGATTTTTATTTTCGTTTTGTGATTTTAATGGAATATGAATAGTATTTACAATATTGCAAAAATATAAAGAATAAATAATAAAAGAATAGGTTCTCTTTTTATTTTTATACAAGTATAATCATAGGTATTTTATCTATGTTTTCACATAGATTTATTTTGTTTTGTTTTTTCCTTTTGTTTTTATTCTAGTTTTAATATACAAATATTTTATAAATAATATTTACAAAATTATAAAAATATGAATTTGTAAAACTAATAGGGATGAATAAAATGAATATTTTAATCGATAGAATGTACAATAAGGGCCCAAAACCTAACTTTTACACGATAACTCCAAAAAATATAAAACCACCACCATTAAATAACTTGTGAAAAGTTATATACAATTAGAGTGATTTCGATATATTTTGAGTTTTTATTTGGAAGATATGGATCTGTGAAGTTTGGTTTTTGGATTTTCTTATTTTGAGTATAAAGTGTACACAGTGTATTATTTTTGTACAAACTAAAATTTTTATTTTTATTTACATTATTATATACAACTTTTATGTACAAAGTTTTTTTATTTGATGAATAAATAGTGAAGAATAAAATAGGTGCCAAAATGCATAAATAATGAATGAAAGAATAGGGTTTTTATTTTAGTTCTGGCCCTTATCTCCTCCTACTTTATTCCTTGTCGACTAACTCCCTTCTGAACTTGGTCTCAACGTTAGGGTTATAAAATATTTTCAATATTTTATTCCTTTTTCTTTTATTCTCTTTGTTATATAATTTTGGCATTAAAAATAGCATTATTTACACAATAAATGTAATAAATGATGGATGTTATTTTGTACAAATTAATGATATTTACATGCATTAGCTAGGGGTTTTAAGGCCAAAATGATAGAATAAAGGTGATGAAATGGAGATTCATCTGTAGCCTAGGTTCGGGCCACGTGGCATCTGACGATGGCTCGATGTATGGCTCGGTGGACCCGAGCCTGGCGGTTCGTATTAAGATGCCGGGCGTTATAAGGACAGTCCGATCTTATAGATTGGATGTTATCTGTTCTCCCTTCTTCATCCTCTACCAATGCACGATGGGTGGTAATTTCTGGGCTCTTGCGAACTCCCATTTCCTCCACCTCACTCTTGCAGCCTCTTGGTAGGTTATGTCAGCTTGCTATAGGGTTGGCAAAGGAGATAGAGATAAGATGGAGCTCCATCATCATCTGAAGACTCGGAGCATGATGTGGTCATTGGAGGTAAGCTCGATATCGGAGATAGGGGATGAGCTCTGACCATTGACACGATGAAATCCTACAATTGTTAGTCCCAGATTAAGGCAGTGCATATGCGTGAAGTGAGGTGGGGTGGAATCCCATGGAGGTGGAGAAGCGGAGGACCATAGTTCCTTCTCCGGTGAGGTGAAGAAGGAGATGGGGAGGAGGTGAAGAGGTTGTGAGCAAGGGAAGAGGGTGCATTGCGGGGTCGACAAGGATGTTGGCATCGTTGTGGAGCTTGTGAGGTGGTCAGGTGATGATGAGAGTGGATCAGCATGGTCGGGGACCATGGGTCTACACCTAGGCCCTTATTAATATTGCATAATTAACCCTTATTTTCCAAAAATAAAAGAATAAAGAGAAAAGAAAAATAAGGATGTATTTACAATAAATACAGAGTGACTCAGACCTCGAGGGAAGGTCAAATCTTGGCCTGATGGACAAGGAATATAAGAAGGGAGAGATAGGGTACATTGTAGATAATACCTATGCAAATAAATATTTATATTTATTTTACATTTTGTGAGTAACATATTATTTTTTAAACACTTGTATATAGACCTAATAATAAAATAAGAGTAAAATAAAAATTACGAAACACAAAATAAAATAAAAATAAAATCCACAAGTCATTATACAAAAGCCACGTGTGTGTATATCATATACATTACCTATTTATTTAATACTTTTATTAAAATTGTAAAAATCAAATAAAAATCATTTTATATTCCTCAAATTATTTTGTAAATAAGTAAAATATAAAATAAAACTTATTTTAGTAAAAACGATAAAAAATACATGCATATAATATATAGGTATATTATACATGTATATAATATATTATACTTTATATACCCTATATATATTTTTCATAAAAATAATTAAAAATCACAGAAAATAGCTTGAAAAATAATAAGCAAATTTTATTTTATTCATTTTTTATTTTAAAATGATTTTTTTATTTAATATTCTTTCAATTTGTAAATTCATGAATTCCCATTGGTTAGTCGAGGATTGTTTGTCGCAATCAACCTCCTCCCCTGACTGACCTGACCTGCAAAGCCTTCATCGGACCCAACTTCTCGTCTTTTTCCCAGTCAGGTCCGATCACCAAAAGCCTTAATTTTTGCGTCCAACACTCTCCTAGGATCTGTGTTCCTCATGGATCCCTAGGCACAACTAGATCACCCTAGAGTTTCGAGTGCCACTCCTATCTTTCTAGAACTCTAGGCGCCTTTATAAAATATTTCTATTAGTGTATGAAAATACATTTGAAATGAGAAATTATATGTATTTATATGATTTTTATTGAATTATATATATATATATATATTTTAAATTTATTGATTTTAATATTCAATTTTTATCTTGTTTTTGATTTATTATGTAGAATGTAGTAAAATATATTATATGGGTAATTTTTGTAGATTATTTAGAGGTGTTTTTATTTTTTATTTGTTTTATGAGTTTGTTATATTTTTAAGTGTTTTAGGAATTATTTAATGCTAAAAAGTATTTTTATTTTTTCAAAATATGATTTAATACTATATATAGTGGAATATACGATATTTATATGTATTCTTATTTTATTTTTATATTTTGTATTTTATTTATTATGTAATAATACTATAGTATTTTGTCTACTGTAGTAAGGGTATAGATGTAATTAATTGAAAATATGAAGTGCTTGTGAAATATACGAAAGTTGTAGGGGCTTGCACGTAAAAGCACTAGTAAAGCACCTGCAAATCATGTGCTTGAGTTGCTCAATCTGGACCTGTATGCGAAAAGAAAAAGCATCGGGGGACTTATTAGCAATTTCGCCAAAAAATAAAAAAACTTTTGTGCACGTATGATTGACGGAAAATGGTGAGTCGATAGAGGTTTCGGGCTCAACACGTGGTGCATTATAGTCCACTCGATTACATCTCGATCGAGCGGCTCTGCTTCAATCTGGAATCTAGGGGTTGTGTTTTCCCCAATTCAAAGACGACGATGACGAGATACTTCGATCGAAACGATAGTACTCCGACTCTTCGTTCGTGAGGATCACATTGTCAATGACGGATGACTCCTCCAGCGACAGTGGTGGAGATTCTCTGTTGCTCGGTGGAGGTACTCCGATGGCTTCAGGTCTTCTAAAGGCGGTGCTTCTATCGGATTTAGTAAAGAAAGGTCACTTGCTTCTAGAACGTCAGGTGCAGGCACATGGATTTCTTAAACTCAATCTTGCATCTCCAGCTGGAAGTTGAGATCGTTTTGCGCATGCTCTTCGAAGGAGAAGGCGATGGTTCTTCACGAAAGGTGGTGATGAAGATAGAAACATCAATGATGATAGAGCCCATGTTGATGTTCGTGTCTTCATCGGTCTCCTGCAGGTATTAGCTAAAATCCAAGGGGCTCGAGGCTATCAAGGGGATGGGGAATGGTCGGAAATAAGGGTGTGATGAATCTCAGATTCATCACTCTAAAATTCATCAATTAAGCTCTAATCCCTCAAAATCGTTAGCATTTCCTCATTTATTCAGCATAATTATCGTTCGTGCATGTTTTGACAAGAATTGCATTCTATCACGTAGCACAAAATAAGAAGCCAAAAATCTCAGCCAAAATAGACCTGTAAATAGACTAACTTCCTCGATTTTTAACTAATTCATGCTAACTCTGAATGACCCAAAAATACTCCACTGTGTATATATCTTTAACAAGAATAAATGAAAAATAGAAAAAATCACTAACACAAATAAGTGGACCAAAAACCTAAACCCTAGTTCTAGGATTTTCGTACTAAAACATCAATAACTTCCTCATCCAATATACATTTTGATCCTACTCACTTTAAACTAATGTACATTCAAGTATCTTCAAAACAAGATCAAGTTCAAGTGAATCAGAGCTCATATGTGAAAGTTGGGCTTTGGGCCTCTTTTGTACATTTTGTATTTAACGGTTTTTGACCGATTATTTTATGTACATAATTGACTCACTTTATTTTAATTCTTTTTCATTTGTCTTCTTTGATAAACGTTTTATTAAAATGTGCAAAAATCCAAATTCGAACTAATCTTGAAATCAAAGAAACTAACTCAGTCCTAGTCCTCACTAACTGTCTGTACAAAAAGTGTCTTTTTCCTCTTTTATTTTATTTATTCTTTTTATTAATTAATAAAAATCCAAAAAGATTAGATTAATGTGTAAATATTTATCTTTGATTTTATCCTAAATTTTCCGGATTTTTATATGGTTTAAAAATGAAAAAAATTTATAAAACCCAAAAAGCAAGGTATTCTATGTACATGGGATACCCTAAAAATATCACTTTGTGCAAATGATCGATTTTGCTTTTGTTGTTTTCATAAAAGTTACAAATCTCATCGAGACGAGCAACTTTCGTGAAAATTTTTTTGATCCGAGGTCGTATGCTGTTTATTCCAGATTTTTTCTTTTTTTTTATTTTCTTATTTTTGTGGGGTTGACACGTGGTCGCTCCTAGAGACACCACGTATCACCCATTTTTGATTTATTTTTTATTTCATTCTTATAAAAAATTGGACCGCACATGCGGGGCACGTGCCTCCCGCGCACGTGCCATGCACTTGCTCCGCCTGGGCTCCCATTACCACCACATGGCGCCCATCCGGGCCTTCCGATTGATAAACACGAAATTCAAGGGGTCTAATGTCTCTCACAAAGCGGAGACAACCGTGTCGCTGTGATGACCCTCAAGGAATCCCGTATTTAATCAACAATGAACCCACAATCAATAAATCAAGCAATGACAAATAAATGTGGAGTCAAATTTATTTTTAACTCTGCACAAATGGTGTATAGTGACAAGTATGCAGAGAGTTCGAACACAGGGAGCAAACAGGGTAATTCAAAAATTTGTGCACAAGTGAGTGTGTGTGTCAAGTGTCTACACTAAGAAAGCAAACAATGAAATTTTTGTGGGTTTTTAATTTTTATTTTTTTATTTTAATTTAATTTTTAATTTTGTATTTTGATTTTTAATTTTCTGATTTTTATGATTTTATATTTTATATTTTTTTTAATTTTTTTTTGGATATTGGAATTTAAAAGCAATGTAATAAAAGGCAAGATAAAATATTTATAAAAATGTGCAAAAATAACCAAAAATTTAGGAATAAAATTTTTTTGATATTTTTAAGATTTTTTACTGTTTTTGTGATTTTTGAGGATTTTTCAAGGTGTTTCTGGTATTTTTAAATACTGAAATAAGAGAAAACAGTGAAAATGGAATCTAGAACAACAACCAAAATTTTCACACTAATTTTCAAATGAGGAGAATGGAATCTAGAACAAACAGGAACTGAGTTTGTATTTTTTGGAGTTTTCTTGGGTTTTATATATTTTTTTGAAGTTTTTGAAGGTTTCCAAATTTTTAAGGTTTTTCTTTTGAGATTTTTAATGATTTTTGGACTGACACTAAAATATAGTAAAATAGACACTAGGTAATATTTTTGGGATTTTTAGATGTATTTTACTAATTTTTTGGTATTTTCTAAACTAGACAGTAGAGAAAAAGCATGTTTTTGATTTTTAATAAATATAAAAATAAAATAAAATCAAAAACTAAAAATGTAGCGTGGAAGAACAAATGTCCAGGAGCTTAAGCCTATTTTTGTGGAATTTTTGGACTTAAAACAAGGCCTTAATTAAATGGATGTAGCAAGCACAACTTAAGGGCCTGGCAGGGGCATTTATGCAAATATGTAAAAGTATGGGGGCACGCCTGCAATTCTCGCACAAAATTACTACTGAATTAAATAACTTCTGGGCCAACAACAAATTACAAAACCTGCAAGGGGTGTTTTGGCAAAAAGACCACCCACGCGCGTGCGAAGCACGCGCCTGGGGAGGATTAAATAGATATTCTACAAAATCTTGGGGCGTTACTGCAAAATTCCAAAAATTAATAACTGCAGTGGAAAGTTACTGTACTAAATTTAATTAATACAAACGTCGCGGGCCCCCTCCTGCAAAATCACCAAGGCGCGCGTGACGAGCACGTGCCTGGCGGGACTAAGATGTCTTTATCAAAAATGGAAGGGCTCAATTGCAAAATTCCCAAAAACTTTAAAAGGGCAGATGAAAGCTTTAAGATTCTACTATAAAATCAAAAAAATGGCCTGGGGATAACTCGTAAATTACCCAAGCCTTAGGCGGATCGCACGGTTGTGGATTCTTCATTGAAGACACGTGTCCGCTCCTCGGGCGCCGATGACGGTTGGGCGTGGATGGCCAGGATTAGAAGATCCAAGCTTGATGGACGGTGCTGGCGCATGCAGATCCAACGGTTGGCGTCAAAACTGGGGCGAGGCTGAGATCCGACGACGCGCAGCAGGGGAGGATGAACACGTGAAGAACTCGCCGATGGCGAGTTTCCAAGCGGTGCAGCTCCGATCTCCCACCCCCTCGAGCGCCGCTAATGGCTTCCTGAAACTCCTACGCCCTCTCCCCGTCTACTGGTGATGTCGACGGAGGCCCAGGTCCCACGGGTTGGTCCAGCGATGGTGGCCGACCTGGGGCCTCGTTCTTCTTCTCGATGCTCCTCAGACGGAGCCTCCAGACCCTGCAAAGGCGCGAAAAAAGCGCGGAGAGACGAATAGGGAGGATTCTAGGCTATTATTAGGTGGGAACGGGTGGAATGGTGGCTGGGCGGTGAGTGGTGGAGCGGCTCGCCGGAGTTAGCTCCGGCGATGGAATATCGATAGCGAGATGGTAATTTCAGGCAAGATAGAATGTAGGAAATGGAAGCTGAGTCTACAAGAAAGCAAAGCATGCAAGAAAAGGAGAATAAAAGTCAGCCTCGAGCCCAGGAAGGGCGAGGAAAAACCTCATGACGGCGCAGCCGCCGGAGATGGGATGGGAGCACGCCTAGGCACGCTTGGCACCTCAACGAGATGCTGGGATCACCCCCTGTCACCGGGGATCCCAGTCTAACACTCGGAAGTCTCCACCAATGCCATAAAGCGAGTCCAAGAATCAAAGGAAGAAGGTGGCGTGGTTTTTGAACGTGCTGGACGCGGCCCGAAGATCGAGGGAGAACAGGCTACATGACGCGCCTCTGCCCGAGGAGGAAGATCGGCGGGGTAGCTGGATCGTAGGGGTCCAACTTTGCAGAAGGGCTTGAGCTCAAAGGATGAAAGGGGAGCCCGCGAAAAACCCAAGAAAACGGGTGCTCGCACATGTCCAGAAGGCCAAGACCTGGGGTCAGGAAGTTGTCCCCCGGTCAACGGATGGTGTGGCCTGATTGGGCCACGTCATCCGCAAAAAGACAAAAATTAAATAAAACTTTGTAAATTAAATTAAAAATAGTAAATGATTTAATTAATTTTAGGTTATTTAATGAAAAGTGTTTATTTTTTTATAAATTATTTTATGGCGATTTTTAATTATTTTTATGAGGCTTATTTTTACAAATTACTTTTATAGCCCTATATAGGTATATTATTTATATACTTCATTGCTTTATTTTATTTTGTGTATTTTAATTTTATTATTTTTATTAATTATTTTATAAAATTATAAGATACTTTTATGTACACAAATATATTTTTATTTTATTTTTTTGATTTATTTTGTATATTTAATAAAATGAACGTATAGTTTATGTAGGTATATTTACAGGTATAATACCTATGTATTTTATATACCAGTATTTTATTTTGAGTTTTCTTTGAGTTTTTATTCTGATTTTAATATACAAATATATTATAAGTAACATTTACAAAGTTATAAAAATATAAAAATACAAAAATAATGAATAAATAATAAATTGAATATTTTAATCTGTACAAGTATACAATTGGGGTACAAAACTCAACTTTCAAACCGTAGCTCCGCCAAATGCGAAACCACCGCCATTAAATAGCTTATTTTATTCTATATACAATTAAAGGTGAGTATGCTGCTTTTGGAGTTTTCCTTTAATATGAGATACGGGTCTGGGAAGTTGGCATTCTGGATTTTTATTTAGACCATAACTTTTTATCTGTACATTATTTTTCAGTGAAATCAATTTTGTATTTTTCTTTATTAAATTATCTACAACTTTCATGTACAAAGTTTCTTTATTTGATGTATAAAAAGTGGAACCAAAAATAGGTCCCCAAAATGAATAAAGAATGAATAGAATGTATAGGTATTTTATCTGTATTTTGACCTTATCTCCCCCTACTTTATTCCTTGTCGACCTATTCATCAAGATGCCTAGGTCTCGAGGTTTCGGGTCATAAAATATTTACAATATTTTATTCTTTTTCTTTTCTTTATTTATTCTATAATTTTGGCTTTAATTACAGTATTTTATACACTAATATAATGCACATGCATGAATGCTAAGATGATGATTTTAATGCTATTTACAGGCATTTGCTAGGGTTTTTGGTGCCAAAATGATAGAATAAAGATGATGAAATGTGGATTCATCATCCCCCTATACTTTACCTTTGCTAGTCCCTAGCAAACACTTATGCAATAAGTGCCAAAAGAAAAGAAAGAAAAGAAAAAGAAGAACTTGGATTTAATTTGATTATCAAACTTGTCTTCACAAAATCAAAGTTTGGAGCTTAAGTCGGACCTTTGAAATTTTAGTGCGGTTGGAACCTTAGTGAGAACCAAATTTGAAATTCAACAGTCCTCAAGAATCCAAAAACTCTGTCCAAGTCTCCTCAATAGCCAGGTCAGAAATACTTCAACTCATACGCAAACTCTTACGACTATGAATCTGACTCGTACAGTGTAAGTGATATGTAGCTCCCCACCTCAGAAGTAACAAAGAAACAACCTCCCCTAACCTGGTAACTCTAATGCCTCGGTCTAGCAACTCTTTCCTCGAGAAGCGGGGTATTCCCTTCTAAGTTCAAGTGCAACCGGCTCAAGAAGAGGGGGAAGAAGTATAGACTTTTGGAAGCTCAGCTAGTGTAGCCAAGTCTCCCGCTGCGAGCTTCATGAGATGTAACATGGATACCATAAGCTTTTGCTTTATTGGACTACATACACTCCAGTGGGGTTATTAAATTTTCAATCCGACCCACCACTTTTTTTTATTTTCAATTGCATCTGTACAACATATCTACATGGTGCAGCATATATACAAGAAATTTTCCTCTTGAGCCAGTAGACTATCCCTCTTTTGAAGCTTTATTGCAACCCATGGCTTCTATCTTTAGCCTTCATCACCACTAGACCAAGTTGAGGTGCACTTCCTTCACTAGAAGAAGAAGAGAGGTTCCGCCTAGAAGTACTACCCTCATATGCTACCCCAAGCCAACGGAAACTGCCTCCTCACCACCTCATCCGTGGAGAGCTATGTGAAAGGTGCAGGTGTCCAAGTTAGGTCATTATCAACAAGAGTCGTGCGTGTGCTCCGAAATACTCTACTTAGGCAGTCAAGAATCCATTGAACCAAGTCCCGTGATCCTCAAAGAATTAAGTCAACTAGACCTGAAGTACCTCAAACCCAGTTCCTATAAGGTTCCTGTTATTAGGTAGATTTTAAGGTCCAATCAAGCTCCAATCTCCGGATTTTACTTAGACTTGTTCAACTATCAAACTCAATCCGAAAAATGATCATGCTATGCTATGCAAGAAATATTTTTGTGATGCAATTTTCAAGATTTTGAACTTTTTATGGATTTTTGAAAAGATGATGCATGTATGCATATGCATTTTTTTGTCTTTTTCAAAAAGATTTTTCAAATGTTTTTGGATTTTAATTTTGCAAATGTTTTTGGGATTTTTGAAAAGAAAAAGTTTTGGCTGAAAACTAGGTTAAAAAATATGTACACAGGAGTGCTTCTTATATTTATAAGAAGTGGATTTTAAGAATTTACAGGGTAAGTGGTCAATTTTATACATATATATAGTGGATTTTGGTGAGATGTATGTATTCCTCAAACTTATTTGACACGAGTTTTTTTTCACACAATTTTTGAAAACTATAGTCCAAAATAGTTTTTACAAATATTTTACAAACATGTGCACACATTTGAAAATCATTTTGCAAAGGCTTTCAAAACAGTATATATAGGTTTTTCAAATATTTTTGCAACCATTTTTCAAACCATTTGCAAATCATTTTTCAAATATTTTGTTTCACACAAAGAAAAGAAATTTACAAACCACACATTTTTACACAGGTTGAAAACTTGTAACAAAACATTTTCAAAATAGTTTTCAATAGATGTTCACAAAGATTTTCCAACTATTTTTCAAACATTTTGCAAAAAAAAACATTTTCACCTGATTTATTAATCAGTAATTACAAAAAGAATTTGAGGAATGATACACCTTTTTATTAAGGGTTTTTAATGAATTTTTAAAGAATTGTTAGCCATATTATTAAGAAAATACGAAAGTACGAGTTATGGCTAAAGTATATACGTAGTATATACGACCCCCCTATACTTAGATTGAGCTATGTCCTCATAGATCGGAGAGAAAGGAGAAGACAGAACTCGTACTAAGGATAGACAAGTCTAAAGAATAAAGGAATAAATGAAGGAATGAATGAACAAATGAGAAGTTGACCGTCCCCCTATACTTAGGATCAAATAATCGTAAGTATAGCAGACTGTACACAACGCAGGGAGGGTCAAGGGTGGGAATGAACAGATCGTACTCAGATTGTCTCCCCCTATACTTAGGGTAAAATATCCCTAAGTATAGACAAGAAGAGGAGACAATGGAGAGGATCGAAAAGAATAGAGAAACTCGGGGTGCACACCCCCTATACTTAGGACAAAGTACATCCTAAGTATGGAAAACTGTCTACAAGGGGCGACATCTTTTTGATAGATAAAGAAGATAGAAAAGGAAAAGAAGAAAAGAAGAAAAGATATCTGACAATGGGAGGAGAGATCGTGAGAATGTACACATCGCTCCCCCTATACTTAGGGTAAAAGACGCCCTAAGTATAGGCAACAACAGGAGCGATGACATGGAACGAAGAATGAACACTCAACTCATCTACCCCTCCTATACGTAGGACAAAGTACGTCCTAAGCAAGGCAAACACGAGAAATGGGTAGACGAGCAAAAACAGGAGATGGAAAGAGAGTCACGGGATAGAATCTACAACATAAATGGGTGATCATCAGAAGGTGGAAAGCAAACCTTCTTGCGGGACCGCTGAGGGATAGATCTGATGTGATGTATGTCGACATCGGGGTCCACAGTGGACGGAGGCCGATCAGGGTCGACACGGTGAAGACCCTCAGTGGAATCAAAACGGAAAGGGACGAACTGATCAATGGAAGCAGTATGGCTGGGTTCTCCCTTGGTGGTCCTATGATGTGAAGGCACAGACGAGTGAGTGGAAGAAGTACGACTAGGTCCGGCCTTGGAAGTCTCGCCGATATCAAAGCGAAATGGGACAAACTCATCATCCTCGGAAGAAGTGTAATCGGAGTCGTCCTGCGAGTCCTCGTCTAGGTCAAAATCAAAAGGAACGAAATCATCTGTGGAAGTATACGAACTCTGTTCGTCCTCTATAATCTCAACCGGATCATCTTTCTCATCAAAAGGCCCGAATTTCTGAAGAAAAGCGATCAAATCAACTTCGGCCTCTGGCCCATCAGAATCTACATGGATAGGAGCGGACTCATCAGTGGAAGTAGGCAAAGCAGGTCCGTCCTGTCTAGTCTTACATGGGTCATTTGTTTCCTTATGAGGTCTCTCAAAGTAATGGGCAACTTCATAAACATCCTCAATTATTTTGGTATCTGCCCCCTGCTCAAATGGTTCAATCACGTAGATACTCTGGATTTCATCAACACATCGCCACACACCAGGAGGAGGATTAGTGAGGTCCATGCTTTCCGACTTCCTCCCCTTTCGGGGGATCCGTCGGGTCTCATCAGGGATCGCTAAGGAAGTATCTCTAGTAGCATCAGGTAGGTCACAGGCCTCAGAGTCAGCTACAATCGGTGAAGGTGCATCAGGTGCAGGTCTCTGGTCAACTGTGGATGTGGTGATCAACACTTCGCTCTCGTCAATAGGACGGAAGCGAATCTCTCCTGATCCATAGTCAATAACGACCCTCGCAGAGGCGAGGAGTGGTCGTCCCAGGATGATTAGAGATGGCTCCCCTGTGGAGTTCTCCATGGGCAACACGACAAAATCAACATTGTGGCTCGTGCCCTGAATAAAAATGACGGCGTTTTCAAGGATACCCTTCGGCCTCTTGATAGATCCATCAGCAAACTGAACGATCATCCTGGTTTTCTTGAGAGGCCCTAAGTGAAGAGACTGTACTAGCGAGAAGGGTAATATACTAATAGAAGCACCGCCATCTAGGAGAGTGCGATCACAAGTATAGTCAGAGATAGTGCAGGTGATGAAAGGTGTAGCTGTGTTCTTCTTCTTGGGAATGGGACAGTGTGTGATGGCGAGGGCAGTGGCCATGGTCAGAATGTGACGCTCAGATCTGCTCCTCCGCTTTCTCTTCTTGGGAAGAGGAGCAGGTAATTGGGTCATGGCCTGCTGAAGTGGGGCACGGATGATCTCATGATAGTGGCCACCACTTCGGGTTCAATCAACATTTTTTTGAATTTTTGGACTTCTTCCATACATGGGAGGAAGTCGGAATCAGCATATACACGAGGCATGCCAAGAGCAGTCTGTACAGCGGCATCCTCGGGGTCAAAGGTGGGACTAGGTGTGAATGTATGTGTGGTCAAGGATTCTGGCAAGTGGACTCTCTCCTCAAAATATTGATCAACCAAGTGTCTCCCGAACTCTTTTTGTATTTTTAAAATTTTCCATTTTTTGTAGTTTGGGTGATTGCAAGCTCCCATGATCATCTACAAGTGAAGCCGTATCCCCGACGAAAGGAGCATTAATCTGATTCTTCCTCAAGAAAGCAATATCATCATTCATCAAATCAATGCGTTTTGTCATCCGATTCAAGATATCACTCATAGAGATCGAGGGAGGTGACTCCAACAGGTCAGACTCGGGTGGATGTGAAAGTGGAGGTGGATAATATACATGTGGAGGTGGAGGTGGGTACAAGTCCGAGGTCTGATACTGTAGCTGAGGCGGATATGTACAAAAGTCAGAAAAAGTAGGAGGAGGATCCTCCTGATAGAAGGGAGGTGGACCGGCTGGAGGGCACGAGGATTCCGCAAAGTTCGAATAAAAATCGCTCCAGGGATCCATCTCGAAACAAGAGAAAATGATCGGGAGAGCAGGACGGTCAAGTCAAGAGATGTGAGAAAAAGGCGCAAATGCGCAGAGTAATCGAGTATGCACACAAAACAATCACAATCAACAATGAAACAATCAAACCCTCAATTCACCTACTCAACTCGGTGAAGACCACAAATGCGGTCTTTTTATCTTGTCTGTTTTAGAGTTAGGTGAGAAGTCCAAAAAATTTCACAAACACTTAGGGGCTCAATGGGATTTGGGCACTAACCTTAGTGTGTGCGCGAGCAATGTAAAACGAAGACAATGAGGGGATTACTCGCCCCAAGACAATGTTGTTCTTTTTGATCTTTTTTTAGGGTCAAGTAATATTAGCAGTCCCAATTTTATTGATTATCACTTTTTTTGGATTTTTAATGAAATGCACGATCCTATCGGGGAGTCAATTCCTTTGAGCACCTAGGTTGGCAAAATCAGAGGGAGAGTCGGAAAAGCAATGCAAGCGGCAAATAATGATGGATGCTAAAGCGTAAATGCTCACCTTGCCTCCAGCACTCTACATGCAAGGATGCTCAGCAGAATTGAAACTATCTATATGCAAATGCAAAGCCGATGAAATCGCCCTAAGTTTCAGAAATTGCTATTAGCGGGAAGAACCACAAGTCGGTCACCGATCCTCAATCCAAAAGTCCGGTCTAGACTCACCCCTCCTCTTCTCGACAAGTCGAGTTCAGGAGTAGCGCTTGACGGGGTGGGCTCGCGGCGCGGCGGATCTAAGATGATGAAACGACTGTTTAAAAATTTGACTAAGTCTAAACGCGGCTATAGGTACATGCAAGATATATTAGGTGTTTGGCCTTAATCTATCGCAAGCAATCCTAAATCTAAGGGCTCAATCACACAAGTAAGGGAAAACAAAACCGGAAAACAAAGTAAGAAAAGGCGATGAAAACCGATGGAAAGCCGCGGTGAGCCCCCAAGTGAACAAACACTTGGAAATTGGGCCTGAATGTCCAAGAGTCCAAGAAACCTGTATTATTACAAAATAGAGTCTCTCTCTCACTGAAATTACACAAATAAGGTCAATGGAATAAGTGGCTCAGGAATTGTCTTCAAAAATCCTCTAAGTCCGCCTTGGTGCGAAGTGTCAGCCGCCTCACGTGGGTGCACGGGCGCTCCTATAAAAGAGAGCCCCCCTCAATCCGCGTACCTCGCACAAAGTCAAACAAGAAGGTGGTTAGACAATTCAAACATAAATATCAAAAATGAGCCAAAATACAATAAGCAGAAATAAAAGCCGCAAAAGTAGACAAATAATCACAACATAAGCAAAAAGTGATCTACGCGCTGTTGCTCCCCGGCAACGGCGCCATTTGATAAACACGAAATTCAAGGGGTCTAATGTCTCTCACAAAGCGGAGACAACCGTGTCGCTGTGATGACCCTCAAGGAATCCCGTATTTAATCAACAATGAACCCACAATCAATAAATCAAGCAATGACAAATAAATGTGGAGTCAAATTTATTTTTAACTCTGCACAAATGGTGTATAGTGACAAGTATGCAGAGAGTTCGAACACAGGGAGCAAACAGGGTAATTCAATAATTTGTGCACAAGTGAGTGTGTGTGTCAGGTGTCTACACTAAGCAAGCAAACAATGAAATTTTTGTGGGTTTTTAATTTTTAATTTTTTTATATTTTAATTTAATTTTTAATTTTGTATTTTGATTTTTAATTTTCTGATTTTTATAATTTTATATTTTATATTTTTTTAATTTTCTTTTTTGGATATTGGAATTTAAAAGCAATGTAATAAAAGGCAAGATAAAATATTTATAAAAATGTGCAAAAATAACCAAAAATTCAGGAATAAAATGTTTTTGATATTTTTAAGATTTTTACTGTTTTTGTGATTTTTGAGGATTTTTCAAGGTGTTTCTGGTATTTTTAAATACTGAAATAAGAGAAAACAGTGAAAAAGTTGCTGGCTTGGGGGTAAAATGGGAATTAAAATTAGCAAACAGCAACCAAAATTTTCACACTAATTTTCAAATGAAGAGAATGGAATCTAGAACAAATAGGAACTGTGTTTGTATTTTTTGGAGTTTTCTAGGGTTTTATATATTTTTTTGAAGTTTTTGAAGGTTTTCGAATTTTTAAGGTTTTTCTTTTGAGATTTTTAATGATTTTTGGACTGACACTAAAATATAGTAAAATAGACACTAGGTAATTTTTTGGGATTTTTAGAGGTATTTTACTAATTTTTTGGTATTTTCTAAACTAGACAGTAGAGAAAAAGCATGTTTTTGATTTTTAATAAATATAAAAATAAAAAAAAATCAAGAACTAAAAATGTAGCGTGGAAGAACAAGTGTCCAGGAGCTTAAGCCTATTTTTGTGGAATTTTTGGACTTAAAACAAGGCCTTAATTAAATGGATGTAGCAAGCACAAGTTAAGGGCCTGGCAGGGGCATTTATGCAAATATGTAAAAGTATGAGGGCACGTCTGCAATTCTCGCACAAAATTTCTACTGAATTAAATAACTTCTGGGCCAACAACAAATTACAAAACCCGCAAGAGGTGTTTTGGCAAAAGACCACCCACGCGCGTGCGAAGCACACGCCTGGGGAGGACTAAATAGATATTCTACAAAATCTTGGGGCGTAACTGCAAAATTCCAGAAATTAATTAACTGCAGTGGAAAGTTACTGTACTAAATTTAAATAATACAAACGTCGGGGGCCCCCTCCTGCAAAATCACCAAGGCACGCGTGACGAGCACGCGCCTGGCGGGACTAAGATGTCTTTATCAAAAACGGAAGGGCTCAATTGCAAAATTCCCAAAAACTTTAAAAGGGCAGATGAAAGCTTTAAGGTTCTACTATAAAATCAAAAAAATGGCCTGGGGATAACTCGCAAATTACCCAAGCCTTAGGCGGATCGCACGGCTATGGATTCTTCGTTGAAGACACGTGTCCGCTCCTCGGGCGCCGATGACGGTTGGGCGTGGATGGCCAGGATTAGAAGATCCAAGCTTGATGGATGGTGCTGGCGCATGCAGATCCAACGGTTGGCGTCAAAACTGGGGCGAGGCTGAGATCCGACGACGCGCAGCAGGGGAGGATGAACACGTGAAGAACTCGCCAATGGCGAGTTTCCAAGCGGTGCAGCTCTGATCTCCCACCCCCTCGAGCGTCGCTAATGGCTTCCTGAAACTCCTGCGCCCTCTCCCCGTCTACTGGTGATGTCGACGGAGGCCCAGGTCCCACGGGTTGGTCCAGCGATGGTGGCCGACCTGGGGCCTCGTTCTTCTTCTCGATGCTCCTCAGATGGAGCCTCCAGACCCTGCAAAGGCGCACAAAAAGCGCGGAGAGACGAATAGGGAGGATTCTGGGCTATTATTAGGTGGGAACGGGTGGAATGGTGGCTGGGCGGTGAGTGGTGGAGCGGCTCGCCGGAGTTAGCTCCGGCGATGGAATATCGACAGCGAGATAGTAATTTCAGGCAAGATAGAATGTAGGAAATGGAAGCTGAGTCTACAAGAAAGCAAAGCATGCAAGAAAAGGAGAATAAAAGTCAGCCTCGAGCCCAGGAAGGGAGAGGAAAAACCTCACGGCGGCGCAGCTGCCGAAGATGGGATGGGAGCACGCCTAGGCACGCTTGGCACCTCAACGAGATGCTGGGATTACCCCCTGTCACCGTGGATCCCAGTCTAACACTCGGAAGTCTCCACCAATGCCATAAAGCGGGTCCAAGAATCAAAGGAAGAAGGTGGCGTGGTTTTTGAATGTGCTGGACGCGGCCCGAAGATCGAGGGAGAACGGGCTACATGACGCGCCTCTGCCCGAGGAGGAAGATCGGTGGGGTAGCTGGATCGTAGGGGTCCAACTTTGCAGAAGGGCTTGAGCTCAAAGGATGAAAGGGGGGCCCGCGAAAAACCCAATAAAACGGGTGCTCGCACATGTCCAGAAGGCCAAGACCTGGGGTCAGGAAGTTGACCCCCGGTCAACGGATGGCGTGGCCTGATTGGGCCACGTCATCCGCAAAAAGACAAAAATTAAATAAAACTTTGTAAATTAAATTAAAAATAGTAAATGATTTAATTAATTTTAGATTATTTAATGAAAAGTGTTTATTTTTTATAAATTATTTTATGGCGATTTTTAATTATTTTTATGAGGCTTATTTTTGCAAATTACTTTTATAGCCCTATATAGGTATATTATCTATATACTTCATTGCTTTATTTTATTTTGTGTATTTTATTTTTATTATTTTAATTTATTATTTTCTAAAATTATAAGATAATTTTATGTACACAAATATATTTTTATTTTATTTTTTTGATTTATTTTGTATATTTAATAAAATGAACGTATAGTTTATGTAGGCATATTTACAGGTATAATACCTATGTATTTTATATACCAGTTTTTTTTAGTTTTCTTTGAGTTTTTGTTCTGATTTTAATATACAAATATATTATAAGTAACATTTACAAAATTATAAAAATATAAAAATACAAAAATAATGAATAAATAATAAATTGAATATTTTAATCTGTACAAGTATACAATTGGGGTCCAAAACTCAACTTTCAAACCGTAGCTCCGCCAAATGCGAAACCACCGCCATTAAATAGCTTATTTTATTCTATATACAATTAAAGGTGAGTATGTTGCTTTTGGAGTTTTTCTTTAATATGAGATACGGGTCTGGGAAGTTGGCATTCTGGATTTTTATTTAGACCATAACTTTTTATCTGTACATTATTTTTCAGTGAAATCAATTTTGTATTTTTCTTTATTAAATTATCTACAACTTTCATGTACAAAGTTTCTTTATTTGATGTATAAAAAGTGGAACCAAAAATAGGTCCCCAAAATGAATAAAGAATGAATAGAATGTATAGGTATTTTATCTGTATTTTGACCTTATCTCCCCCTACTTTATTCCTTGTCGACCTATTCATCAAGATGCCTAGGTCTCGGGGTTTCGGGTCATAAAATATTTACAATATTTTATTCTTTTTCTTTTCTTTATTTATTCTATAATTTTGGCTTTAATTACAGTATTTTATACACTAATATAATGCACATGCATGAATGCTAAGATGATGATTTTAATGCTATTTACAGGCATTTGCTAGGGTTTTTGGTGCCAAAATGATAGAATAAAGATGATGAAATGTGAATTCATCACCGATCTCGACCTATCGGACAAACCCATCATCGTCTTCAACCCAGCCTACTTTCCTAATTCACGCCCCTCTACCTGCGATCTCCGCCTGAGATTTCTCCACTACCGTATTCTCCAAAACCATCCGCACCTCGCTGCGATTCCCGCCGGCTACCTTCTCCATCGAGTCCCAATCCGATCCCACACATCTTGCCTTCTCCATCGAATCCCTGATCTCTCGCCGATCCCCTTTCCATATTCGGTGACTCCCCTCCATCTCTTATTAAAAAGCTTCGCCGCCCCCTTCGACTAGCCATCTGCCGTTCACTAGGAGATAGCGGTGGTGATAGCCCGCATTCATCCTCGAAGAGGTTCGATCTCTCCAAAGGTCGTCGCAGCGCCACCCATGCTTGCTGCTCTGCTCCGGCTGCCAACCGTTGAGCCTACATCTACGTTCAAGTTGTCCTCTGACTACACCATCAATGACAAAGCTTCTTCGACAATACCTCCAATCAGCTACGCTATCTTCATCAACTTCGTCCACTCTGACAACGCCATCTTCATTAACCTCGTCCGCCTCTAGCGCTCCAGCTTCGCACGCCATGTCTTCCCCGACCACCACTCCGCCATGCCGCTCCAGTACCAAGCACAGACCCCACGCTAAGCTTCTCCATCATCAGACGTTCATCGTCATCCCACAACAACACCGCCTTCACCGTGAAGACCTTACCCTACTCCACCGTGCCTTGGATCAGCACCACCTACGAACTCCGCTGACCACACCGATCATCATCGCCCAACTTCATCGCTAGAGAACCACAGAGCCATCCAGAAGCGACTGTCGGTCTTCCGCTTCTCCGCCTCCTTCTTCCTGCAAGCCACTGGGCGAGGCCCCCTCCCCGCGTGCGCAACACGCGATGTGGGGGGGGGGGGGGGAGGGGTTTGCATCTACCCCAGGGTAACGTGCCCCGCACGTGACCTCTGGGAAAAATTACCGAAGACCCCTGGCTTATCGTATAATTACAAAAAAAATCCTCCAACCAGAGGTTACGTGCTACACACGTGAACTTCTGGTGATTTTGCAGAGTTCCCCCCCACTTATTGGTATTTACATCCCTTCTATTGAATTTAATTTTATTTTAATTATTGCAGAATTACCCCTGTGTTACCCCTCAATTTTGGATCTCTATATTGCATCATTTAATTATTTAAAAATAACATGTTGTTCATCAATTAATTCTCTACATTATGGTATGTGTTTAACATTCTCGTGGCTCGTGGTTAATTAATAATTAATTGTTTTGTGGAAAGTTGCATACTTTACCCATTTGTGCTCTATTTTTCATAAGTGATTGATCAATGATCTAAAAAATACAAAAAATTCATAGATTACAGAATTAATTGTCTTTTACATTGTATCGAAAATGAATTGTATTTGCATGCATGGTTTGCCTTGTAAAAATCATCTTGCATATTTCAATATTTGATTTTTAATAGGTATTAAATCTCATAATTTCGAGATTTAGGATTTTTCTGAGATTGATCGCCTACTGATAGATCTTGGATAATTTTATCTCTTGAAAATAATTAGGTTTAATATTTATTATACTTAAATATTGAAATTCGCAGCATTTGCATTCAAAAATTCATAAACATTTCATCTTGCACCCAAAAATTCCAAAAAAATTACAGTGCACTCATTTCATCATTATTGTTATCTTGGCAAGTTTCTTATTTTTCGGACATCGTTTGATTAATATTTACATTTTAGTCCCTAAAATAGGCCAAAGTTGCATTTTGCATCCCTAGTTGCATTAAAAAAATTACAAAAAAGACCGCCTCTAAAACCGTGCTCGAACTTTGATAGACAAAATTCTAGGTTGTTCCTTTGCTTCCTTGTATTCGACCTTGGGACTTGCCCAAGTAAAATAAATATAATATCACATTAATTAAAATTGACTATATTTTGTGTGGTTATTTCTTGACTGATTCCGATTGCCCGCCTACAATGAAATGACACATTATTTTAAGCGAACGATAATCCATCGCGACACATTTTTAACACAGGTAAGTTTAGACTCGTTAGTGACGCCGTTGGCGGGGAGGCAAATGGCTTAGTTATCTAAAATTTTTTATTTGGTTTTCCGTACTCGGGTAGTCTAACCCCCGAATTTTTCACTGTAAATTCCATTTTTTCCTGCATTTATTTTATTTTTAGCATTTATTTTCTTATTTATTTTATTATTTTTGAGTCACTTTCTTACATTCTCTCTTATTTTTCTTGCAAGGTACCCGACGTACGTCGAGCGGGTTTTCAAGAAACCGACATATCTTCACCGACTTCCAAAAAGCCGCAATTAATTTAAGATCGAGTAGAGTCGTGAGAGAGCGTAGAGTCTAGGATTTATATTTCTGTAGTTTTATTTTTTTTGTAGTTAATTTTTCATTTCTAGTTGTGTCTGATTGGATTCTCGCGTGTGTAATAAGACCTCAAACTTTTTTTCTGTGGTTTGTCGTGGCCTGTTTCACTCTCTAGTGAGGGTGGGGCCCGAGACCCGACTTGAGTGGCACTTAGGATAGACCTGCACATACAACTCTTAGAGCATTTAAATTTTTGATTGTGCTCGTAGGACCTAGAGCTACACTTCACTTTAATTGAGACGCACATTAGATCATTTAATTTAGCCAAATTCAACTTAATTCTTTCCCGCTAATAGAACTTTCTGCTAGGTACAGTTTTTCATCGGCTTGCATTCATATAGACTAAACTTTCAATTCTTGTACTGCATCCCACATGGTGATTGAGAGGAATCACTGTAAGTCTTCTAACTGAGCATACATCATTGTTTTCGCGTGCATTGACTTTTCCTGAATTTTTCCCTCATGTTTTGTCATATAAATTTAAAGGAAATTAGGACTGGACGGTAGACGTGCATTTGTGCTCACCTTAAATTTTCGGTGACCGTCTAATTAAAATTAGGACTGCTAAATATAGCCGATTTTAAATAATCCATAAAATGAAGAATTTTTGTGGGAGAGCAACCTCGACCTTGGATGCATTTATTTTTCTGAGTGAGCGAGAGACGACACTTAAGGTTAGAGCCCAACTCCGACATTTTCATTCAGACTACTGATTATGAAAACGATTAGCTACTTCGCAGTGAGGAATACATGTAGCCAGTAAATGGTCTGGATTTCCTTAGCAGAGTGGGTGGATTAAAGGACATTACGTAAGGTTGCGTCCTTAAGTAACACGGATAGCCATTTTACGGTCCGTACTTACACCTATACTGGATGAAAGTAGATGCAACAAGTCGTAGGAATTCATGATAGTCTTTAAGAAAATCTTTGGCACCTAACAACTCGCTAATTATTTTCCAAGATTGTATTATCACCAATTAAAATTGAAAAGATAATCGCCGAACTCTTGCGTCTTCATTGTGTAAGTTGGTGAACTTAGGGTTTGATTTGTGTTCGATTTGTGTGCGTGAACCGATTGTAAAGATCAAAAGCCACACAATTGTGTCATCAATCTCCTTGATAAAAATTTCTTTTGAATATCCCGTGCACTTGCACCGAGATCAACCATGTCGATTCATCATCAACTTCCTTTAACGAAGACAGGACAATGGTCCGAATACCCATCTGATCTATATTATGAAAATGAATTTATCTCGGTCTGGCCCAAATCAACTAACTCATCTTCCTTCAATAATCCCCCAACATTTGAGAGAGATTCCGACTCTCAGATGAATTTGGTCCCCTCATTGAATTCCTTGCCATTCCACTCGAATCATCCTACCACCCATGACCACTTACCTTCCTGGACTGAACCGCCTTATTCTCGGTTTTTTGCTGAAATTAATGAACCATTTCAATATCAAATCACTTTTGAGAGTCATGATTGGCCGAGAGACCAAACCCGATCACACCACATGGAGAGGCCCGCATAAAATGATCATCAACGTTGGATTGACCACGATGATCAAATCCCTATTGACCAACCCGAATACCACGCCTTTAATAAGCCTATACATGCAGAGGACCAAATGGATAATATCGATACATATGCACCATGTATGACCCCATTATTTTAGGATACGATCAATCATGATGATAGAAGTAGACTCTACTCAAACCAACATTACATACCTGAATCACAACATGTTGAGTATGAGACCTACAATTCCTGCAAAATCTTTCCACTGAGAAGCCTCCTTCCATAATTTTTGAGGAGAAATTTTCAGAAAATAACGATCATATATTTTATATTCCAAGAGACTCTCCTCTCAACTCAAATAGGAAAATGGAAGATGAAATGACCGGATCAAAAATTCAAAAACAAGAACACACACCAACTGCTCCCAAGATTGATCATGAATAGATTTTTGAGGATGATATTTCGAGGAAAAATAAGAAATTTGAATTAATGGAGGAAAAATTCAGAAATTTTACTGACCAACTCACTTTATTTTATGGGAGCTCGGATATAAAAATACATGAATAAAAGATTGGATCACATGTTGAAAATTCTGAGGATATTCAGAAACTTAGAGAAAATGTTCAGCCTAGGGATGATTCTGACAACAACACTTCTGAATATTACTCCCCTAGGGATGACTATGCCTCTGACTCTTACTCGGAACATCAAAGCCCTTGCTCATCTACGGAAGATACTACATCACCACACCACACAGAAAATGCCAAAAAAATAAATTATTCAAAAATACCCAAAAATAAAAAAATCTAGAAAAATATATAAAAAATTGAAAGTGAATAAGATATAAAGAATTTGGATCCTGCTTTACGGGAAGCACTTGAGAAAAGATTGATCTTTGAACTTCCCTTTATACAGGCCATTGAACACTTCCCCGACCTTAAAGGATTTGTATTGGACAAATTAATGACGAAAAAGTCGAAAAAGGATAAGAACAAAGACAGAAAGACATATCTTGTCAATGGCCTCCTCCTTGGTGTTGAGGAGAAAAACCAAGAGCCACATAGTGAAGCGGTTGCCCAGATTTGACTATGGAATCAAAGACACAATTTTTACCCATGCTCGAATTGATGACGACTCACCAATTAATATCCTCCCGACCTCTGTATTTCACGAGCTCAAACTCAAATCTATCAGGAAGATACGAGAGATTGTTCAATTAGCTGACCGATCGATAAAACGACCACTTTAGCCCGGGTCTCACTCATACTCGAGAGCACAAGCACACAGGTCGGCCAAAGGAAATGGGAGAGCATTGGATATATTTGAGTCCTATACATACTCTGATTTGTATTATAGATAGTACGGGAATCCGCAGTACGTCCTGCTTTCCCTCAGTCGGGAGGGGAAATAATGCATGCGCTGGGCCGCCCTAAGCCTATGCGATCTGGCTTCTTCTTTGTCTCATCTCTTTCCTGGGTTGCCCTCGCCCAATAGAACCATTTCTGTCATCATTACATTCCAAGGTGCTCCTCTCAAAGTAGATTTCACGATCATTGATATTGAGCATCAATGAGAATTCATCCAGTCTCCAATTATTCTCGGAAAGCCATTCTCGGCATTAACTAAAGCAATAATTGAGTGTGGGACTCAGGAAATCAATTTTACAGCATTGGGAGCACTTCGATCTCAAAAAGTCTTTGAGGAACCACGATTTTCTGAGGTGACCCATGAAGACCTCGACGGTCGTAACCATCAAGAGGTAGAAGAGCCCTACCCCGTTGCTACATTTGAGATAGCGGTTGTTGATGAGACTATTTGTTTAGAGACTCTCCCCCTACTCCATTCCAATCTGCTCTCACAATGGAAAATCAAATATATGACTCATACGATCCTGAGACTTATGCATGGACGCACCCTGGGTCAACCAATTCTGACTACCTTGATCAAATCAACTCGATACAGGAATGCTTCAACATCAAATCAATTGAGAACAAACATGTGGAGACTCTCCCCACTATTTCAATTCCTGCGGATCTCACAATAGAAGAATGTTTCTTATATGATCTTGAGACATATGTATGGTTGCACCCTGGGTCAACCTACTCTGAATACCTTGATCAAATCATTCCAACTCAGGAGTGCACCAACATTAAGAAGACTAAGAACAAACACGCAGGACGGACACCGACCAAGGAGAAAAAGTCCAATGGTTATTCATCTGGAGACTCAAGTGGACCAACACCTTCACGAAACAAAATGACTACTCCTTCATCGAAAAAGAAAGTCACCTTTGACCTTCCGGAAGAGGAATCATCTGATGATCCCTCATCAGGTCCGAAAAAGGTAATCTACATGAGTGAAGTTTGTTCGACAACATAAAACCACATCTTCGCAAGGATCCAAACTTCGATTCCCGTTGGATGACTCCCATTCCTCACTATTATTCATCCAAAGCCGATGCTCCTGCTCTCATCAAATACACTGGAATTATTTCTTATGAGTTGATTGAGACTGGTGCTTCAGAGTATTCATCCGAGGAAAAATCGCTTAATCCCAAGAAGGAACAAATTTCGAGAAAACAACTGAAGAAACAAAAAGACAAGAATATCTTGAGTGTGTCCACTTTCAAATGCTATTCTTTTGAGGATAATTCCAATGATGGTTATCTTTCATCTGACTCATACGCATCATCTACTATCCAGCATGATTTCTCTAAGGATGACACTGATAATAGATGGGAATCATATGCTTCATCTCCTTCTCATCATTAGGATCTCCCACCACATGCTCACAAGAAGATCGGTCGAAAACCGCCTTAATCATCGTCTACCCACCCTTGCTCCCAACCACATCGGTCTCATTTTACATCTTCTTCCTTTACTTAGGCCAATGCCTAAGTATAGAGGGAGACCGATGCCATCTGTATATACCATTTCCCTCATCAAACTCCTTCTCATGATCGCCTCATTCCCACCCTTCTTCCTTACTTAGGCTGACCAGAACCTAAGTATAGGGGGAACCGATGCTCATCTGTATATACTCTACTCATTCACATATCCCGATCGCTTCATTTTTTCTCTTCTTCTATGCTTAGACTGTTCACAGCCTAAGTATAGGGAGGTAGACCAATGTATCTTGTTCTTTTTCTTTTCTTTCACTCTCTTACGCTTAGCCCGAGCTTTGTCTTCTTTACGCTTCTTGTACTCTGAGGACACAATACTCGCTAAGTACAGGGGGATCTGTATATATACTGTGTATATATTTTACCCATATCTTGTACTTTTGTGTAAGTCTATATCTATTTACGGGGAGGGTAACTAACTTGAAAAAAAACCAAAAAAAGAAAAAGAGTTTTGCTACTAACACTGATTGTGTCCAACCAAAAATTTTTGAAAAAAATGCTTTCTTATTAAATTTTGCATACAAAAATACCTTGCATAAAAAATTCACAAAAAATGTGTCTGCATATCACACACCTGCACTTCATCCAAGCATTTCAGTTGCATCTGTGAAAAGTATTTGGGTTCTGAACCGAGTTTTGAGCAGAAACCGAGAGTGGTCTGGACTTGACCTTAATCCACCTAATTTTCAGAGGAACTTCACTGTGAAATAGGATTTTAGAAGCTACAGGTCTTTAATTTAATTCTTTAAGTTAAACATGACAATGTGCAGCGTTTGACTCTTAGTGTCTAACCTGGTCTCTTCATTCTGGGTACAACTTTGGAATAAGGAATTAATTTGTACTCTCGCATTATGCACTTAGCTCAACTCAGATGAGATGCTGGAAGATTGTGTGAGTTTCTTTTTTAGTAGCGTGGAAATCTAAAGATCGGAGTACGGGTTGAAATAAAGCTTCAGAAATGGGATGGACGACTGGGCACAATTTTTTTCTAAGACCCCAAAACATGTACGGAAAAAAGGTTTTATATCCGTAGGGGCACAACAAGATCCAAGAAGAACCACCAAAAATCCAAATACAAAGAAGCCACTACCCAATAAATATTTGACCAAAAAGGTCCAAGCTTTAAGAAAACCTGCAGATTTTGGTGGAGACTCGGCTACACTGGCCAGCTTCACAAGGAGAGCCGACTACACTGGCCACCCTCCAGTTCTTTTCTCCTTCTTCTAACTTCTCCTACATTTCGATTGTGAACACATCGCGACCGACCTTAGAAGGAAATACCTGACTCCTCGAGGACGAGTTACTAGAGAGGAAGTTTGCATGGTAGTACATCATTCTGCATGGGAAGAGCTAAAACTTTTGACATACATGAGTCGATTATTCAATGTTCATAGGGTATGCTTTGGGAAGAGGATTAATCTAAGATGACTTCTAAGCTGAAATTGTGATGATCTGTAGAACTTAAAGGCTGTTGATTTTGAAATTCTAAGGTCTCACAGAAGTTCCGTCAAACTAATAATCCGAAGGTCGAGTCTAGTTTCATTTTCACCTTCAGCTCATGGTCTTGGTATGAAACCCAATCTCTTTCACCTCATGGCATTTCTTTTGATGCTCAGGGATGAGCATGGTTTAAGTTATAGGGGGACGATGAATCTCAGATTCATCACTCTAAAATTCATTAATTAAGCTCTAATCCCTCAAAATCATTAGCATGTCCTCATTTATTCATCATAAATATCATTCATGCATATTTTGATAAGAATTGCATTTTATCACGTCTTTTTGCACAAAATAAGAAGCCAAAAATCCCAGCCAAAATAGACCTGTAAATAACCTAAATTCCCTGATTTTTAACTAATTCACGCTAACTACGAATGACCCAAAACAACTCCACTGTGTACATATAACTAACAAGAATAAATGAAAAATACAAAAAATTCACTAACACAAATAAGTGGACCAAAAATCCAAAGCCAAGTTCTAGGATTTTTCGGACTAAAACCTCAATAACTTCCCCATCCAATATCTATTTTGATCCTACTCACTTTTGAACTAATGTATATTCAAGTACCTTCAAAGCAAGACCAAGTTCAAGTGAATCAGAGCTCATATGTGAAGGTTGGTTTTGGGCCTCTTTTGTACATTTTTATATTTTAGCAGTTTTTGACCTATTATGTTATGTACATGATTGACTCATTTTATTTTAATTTTTTTTCATTTGTCTTCTTTGATAAAAGTTTTATTAAAATGCGTAAAAATCTAAATCCAAACTAAGCTCGAAATCAAAGAAACAACTGAGTCCGAGTCCTCAGTAACTGTCTGTATAAAAAATATCTTTTTCATCTTTTATTTTATTTCATCTTTTTCTTAATTAATAAAAATCCGAAAAGATTAGATTAATGTGTAAATATTTATCTTTGATTTTATCCTATTTTTCAAATTTTTTATCTGGTTTAAAAAAGATAAAAAAATATAAAATCCAAAAATCAAGGTATTCTATGTACATGGGATACCCCAAAAATCACATTATGCAAATGATTTATTTTGCTTTTGTTGTCTTCATAAAAAGTTGTATACTCATCGAGACGAGCAACTTTCGTGAAGAAAGTTTTTCGAATCGGGGTTGTTTGCTATTAATTCTAGATTTTTTTCTTATATCTATTTCTAATTTTTGTGGGGATGACACCTGGAAGCTCCTGGAGCCGCCACGTGTCACCCATTTTTGATTTTGTTTTTATAAAAAAAATAGGACCGCATGTGTGGAGCACATGCCTCCGGCGCACGTAACACGCACGTGCTCCGCCTGGGCTCCCATTCCCGTCACGTGGCACCCATCTGGGTCGTCCGATCTCGACCTATCGGATGACTCCAACATCATCTTCAACCCAGCCTACTTTCCAATTCATGTCGTTCTACCTCGCGATCTCTGTCGGAGATTTCTCCACCACCGCCTTCTCCAAAACCGCCCGCACCTCACCGCGATTCCCGTCGTCCGCCTTCTCCATCGAATCCCAATCCGATCCCATGCATCTCGCCTTCTCCATCGAATCCCTGATCTCCCGCCGATCCCCTTTCCATCTTCGGTGACTCCCCTCCATATCTTGTTTAAAAGCTTTGCCGCCCACTTCGACAAACCATCCGTCGTTCACTAGGAGATAGTAGTGGTGACAGCCCACGTTCGTCCTCGGCGAGGTCCGATCTCTCTAAAGGTCGTCGCAGCGCCGCCCAGGCTTGCTGGGTTTGCTCCGGCCGCCACCGTTGAGCCTACATCTACGTTCAAGCTCCCCTCCGACTACACCATCAACGGCAAAGCTTCTTCGACAATACCTCTGATCAGCTACGCTATCTTCATCAGCTTCATCTACTCCGACAACGCCATCTTCATCAACCTTGTCTGCCTCCAGCGCTCCAGCTTCGCACGCCGTGTCTTCCCCGACCACCACTCCGCCACGCCACTCTAGCACCGACACAGACCCCACGGCTTCTCCATCATCAGACGTTCATCGTCATCCTACAGCAGCACTTCCTTCATCGTGAAGACCTCGCCCCACTCCGCCACGCCTTGGATCAACACCACCCACGAGCTCCGCCAACCATGCCGGTCATCATTGCCCAGCTTCATCGCCAGAGAACCACAGAGCCATCCAGAAGCGACCGCTGGTCTTCCGCTTCTCCGCCTCCCTTCCGCCAGCGAGCCACCGGGCAAGGCCCGAGGCCCCCTCTGTTAGACTTGTGAGCCCTGGGCGAACCATTCTTACAATAAATGTTATTGTAATATTTATGTTTATTCAATAAAAGTTTTGATGTTTCACTCCCTTTCTGAAATTATATGAATGAATGCACTATAAGGTCCCTCTGTACAATTAGGGTTATGTGCCATGGCCAGCTTGATGATCATATAGCTGTTGATTCATTAAATGAATCATAGAGGCTGGTGTTTGGATGAATATCTAAGGAGTTAGATAGAGAACTCATCAAGCACCGTCAAATGATTGTCAAGTGGAGATCTCCAGCCTGAGTAGAGATGGCAATCCTTCTCACATAGGCTGATATCTGACCGACCTCTTGATGCAGGTCCTCTGCATGGGAATAGTGATTCAAAGGTATCAGATTAGTTAGGTCAATGGATTGACCTGACGAGATCGAGATAACCTATGTCCTATGTTGAATGCTGTCACACATAGGCACGCATCCTCTGACCGGAGACAGATATATTGCTATATATCTGAGTATGTACATTTGGCAGACCAATAGTTGATGACCTAACCAAGGTCTATACACCAGCGAGCTGGTGTACATATAAGGGTATATGAGCAATATGATCTCTCAAAGGGATCATACAGGTTCACTTGGAACAGGAAGACATGAGCTCACTCATGAGGTATTGGGACCGATTAAATTCCATGCATGGTCGTCGTGCTTTGGGAAGCATGACATGAATTTTGAAGGGTATGATATATGCTTTGGGAAAGCATATGATCGATACCAAATCCCAATGACCAAGATTGAGAAACTTAATGATTAAACCCTGAAGAAGACAGTGTAAAAATGATCTTGATCTTCGGGTTGATCATGGGTCTTCCAGTATGCAGGATGTACAGGTATTGGGAATACCTGAAGGGTGATGTGATCATAAACGATTGTATATCCATGACGCTTCCATTCCGAGGGAGTGATGAAACAGGTCTGGATTTTAGTGACTCCTTTCAGTAGAGAAGCGATCCGATCTTAGTACAAGTGTTGGACATTGGTCTGAATGAGATTCAGATCAATGAGAAGATTGGATTTGCGGTCTTGATTTAATCAAGCATCTGTGGGAGGTTCGTAGGATCTGGATTTGAGATAAGATCTCAATATCCAAGTCACTATACCTAGAATAATACAATCGCCCTGTCCTTATCTCCAAGTATCTGTGGAGAAAGCACATTATTCTTGAAAGGGTTCAAGAATAATTCTTTTGATGAAATATCCAAGCAAGGACTTGATGATTAGATGAGATTTAATTATCAAGCTTAAATATGAATATGATTCATATTATGAAAATGATTATCTAAGATAATTAAATGGGATTTAATTATCAAGGATTAAGAGAATGTGGATAACACTATCCATGATTATGTGTGTTATAAATGTGATTTATAATATACATATATAAGAGAGAGAATTTATGTAAATAGCATTTGTTAATTAATAATGTGGATTGGATTCACATTTATTAATTAATTGGAAATGCAATTTACTAATTAGTTTGGGTTGTGAATATGATTCACATAATATTCAATGGCAAGATCAAATATTCACAATTAATTTGGAATTAATTTGGTGAATATTTTTGTGATTAATTAAGAAATAATAAGATAAATAAAAGGGAGCCAAATAACCACCATGCATAGGTGGCGTCACCCATGAATTGTTCATGGGTGACGCCCCCTATTTTTGAGGGTGGTTGGTTGACTCCATTTTAATTATCACATTATCTCTTAATTAGTTAATGATAAATTAAATTGTGTTGATAATGTTGCAACATATTTTAATTAATCATGGCCATTGATTTAACATGGACCAAGCATGGCTTTGGATCCATGTGTCTCATGGATTGAGATCCATTGGATCCCAAACTAGTATAAAAGGAGGGCTAGGGTAGCCTTCTAAGTTACAAGAACATAATCAAGAGTTGAAGAACTCTACTCTCTCCCTCTCTCTCTCATTCTCGTGTGGGCTCTCCTTAATATTCAAGTGGCCGTCCACTTTGTGTATTAGGAAGGAGAGCATTTCGGCTTCGCTTGGATCTTCGTCAAAGGATTGCGGGAAGGACGCGATCATCGTGCCGCAAGTGCATTCTCCGTGGGTCGGACTTGAGACAGGAGGATCTCTACTTTAGGATCTCGCGATCACAACCACGCTTCAAGAGCTATTCCTAATACTTTGTGGTGTGATGAAACGATCCGAGAAGTGTTCTCGTGATCATGTGGTTTCATCTTTAAAGTTAAAAATTTTAATTTCCGCTGCATCTAGCATCTAGTACGACTAGATGCTCCGATTGCATATGATAGCGATCGACACGCTTCCGTGATGCGCTTAAGGATTCTCAATATCCTTCACCCTCCCATGTGCGCAACACGGGGGGGGGATCATTTGCTTAGAGCCCTTGAAACTTCCAGTATTTTCATTTCTACCCCAAGGTCACGTGCCCCGCACATGTCTGCTGGGAAAAATGCTGAAGACCCCATGCTTGTCGTCTAATTGCGAAAAATTCCTCCAACCAGAGGTCACGTGCTACACACGTAACTCTCTGGTGATTTTGTAGAGTTCTCCCTACTTATCGGTATTTACATCGCTTCTATTGCTTTTTATTTTATTTTAATTATTACAGAATTACCCTTGTGTTCCTCCTCAAATTTGGACATCTACATTGCATCATTTAATTATTTAAAAATAGCATGATGTTCGTCAATTAATTTTCTACATTATGTCATATGTCTAACATTTTTGTGACTCGTGGTTAATTAATAATTAATTATTTGTGAAAAATTGCATACTTCGAACATTTTGTGCTCTGATTTTCAAAATGTAATTAACCGTTGATCTAAAAATTGCCAAAATTCACAGATTTGTAGAATTAATTATCTTTTACATTATGCCCAAAAAGAATTGCATTTTTATGCATGGTTTGCCTTGTAAAAAATCACATTTGCATATTTCAATCTTGATTTTTAATAGGTATTAAATCTCATAATATCAAGGATTATGATTTTTCTGAGATTGGTCACCTAATGATAGATCTTGAATAATTTTATCTCTTGAAAATAAATAGGTTTAATATTTATTATAATTAAATATTGAAATTCGCATCATTTGTATTAAAAAATCATAAACAATTCATCTTGCATTCAAAAATTCCAAAAAATTACAGTGCACTCATTTCATCATTATTGTCATCTTGGCCAAGTTCATATTTTTCGGATATCGTTTGATTGATCTTTACATTTAAGTCCCCTAAAATAGGCCAAAGTTGCATTTTGCATCCCTAATTGCATTAAAAAAATACAAAAAAAGGCCGTCTCGAAAACCGTGTACGAACTTTGATAGACAAAATTCTAGGTTGTTCCTTTGCCTCATTGTGTTCGACCTTGAGACTTGTCCAAGTAAAATAAACATAAAATCGCATTAATTTAAATTTGACTAAATTTTATGTGGTTATTTCTTGACGATTCCGATTGTCCGCCTGCAGTGAAATGACACATTATTTTAAGCGAACAATAATCCATCACGACCCATTTTTAACACAGGCAATTTCGGACTCGTCAGGGTGGAAGCGATTAGGTGTGGGAGGATGCACAAAGAAGGTGGAATGAGATCAAGTCGGAGGTGGTTCACGGATAATGGAAAGAGAACAAAGGAAGAGATGAATAGAAGAGCAGAAGTGAATCAGAAAGAGAAAAGGCAGAAGGGTAGAGGGAGAAGAAGGAGCGGTTCAAGGGAAACTAACCAGGATGTGCGGAGGATGAAGGCGTTCGCATGAGAACCTGGAGCGGCAGCTCCATAAGTTGTAGCCTCGAACGCGACGGCGAGAGCGCGGAGGCTTGTCGTGTGACGATAGGTAACCATTGATATATGGAACATCGTTGGTGAAGTAGTAACAAACCACACCACTAATATTGTTATTTCAAGGATAAAAAACATTTAGCAAAAAAATAATATTTATTGTTATTAATTGACAACATACCAATTAAATCAAAATTTGTTTTTATCATAGATGCATTTTGTAATAAATAGAACAATAATTGTAAAGTATTTTTTTTTGAAAAAAACATAACAATGATGGTTTTTATATGATTCGTTGCCACCACTATATTAACGAATATGATAATTTCTTGTGAATTTTTAGATACAAAGATCAACTTACTCATTTTGAGAAAACTTAACAGATGTTTTTGTGGAAGATTTTAGTGTAAAATATATTTTTTTGTTATATATAGTGGCTAGTTCAACGTAGTCGTTGTGAATATTTCATTAAGCTACTAGGTATGAACAAGAAATTAACACAAATTACATTTTACATCCTTTTATTAATCCAATAGCATGTCATGTTATGCAAAAAATTAATCTTTAATGTTTGTGTCGCTATCGGCTCACCTAATAAGATAGAAAGTAGAAAAAAAAATATGGATAAAGACATCATTATCATTCCATTACTTTTTTTTGATAAGTTGACCAATTTTTTAACAATCAATAAGTGTAGTTTCTTTTTAAAACCTAATTCCACAACCATCGCCATCGGGATTAAGTGGGATTGAGTGGAGATTTATCCCATCACCATGGCCTATATATAATTATAGTTAACACGCCATCGGGATTAATCCCACAACTAATAAGATATGGAGAGCTTCTCCGCTGACCTCATCCGCGAGATACTCCTTCGCGTCTCCGCCACCTCCCTCGCCGCCTCCGCACGCGGCGTCTGCAGGTCGTGGAGGGCCCTCATCGACTACGACCCGTCCTTCGCCCGCGAGCAGCTCCCTTCTCCACCCCCGGTTACATCTTGCGCCACTTCAAGCCTTCCGAGGAGACGTCTCTGTTCACGTACATCTCTCCAACCAACAGCCCCAATCCAGAGGAACAGAACTTTCCGTCGTGCGGACCCCTCCCGGAGACTGTTCCGTCGTGCAGTCCTGCCACGGCCTCCTCCTCACTGTCTCCGGCGAAGAGAGGCTTCCTGCGTACCTGTGCAACCCACTCCTCGACGAGTGGACACCGCTGCCGCCGGACGACTCGGAAACGGAGATCATCCGTTATCTTGACGGGGGGAAAGTACCTTGCCACAGCGGGTTCGGCTTCGATTCTTCGACCCAGCAGTATAAGGTCTTCCGTGCGGTACCGCGGCAACAACATCCGGGAAGCCAACTTGGTTTGCGAGGTCTGTACTGTTGGTGGAAGACAACCCGTCACCGGTTGGAGGAGGACAGCGGCGGAAGTTGGCCGATTCATTCTCCGACAAGGTGGGGGGGTCCTCGTTGACGGTAAACTCAATTGGCCCGCCGATCATCACTGGCAATCGTCGACATTGGGTTGCCCCATCGTCTCTCTCGACGTAGGAACGGAGAGCGTCGCAGTGTTTCGAGGCCCTCCCAATGTGTTCATCACGTCGGTCTTCTCCATGCGAGGATACCTTGCCGTGCAAGGGCGCAAACGTTACCTGAAGGGGGAAGAGATCTGGGTGATGATGGAGTACGGGAAGGCCGAGTCTTGGGCGAAAGAGTGCAACGCTCCTGCGGTGCCTCGTTGCTGTACCACTCCATGCGGCCCGTGGAAGGATGGAGCCCTGATTTTCCGCTGGCATTCGAATACGATGCGTGATGTCTATGTTTCGTCCAACTCAACAGCCGAGAAAGAGGAGGTGATTGACGTGGGTACAATCCACGGCTTCAAGCGACAAGGATTGCTGCAGTACACTCCCAGTTTGATCTCCCTCCGACGTCGCTCCGACGAGAACAAGGGCGAGAAGGTCGTTGCTGTTGGCAGTAAACGGAAGAGAGTCGAGTAGAAGGGATGGATGCCAACATGAAGACACGTGTCTAATTTTTTGTTGGCTTTCAATCTGTTATTACTTTGAGAAAATGCCCTATCGTAATATTTTCATACATAGACTGTGTACTGGAAACTGATTATTTCTGTTTAAAAGAATAAAGTTTTTGAGATTTAAGTTGCGTATGAATTTTTTTTAGTTAAAAATATCACAGAATTCATTCGATCACATTGGCCAAATGAAAGTTGTTTAAGGGTACAACAGTAGCAACAAAAAGTTGTAGAGTTTGTAGACAAACTAGGGTTTGAAAAACCTGATCGATCGGATTGGCAGGTCGAACCAGTTTCAACCATGAACTTGGTTCAATCCGACCGGTTCGATTGGTTTCATAAAAGTTAATTATACGGCTCCGTTTGGTTGCAGGGTTGGGTTGGCCCAACCCGGGATACCCCTCCATCCAAACATCCAATCCTCCTCACAGTTTACTATTCACAGAGGTACCCTAATCCAATCCAACTCTGCCCAACCCCTGCAACGAAACGAAAAATCAGGTTCAACCCATTGAACTAGATCAAGTCGACTCAATTGAACTGGTTTACTGAACTCCACTTTGAATTTTAAAATTTAGATAAAAAAAGTGAAAATAGTTGTGGATGTAGGGATGTAAATGAGAACGAAATTTGGGATAAAGTACTACCTTATTCTTATTTATTTTTAAAAATTATATTCTCATATTCTTAAAAGGGATTTTTACACTTATAAATTTGAACTTTGAGTAATTTCCGCAATTACATTCATAACCCCGCATAATTGTGAATTACACGAGTAAACCTCAATACTCCCTCCATCTCACACCTATAACCCCTCCGTTAAAGGGGGTAGTTAACTCAACCATATCGTGGGTTATGCTAACATATGATCTATCCAATGGCTATTAACATTTTCAAAAAAAAAATTAATATTAAAAAGGATATTTACACCCATAACCCAGAGTAATATCGTAATTACCCTAGAAACCCTCAATAAACACGAATTACACACAAGACCTGAATATCCACGTCGTTTTACATGCATAACCTTCCGTTAGTTTAGTTCATTAACTCAAGCAGATGGCTGAGTTAATCTAACTAATCTGTAATCTAACAACTGAGATTAAAAAGAAAAGAAAAGAGAGGAGGCAGGAGGTTGGATTCGATCTTGGGGCAGGCGGCGGGCAGCAACGGGGTGGGCGGAGGTGCAGCGTAGGGGGGACCTCCGACCTGGGGCTTGCGATGGGGGGGGGTTAGAGCTTTCGGGCGAGCGGGGGTCGGAGGGATATCCCCCTGATGCTTGCAGGGCAGAGGGGAAGCCGGACCTTGCGTGGTGGGGGGGAGGTGAGCTTGCAGGGTGGTCGCGCGGTGCGGGCGGGGGGATGGACCCGGAGCTTGCGGGAGGTGGGGGGGGTGGGAAGCTGGAGCTTGCGGGTGGGGGGAGGGGACCCGGAGCTGGAGCTTGCAGGGTGGGGGGAAGTGGACAGCCCATCCCCGCGGCCTCCTCCTCCGCATCCTCCTACGTGGTCGTTCCCCTCCAAGCCGCAACTCTCTGCAAATCACCGACAATTGCTGTACCCGTGGTCGCAACCAACCCCAGCCCACCATCGCATGGGTTGTACGTACATCCTCCTCTCGCATGTGTCCGCGTGGAGCTTGCGGGGCGGTGGGGGGGGAGGGGACCCGGAGCTGGAGCTTGCGGGTGCGCGGGGGTGGGGGGGGGGTTGGGGGAGGTAGAGCTTGCGGGGAAGTGGCGGGGGGAGGGAAGCTAGCGGGGTCGGGGGGCTTCTAGGGAAGAGGTGTACACGGCGGAGGGGAGGGGGTTCCAGGGCAGAGGCGCACGCAGGCGGGAGCGGGGCCGGGGGGAAGCTCAGCCTGAGGCATGCTGCGCAGAGGCGTACGCAGGAGGGCGCAGGGCCGGGGGAGCTCCACCTGAGGCTTGTTGGGCAGAGGTACACGTGGGCGGGGAAGAGGGGGCGATGGAGCTTCCAGACGAGCAGGGGAGGAGGGGTGTGGGGGGAGGGGGTGATTAATCACCGGGCCAGGCTGGAGGTAGCCAGCTCCTCCGCTTCTCTCATTGCCGTGGTGATGGGTTGACCTCCAGCTTTGGTTAATATAACGAGATGGCATGATTTGTAAATATGATTGAGCATTAGGGATAATTTTGTCATTTTTTAATAGAAACCGTCAAATATAACGGTCATGTCAAACGAAACATAACACGGGGTTATGTCATGTAAGAGTTAAGGATTACTCGGGGTTACTCATGTAATTATGATTATAGAGGGTTCCTCGGATAATTACGATATTACTCAAGGTTGTGGGTGTAAATATCCCAAAATAAAAACCCTCGAAGATCACCTCCCCACTCCCTCCAGGTGATCCCCGGCTCCCTGATGACACGCCTGACAATCGGGTTAAGTAATGGAAATAAAATGGTCGTTGTGACCCAAATCACCAAGCGCGGTCAATCGAGAAAAATTTGTAAAAACCACTCAGAAAATCAAGAAATTCAATGTAAGCGATGTAAGCGGTCTTCGCTATTCTTTTTACCTGGTATAGCGATCCAGGGTCGAACACAAGGAGCACGATTGAAAAACGAAGTAGTCAAATTTCAAAGAAGCTAATTTTTAGTGGTTTTTGATTTTTTATAAATTTTTTAGAATTTTTAATATGTGAAGGAAAATAAAGAAAGTATAAACAAGCACACTTAAGCAATTTATTTAACACATCAAAAATCAAGCAAAAATTCCAGAAAAATTGTTTTTATGTTTTTTAAGTTTTTAAATGTTTTTGGTGAATTTTTGATATTTTTCTAATGGGTAAATTATTTTCTAAAAATCTAACAATGCTAAAAATGAAAGGTACTGTCCAGCAAGGCTTAAGACCCAAAAATAAAATATTTGTGGATCTCAACAAGCCCTGAGGTAATTTTCCTGTAATCTAGAAAGAATAAGGAAAATTTGGGCACCTAAATTATTGTTTTTGGATTTTTATGTTATTTATTATAATTTTTATGAGTTTTTAGGGGTTTTTAGATTTTTAGGGTTTTTACGCAATGAAAAATAGCCAAAATTGGCTAGAAAATCAAACAACAAGCAAGAAACAGTAGCTAATTTTTTTAGAATTTTTGGGGGTGATTTTATAATTTTTTGGTATTTTTATATCTAGACAGTAGCTAAAAGCAAGGTTTTTGAATTTTTAAAAATACTAAATGAAATCAGAAGTGTCCTCAAAAATCCCTAAAATTCCTACACCATGGCAGGAGCCATGTGTCAAAATCTCATGGGATTTGGAGGTAATTTGATATTTTATTCAAAAATGCAAAGTGGGCACCGTGCACAAGGACGTAAGTGCAAATACCCGAGAATCTGGGGGCCAAGGTGCAAAATTCCCAGCAAGTCACGCGCGTGGCGCGTGGCTGGGGTACACAGGGACCAACTGGTAATAAAAACCAAGTCTTAGGGCCTTTTGATAACTCGTATCAAAAGCCCAGGGACTTGGTTGCAAAAAGCCCAATAAAATGCGCACATGCGTAATAAAAATACTCACAGGGGCATAATCGCAATTACTCAAAAATATTCATTCATTTCATAACAACCCAGTTCTACAGGACAAAAGATATAAAATGCCCAATACAACACGTGACGAAGCACGTGGTCACATGCACACAGGGGCATACATGCAATTAAAACTAAGCACAAGGTCCATCATGCAATTTACCCTACGTAAATAAAGTTCTAAAAATATTTACAGGACTGGAAATGAAATGACAAACTAAGAGGGGGCCCTAAGATATTTACCCCTTTATTGGTCGACGGCCAGATGCGCGCCACGTGGTGGATCCAACGGCTCGGGACGGCGGGCGCTCTTCTTCGGTGTCTCTTGGGCTCGATCGACGGTGGAGGCGAGGACACGTGGAAGATCTCACGGTGCTGGGCTCCGGTGCCTCTCTCCTCTGCTGCAACGGTCCGGATGAGCTCCTCAGATAGATCGACGGCTGCTGCTCCTCGAGGAATGGATGGCTGAGATCAAAACTGGAGGTCGAGGCTGATCGGACGGCGGCTGAAGATCCTGGAAGAACAAGTCGCTGGCGACTTTCGCCGGGCTCGTGCGTGCGCTAGGATCCTCTGGAGAGCCTTCTGGAGGTCGGAGAAGAATCGCGGAAGGCTCCCGCGTCTGCTGGTGGTCTCCGACGAGCGCACCGAGCTCCGAGGAGCTCGGTCGAAGGCGGCGGAGCCGGGTCTCCTGGCTGGATGGCGAAGGGTCTCAGATGACCCTTGTCTTGACCTGAAAAGCAAACCAGAAGACTCACGGGTCGAGGGCAAATTGCCTCGACCCGGTTAGGCGGCGTGAAGGTGCATGGTGCGTCGAAATGGAGAGCTCCGGCGAAGGTGGTCGGCGGAGGAGCTCGATTCCCAGATCCTGTGCGATCTGGGTTGGGTGAATGGGTGAAGAAGATGCGGAGAGGTCTGGCGGAGATGATGGTCGGGTCGGAATGGAAGATGGGGTATCGGAGGTGGCTGGCGACGGCGGCGGAGCTACGCGAACAGTAAACTAAAAATAGAAAGCTACGCTAATCTACGGCCTAAGGAATCTACCTGGGTGGAGCGGAAGACTATGCTGGAGCTTGGCTAGCTCCCGATTGTAGCCTCGAAGGGCGTCAAGGCCTGAGGCTCGATGCTCACGCAGGTGGCGGAGCAACGGCGGCGAAACACGCCGGATCAATGGTCGGGGCACCCTCTCCTCACTGCAACAGGGGCAAACGCGAGCTGTCACCTTGGTGATTGCTCTGGAGGTCACGGGAATGAGAATGACGAGCCAAAGATGATGCGCGGAGGCGGCGGAGGGAATTCTATATATAAGTGCAGGCCCGATTAGGGTTAGGCGACGACGGCTAAGGAAGGCGTGGATTTCATGGCGAAAGATCCGGCGAGGGAGATGGATGATCGGCGAAGAATCCGGGCACGGGGTTTGCGTGGGCGACAGCCTGGAGACGCGTGGAAAAATCGGCGAAGGCGGGGCGGCGCGCATCTTCCAGAAAAGGAAGGAGTCCGCGGGGGAGTTGACCGGGGTCAACAATCCCCCGTGGACCAATCAGGAGCTGCCAATTATTGAAATTTTTGTTTATTTATTTTAAGGTAGAAAATGGCCGAATTAAGAAAAACTCAAAACATGAAATATTTTTCTTTTATTTTTTTCTATTTTTTGGTGATTTTTAATTAATTTTTGGAAATAAAAATAGGGTAGCTATATATATAGGTATATGTACACTATATAGATTTTAATTTTTTATTTTTTTATTTGTTATTTTTATGTATTTTTATGCCCATTTTATATTTTATTTATTTACATCATAAAATAAAGAACAAAATGGTATTTTTATTTTATTTTAATTATTTATATTCATAGTTTAAATAAATAGTTATATACATTTATATACATTTATATACATGGTATATACACTGTATTTTTGTATTTTTAATTTTTGTTGTTTTTATTTGATTTTTGTTGTGTTTCTTTTTATTTGATTTATTTACAAAATATACCTTAGAGTATTCACAAAAAGTTTTGAAAATAAATTCATTTATTTATAGGGTTAAATAAATAAAGGATGATGGTCTATGTACATGGTGAAAGGGCATTTTTGGAATTTTGATTTTTAAATTTTTATTTTGTTTTTAATAGTTTCTAAATATATACAGAATGTATACAAGCATATTTTTGGGTGAGGAAAATATAATTTTATTTATTTACAAAAGTATGTACACATGAGCTCCTATCTCCCTCTACTTTGGCTTTTATGCGGTCAGGCCCATGCTGAGCCCTCCCTTGGGTTAGGTTGCTCAATATTTATTCTAAATATTTCCCTCTTTTTCTTTTTACTCTTTATTCTTTTATTTTTGCACAAAAACATGCTAATTATATCTTTTTACACAATGCATGCTTTTGGTAATTATTTGTATTTACACATATTTACATGTATTTGCAAAGGTTTTTGTAGCTAAAATAGGAGAATAAAGAGTGATGAATGGGTATTCATCACCCCCTATGCTTTAACTTTGCTTGTCCCTTAGCAAACACTTATTTGAAAAAAAGTGAAAAAGAAAGAAAAAGAAAAAAGAAAAAGAGGATGTACATGGATCAGGGTTGAATTATTAAACTTTCCTTCATTAACTTGAAATATGGAGCTCGATCAGATCTTTGGATTATTAATGTGTCGGAACCTTATTTAGACTTAAGCTTAAAACTCAACAGCCTCCAAGTTCCATCAATCTATGGGCAAGACTCCTC
This sequence comes from Ottelia alismoides, assembly GCA_037367405.1. NCBI lineage: Eukaryota > Viridiplantae > Streptophyta > Magnoliopsida > Alismatales > Hydrocharitaceae > Ottelia > Ottelia alismoides. The sequence continues at coordinate 152,156 of JAZKJV010008343.1, read as the reverse complement.
AATAAACCAGATCAGAACAAGTCTACATACACAAACTCTAATGACCATGAATCTTTCCATGCGGTGTAAGTGATATGTGGCTCCCCACCTCATAAGTAACAAAGAAACAACCTCCCTCAACCTGGTAACTCTAATGCCTCGGTCTAGCAACTCTTTCCTCGAGAAGCGGGGTATTCCCTTCTAAGTTCAAGTGCAACCGGCTCAAGAAGAGGGGGTAGAAGTATAGAGTTTTGGAAGCTTAGCCAGTGTAGCTAAGTCTCCCGCTGCAAGCTTCATGAGATGTAACATTGATACCATAAGCTTTTGCTTTATTTGACTATGTACACTCCGGTGGGGTTATTAAATTTTCAATCCGACCCACCACTTTTTTGGAGTTCTTTTTGCATTTTTGCATTTTTTTTTCTAGAACTTCTGTACAACATATCTACATGGTGCAGCATATAAGAAATTTCCTCTTGAGCCAGTAGACTATCCCTCTTTTGAAGCTTTATTGCAACCCACAGCTTCTGTCTTTAGCCTTCATCACCACTAGACCAAGTTGAGGTGCACTTCCTTCACTATAAGAAGAAGAGAGGTTCCGCCTAGAAGTACTACCCTCATATGCTACCCCAAGCCAAAGGAAACTGCCTCCTCACAACCTCATCCATGGAGAGCCATGTGTAAGTGCAGGTGCAAGTCAAGCCATTGTCTCTTAGAGCCATGCGTGTGTTGTTAAGTGCTCTACTTAGGCTCATCAAGATGACATATGCTCATAGCCTAGTGGACTCAAAGAATTAAGTCCTTATGGACCTGAAAAGCCTTAACCCTAAGTCCTATAAGGTTCCTTTTAAAGTTAAGTGGATTAAGATCTTATTCAAGCTCCATTTCTCAATTTAATTCCAGGCTTAGTTTAAATGTCAACTCTTATCCGGGAAAAACTATATACATATATGTACACCAGATGCTATTTACAAATATTTTACAATCATGCAAAATTTTTGAAAAATGTTTTGAAATCATGGATGATGATGCATGAAGTGCAAGTTTTGCAAAAAGATATTTACACACATTTACACAAGATTTTTGCAAACTTTTGATTTTCAAAACATTTTGGAAAAATTTTGTACTATATACATAATTTTGATACAAAAATATTTACACCAGCTTTACACAAAAGATTTTTGAAATCATTTTTACAAAAATACTTTATACCCTAGCTATGTATGTGCAAGGATAGAAGAGGTTTATGTACATGCCATTTTATTTAAATTTTTGTGATTTTTAGCCATTTTATTTATTAACACACTCACACAAAGTACGAGTTATGGCTAAAGTATATATGAAATATATACACACCCCCCCTATACTTAGCTCGAACGACGTCCTCAGAGTGATCAAGAGCGATGAAGAAGACATAACTCGTGCTTGGTATAGGGAAGTGAAAAGGAATGGATAAGTATAGAAATGAATAAATGAATAGAATAAGAGGAACTCGGTGGTCTCCCCCTATACTTAGGATTAACTAATCCTAAGTATAGTAAGTTGTACATAAAGGGAGATCCGAGTGAAGAAAATACAGAGTCTGTCCCCCCTATACTTAGGGTAAAATATCCCTAAGTATAGGCAGCAAAAACAGGAGCAGAAAGAATGAAAAGAATACTCGCAGGTCCTACATCCCCCCTATACTTAGGGTAAATTACACCCTAAGTATAGCATAATCATAAGATGAGAGACGAGATGTGGGACTAAAGAATAGAATGATATGGACAACTGGATCTATACAGGCGGAAGAACAGTGAAAATCAGGCGTGAGATGCAAAAGATGTGAGTCAAAAGACCACATCTCACGCAAAATGAATAGCGACAATAATAACGTCCCGCGGCTCATGATCTAGAAATGGCTTGAGCCGCTGGCCGTTCACTCGAAAGGTACTCTCAGAGGATAACTCAGATATATCAATGCTACCGTTATCGTGTACCTTTCTGACCAAGTAAGGTCCCTTCCATTTGCTCTGTAGCTTTCCTGGAAATAATCTGAGCCTCGCATCAAACAACCATACTTTCTGTCCAATCTCAAAATGCTTGTGGCTGATATGAGAATCATGCCACTCCTTCACTTTCTCCTTATAATGTAGGCTGTTTGAGAAAGCTGTATCTCTAAGCTCTTCCAAGGCGGCTAGCTCTGCCCTCCTCTGGTCTCCTATACCATCTGGATCCATAAGAATATCTGTGACTGCCCAAAGTGACTTGTGCCTCAGCTCAACAGGTAGATGGCACAGCTTGCCATAAACGAGGCGAAAGGGAGATGTACCCAATGGAGTCTTGAAAGACGTCCGATATGCCCACAAGACCGAGTCCAAAAGCTGTGAGCAATTCTTTCGGTCAGGGCGGACGACTTTCTGCAAAATATTCTTGATCTCCCTATTCGACACCTCAGCTAGACCATTTGTCTGTGGATGGTATGATGTGGCAACACGATGGTCTATGCTGAACTCGTTGGCAAGGGCCTTCACCTGGTCGTTGATGAAATGAGACCCCCCATCAGAAATCAGAACTCGTGGAACCCCGAACCGCATGATGATGTGTTTCTTCAAAAATCTGCAAACTGTCTTCGCATCAGCGGCTCGGGCGGGGATAGCCTCAACCCAACGACTAACGTAATCTACGGCCAACAGAATGTACTCGAATCCCTGACTCTTAGGGAATGGACCCATGAAATCGATGCCCCATGCGTCAAAAACCTCACAGAAGTGAATGGGCTGCATCGGCATCATATCACGTTGTCCACAAGTGCCCATCCTCTGACAGTCAGTACACCTCTTCACGAACTCATCAGAGTCCTTGAAGAGTGTAGGCCACCACAAGACGGATTGGAGCACTTTCTGTGCCGTTCTCCTCCCAGAGTGATGTCCTCCTGCCTCAAGCTTGTGGCAGTAAGTGAGGACACTATGATGCTCCTCCTGAGGAATACACCGACGCCAGATGCTATCCCCTCCTTCGTGGTAAAGGATGGGATCCTCCCAGTGGTAGGACTTGGCCTTCGCAAGGAAGGTCTCAAGCCTCTGCCTGGGCCAATCTTGTGGGACTTTCCCAGCAACGAGAAAGTTCACAATATCGGCATACCACGGGAGTGAGGTGATAGCAAGGATCGCCTCATCTGGGAAGGTATCATGAATGGGATCAATCTGCTCAGAATCCTCAGGCTGCTCTAATCGGGAGAGATGATCCGCCACCACATTCTTGACTCCAGGCTTATCCTTGATCTCAATGTCGAACTCCTGGAGTAGAAGGATCCATCTAGTAAGTCTGGCCTTGGCATCCTTCTTTGACATGAGGTACCTGATGGCGGTGTGGTCAGTATACAAAGTCACTCTAGATCCAATGATATACGATCTGAACTTATCTAGGGCAAACACTACTGCTAGCATCTCCTTCTCTGTGACCGTATAATTCCGCTGGGCAGAATCCAATGTGCGGCTAGCATAGTGTATGGCAAATGGAACTCCGTCCCTCCTCTGTCCTAGCACGGCCCCTACGGCAAAATCAGAGGCATCCGTCATGATCTCGAATGGGAGAGACCAATCGGGTGGCTGAAGGACAGGAGCCTCAATAACACGCTGCTGGAGAGTCTCAAAGGATGAAAGACACTTGTCATCAACAAGGAACTCGGTGTCTTTCGTCAAGAGGTCAGTCAACGGTCGGGCAATCTTGCTGAAATCATGAATGAATCTCCTATAAAAACCAACGTGCCCCAGAAATGACCGTAGCTGCTTTAAATTGGACGGCGGTGCGAGTTTTCTAATGACGTCAACCTTGGCCGGATCAACCTCCATGCCCCTGTTGGAGATGATGTGGCCAAGCACCGTCCCTTGAGTCACCATGAAGTGACTCTTCTCCCAAGACAGAACCAAGCGGGTAGCAATACATCGCTGGAGCACTCGGTCTAGGCAGTCAAGACAGGAATCGAATCCGTCGCCGTAAACCGAGAAGTCATCCATGAAGACCTCCAAACACTCCCCTACCATGTCCGAAAAGATCGACAGCATGCACCTCTGAAAAGTCGCAGGGGCATTGCATAGCCCGAATGGCATGCGTCGAAAAGCATATGTGCCGAAGGGACAGGTGAAGGTGGTCTTCTCCTGATCCTCAGGAGCGATGGCCACCTGATTGTAGCCCGAGTACCCATCCAGGAAGCAATAATGGCTCTTCCCTGCCAGTCTCTCTATGATCTGATCAATAAAAGGCAGGGGAAAGTGGTCCTTCTTGGTGGCCTGGTTGAGTCTCCTGTAGTCAACGCAGACCCTCCAAGAGGTGGGTACTCGTGTAGCAATCTCCTCTCCCGACTCACTGATCACAGTCGTGATGCCAGTCTTCTTGGGCACCACATGCAAGGGGCTAACCCACTTGGAGTCGGAAATGGGATAAATAAAATCTGCACTCCACCATTTTGATATTTCCTTCATGACAACTTCTCTCAGGTTGGGGTTCAGTCGCCGCTGGAACTCACGCGACGGCTTTGCCCCTTCCTCGAGATAGATATGGTGGGAGCACAACGAGGGACTAATCCCATGGAGATCTGCTACGCTCCATCCAATTGCCTTGCGGTTCTTTTCAAGAACCTCCATCAGACGGGATTCTTGTTCTCTAGTCAGATCGGCGGAGATGATGACTGGGTACATCTCAGACTCTCCCGCAAGGAATCGATACTTCAGCGAAGTAGGGAGCGGCTTTAGTTCTGGACAGCTGGGTGCTGGCAAATCTGGCTTCTGAAGAAGATGTGTGTATGCTGACAATTCTACCAAATCTGCCTGGGAAAATGATAACGAACTCTCACAAACTGGATCTGGAGAAGGCGGGTCCTCTGCATTGTCTCTAATCTGCTCTGCCTCTACCTCCTCCTCATCTGTAGGCTCAGGTGGATCCAGGTCTGGCATCTGATCATCACAATCTGCCCAATCAGACTCTGAATCCGAGGGATCTGTATCAACTGCGGTGGCATCAGTACCACCGTAGAGCAAGGTGGCCTCAGTACCACCATCACTGAAAATCGTGTCGCGATCAAGGTCCGACTCTGCTGACTCAATAGTATCCTGAACCAGGGCTGTGCTCTCCAGACCATCCTCTGCTATCATCTCTGCATCAGCTGTATCTGAATATGAGAGGATGGTCTGCGCTGCAGGATCTGCCCAAGCTGCCTCATCATCTGTGATCACAAAATCACAGTCCTGGTGGATGTCTGGCTCTGCGTCTGTCAGCTGCTCTGAATCTGTACTGCCCTCTGAGCGGGATCTATCTCTGGCTCTGTGGTCCTTAACCGTCTCTATTTGTATACTCTCGCCCTGGACGCGAAAGAATACCTTCCCACTGTCATGGTCAGTCCCCGCCTTGGCTGTGGCCAAGAACGGGCGACCGAGGATGATGGGGGAATCGGTCAACGAGTCAGGGGTCTCCATGTCCAGCACTACAAAGTCCACGGGGAATTGCAAACCCTGAATCGTGACGACAACGTCTCGCAATAACCCCTTTGGCCTCTTGACAGACCGATCAGCAAACTGAAGGTATGTCCTGCTCTGTCTAAGAGTGCCCAACTCTAAGTGGTCGAGAAGGGCTGCCGGAAGAAGGTTGATCGACGATCCGCTATCTAATAGAGTACGGTCGAACCTCTGCTCACTAATCTGACATCTGACATACGGGGCTCCTAAATCTGGCCTCTTGGTCGGCAGATGGTTCTGGATCGCGTGACACGTGGCTTTGGTCAACACATGAATCTCTGTGGTTTTATTCCTCTTCTTCCTCCTGACTGTGGTCCTGTCTCTCAAGGATCGCTGAAGAAGAGGGATGTGCTGCAAAGCCTCATTGAGGGTCAGCTGGATGTGAAATCGGTCTATCATGCCCTGGCTGAACTCCTCCTGCTCTCTCTTTTTTGGATCTTTTTCTTTTTTCTTCCCCTTCCCTAACTCAAGGGCTTTAGGAAAGGGGATCACAGGGTCCTTCTCAGATGAAGGACTAGGAATAGGCCTAGACGGTTCGACAACTGGATCCTCACATACATCATACACCACAGTGGGATCAGAAGAAACTAAACCTTTTCCTTTATTCAAATTAGAGTTCTGAGAAACATTCATACGAGGAGAGACAACATCTTTATCAAAATGAATATTGGTGGCCTCATTACCACCTCTAGCTGGCTCTACAACTAGACGTCTTGCAGCTTTAGTACCGCGGTCTGGCTCGGCTCTGCTGGTGGCGTCAGTACCACCTCCTCGATATGGTGAAGCGGCGACCTCAGTACCGCCGGTGGAATCAGCATCTCTGGTGGCATCATGACCACCGTTATCATCATGTGCGGCTTCAGTACCGCACTCCTCTTCCTCATCTGGCGCTCTAGATGGATCCCCGCGTTGTCGCTCAGATGAGGCGCCGCCTGCTGGTCTTCTACCGCTCCTAAGTGTGACAAAATCAGCATCAAATAGATCCGACGATATATCATCAAATGAGTCACTAGAAGTGGTAGGCTCAGTGTGAACTACCTGCTCAGACTTCCTCTTCAAGCTATTCGGATTAGGCTCGATCTGTGCAGGGATGGCGGCCTTCCCTCTCATCAGGTCCCGCATTTCCTGGCGGAACTCATCCATCTCCCGTCTAAATGTAGCCTGCTGCTCTGTGAAGAGGCGGGCTAGATCATCCATGGCGGGGCTCTCATGGGAGCCCGACGGGTTGCCTCTCTGGTACTGAGGCTGCTGGACCTGGTGCTGCTGCTGCTGAGAGGGGTAAGAGGAAGGATGCTGCTGCTGGTGAGCCTGCTGCTCACGTCTCCAATTCTGTCCCTGCTGCTGGTAGGGACGAGGTACGAAGGACGATGGCTGGTGTGGCTGATATGCTGGGGGCTGCTGGTGATCTCTCTGCTGGGAGTACTGCCCTCCCTGACCGGCTGGCTGCTGTTGGGACTGGTTACCCCCATTCCCCCACCTGAATCCGGGATGGTCTCTTCGGATTCCAGGTTGAGGGCGGTCATACCAAATCCCGTTGACATCCATCAACGGTTCCGCATCGTAAGGGGCTGGTGGGAGTACATCCAGAGGCTGATCCGGCTGATATACCACCATCTGTAAGTCTGGAGATGGTGGTGACTGGTAAGAGGGCTGCTGCTGCTGGTACGGCTCCGCCTGTACAAGGTGAACTTGTCTAGGCTGCTGCAAGGAGCTGGAGTGCTGGGACGAGCTGCGGCTGCCACCGGAATCGCTTCGCGACTGAAGACGGGGCTGAGAAGCCGTCTGTGCCTCTTGAAGACACAAGAGATGGGTCTTCACGTCGCTCAGAGTTTGTGCCATCTGCTCCATCTGAGTTATGCCCTGGCACTGCTTCTTCTCTATTATTTCCATGCGGTCCAACTTCTCGCTGATAATCCCCATGTCCGCAGCGGCCGACTCTGCCTGTGCGGCTGCAACTGCGGACGAACTGGATGGACCTGCATCAACCCGTGCTATCCGCTGGTATTGCACGGGTCCTGGCGGCTGCTGAGATCTCTGTGTGTACAACCGAGTCTGGGACATCACCATGTAATTTTCGGCCATCTCCTCGTAAATGGCCCAGACTTGGTTGTGGTCCTTGGCAAAGTAGGACCCGCCGCAAGAAGCATTCACCAGACCCTGAAGCTCTGGCGTCATCCCACTAAAGAAGCTCTGAACTAGGTTCGGCTTGGAAATGTCGTGGTGTGGGCATCTATCCAGAAGCTCTCTGAACCTCTCCCATGCCTCGTGAAATTGCTCGTTAGGGAGCATGGAGAAGTTGTTGATCAGGGCCCTCGCTGCATTCGTCCGCCCGAGTGGATAGTACTTGTTTAAGTACTCGGTGCGGAGCTGCTCCCAGGTGTAAACAAACTTCCCTAGATGCTTCAGCCAGGCGGCTGCTCTATCTGCCAGTGAAAAAGGGAAGGCCATCATCCGAATCGTATCTTGGTCCACACGACGGTCGTGGACAGTGCTACAGATCATCAAAAACTCCTGGAGATGGAGGTGGGGTTCCTCAGTGGCGAGTCCGTGAAAATGAGGAAGCATCTGCAGGGTGTTCGGAGGGAACTTGAAATCCCCCACGATAGCAGGTATCACCACCCACTGGTGCATCAGTGTAGATCCGGGGTTGTGTAACTCCCGCATCGGTCTTGCTGCGGCGGCGGCTGCCGCTGCTGCGGCAGCTGCTGCTGCGGCTGCTGCTGCGGCTGCTGCCTCTGCATCAGCGTCAGGAATGTCCTCAGGCTCGCTCTGATCTCCCTCTTCTCGGAGTCGCTCCAACTCCCTCCTCATCTCTATCATGAATGCCCCCTGATCGCGTAACTGTTGCTGAACTGTCTCTAATGATGCGATCAGGGTGGAGTTAATCGCCCCCTGGTCAAATACGACATGCTGCTCTCCCTGCTGACCTCCGGGGTAATCGTCTGATCTGGCGGCCATACCGACGTCTGCAAAATCAGATGAGCCCAACTCAGGTTCTGTCAAATCAATTCGTCTTTCCTCGGGCTCATGTCTCTCAGTAGCAAAAGAAAGGGGATCAAGGGGGAACAGGGTGGAATCGTACTCGGGCCCGGAGAGCTGGTCTTGACTCTCACGGGCCAACCTAGATGATGAAGTAGACTCGCCTGAAAGCGGTGCAGCCAGAGGCTGCCTAAGAGATCGTCTACCCATCATCTTGATCTGGCGAGTTGGGCGGATGGGATCTGGAGAAAATATGATCGCAAAGCAAACCCCCGGTTCACCAACACAACACAATATGAAGACCGTGAAAGCTCGGTCAATTTATCTTTTCAATTTTATTGGGTGAACATACAAAATATCAGAGCGCTTACGTGACCTGTTAGGATACCCGATGCTACTCCAACCGACTGGCCCGCACGGAAGAGTCGGTAGTCAGCTAGAAATAGCACCGGAGGGCTCTATCTAGGGTACGGGTCACTCTCTCGCGCATCCAAACCATACAAGGAGGGGGTTGCTCTCCCCAAGACAAATTTTAATGTGAGTGTCTTTTAGGGTCAATAATGTTATCCAGTCCTAATTTTTTTGTTTTTCTTTTTAATTTTTTTTTCAAAATAAATACAAGCGGCCTAACGATTTTTCCGATTCTCCTGATGATTAAGCCAAAAACAGAGGGAGAAGACGAAAAAGCCGATGCGCGAAGAAATCAATGATGCATGCAGAGATAGAAATGCGTACCTTGTCTCCAGCACTCTACATGCAAGTGATCCGCGCAGAATTTAAAGACAGAAATAAAACTACCTAAATGATGCAACGGGAAAAACCGAGTCCTAGATGAGCAACTTCTATCGCAGAACCGTCTAACTCAGTTACTCGCCTTCGATCCAAAGAGTCCGGTCTTGGCTTACCCCTCCTCTTCTCGACAGGTCGAGTTCAGGAGTAGCGCTTGTGGGGCAGGCTCGCGGCACGTAGGCTCTCAGGAAAGCAACTAAGTTATTTTTATTATTTATTATTAGTAGGTCCAATTAACGATCTATAGGAACAGATAGGCAGTTAAGTGTGGGGACCCTACTAATTACTGCACAAGCAAGAGAAATTCCTAAATCTAGGGGCTCGAGAAAAACCGCGTAAACACCGGAAAAGGCAGCTAGCTATTAAAACCGCAGAAAAACCGCGAAAATCCAAATGGGTCCCCCGAGCACACCGGTACTCGGCGAAACAGACCCGCTAAGTTACAAGTGTCCACAAATGTCCAAAGTCTAAGTTATTACAACAGATATTGTTCTCTCTCTCTCTCAGAAATAAAAATTCCTTCTTCTCTCTCTCTTCCTCCTGCACGGGTCCTCTAAAAAGAAGCTCCAAGTCGTCCAAGCAGTACCTCGCACAAAAATCAAAGAGAGAAGGTCAGAAAACAATAATAATATAGAGAGAGACAAAAATAGAAAAATGACTACAAAGCCGTGCTCCCCGGCAACGGCGCCATTCTGATGACACGCCTGACAATCGGGTTAAGTAATGGAAATAAAATGGTCGTTGTGACCCAAATCACCAAGCGCGGTCAATCGAGAAAAATTTGTAAAAACCACTCAGAAAATCAAGAAATTCAATGTAAGCGATGTAAGCGGTCTTCGCTATTCTTTTTACCTGGTATAGCGATCCAGGGTCGAACACAAGGAGCACGATTGAAAAACTAAGTAGTCAAATTTCAAAGAAGCTAATTTTTAGTGGTTTTTGATTTTTTATAAATTTTTTAGAATTTTTAATATGTGAAGGAAAATAAAGAAAGTATAAACAAGCACACTTAAGCAATTTATTTAACACATCAAAAATCAAGCAAAAATTCCAGAAAAATTGTTTTTATGTTTTTTAAGTTCTTAAATGTTTTTGGTGAATTTTTGATATTTTTCTAATGGGTAAATTATTTTCTAAAAATCTAACAGTGCTAAAAATGAAAGGTACTGTCCAGCAAGGCTTAAGACCCAAAAATAAAATATTTGTGGATCTCAACAAGCCCTGAGGTAATTTTCCTGTAATCTAGAAAGAATAAGGAAAATTTGGGCACCTAAATTATTGTTTTTGGATTTTTATGTTATTTATTATAATTTTTATGAGTTTTTAGGGGTTTTTCGATTTTTAGGGTTTTTACGCAATGAAAAATAGCCAAAATTGGCTAGAAAATCAAACAACAAGCAAGAAACAGTAGCTAATTTTTTTAGAATTTTTGGTGGTGATTTTATAATTTTTTGGTATTTTTATATCTAGACAGTAGCTAAAAGCAAGGTTTTTGAATTTTTAAAAATACTAAATGAAATCAGAAGTGTCCTCAAAAATCCCTAAAATTCCTACACCATGGCAGGAGCCATGTGTCAAAATCTCATGGGATTTGGAGGTAATTTGATATTTTATTCAAAAATGCAAAGTGGGCACCGTGCACAAGGACATAAGTGCAAATACCCGAGAATCTGGGGGCCAAGGTGCAAAATTCCCAGCAAGTCACGCGCGTGGCGCGTGGCTGGGGTACACAGGGACCAACTGGTAATAAAAACCAAGTCTTAGGGCCTTTTGATAACTCGTATCAAAAGCCCAGGGACTTGGTTGCAAAAAGCCCAATAAAATGCGCACATGCGTAATAAAAATACTCACAGGGGCATAATCGCAATTACTCAAAAATATTCATTCATTTCATAACAACCCAGTTCTACAGGACAAAAGATATAAAATGCCCAATACAACACGTGACGAAGCACGTGGTCACATGCACACAGGGGCATACATGCAATTAAAACTAAGCACAAGGTCCATCATGCAATTTACCCTACGTAAATAAAGTTCTAAAAATATTTACAGGACTGGAAATGAAATGACAAACTAAGAGGGGGCCCTAAGATATTTACCCCTTTATTGGTCGACGGCCAGATGCGCGCCACGTGGTGGATCCAACGGCTCGGGACGGCGGGCGCTCTTCTTCGGTGTCTCTTGGGCTCGATCGACGGTGGAGGCGAGGACACGTGGAAGATCTCACGGTGCTGGGCTCCGGTGCCTCTCTCCTCTGCTGCAACGGTCCGGATGAGCTCCTCAGATAGATCGACGGCTGCTGCTCCTCGAGGAATGGATGGCTGAGATCAAAACTGGAGGTCGAGGCTGATCGGACGGCGGCTGAAGATCCTGGAAGAACAAGTCGCTGGCGACTTTCGCCGGGCTCGTGCGTGCGCTAGGATCCTCTGGAGAGCCTTCTGGAGGTCGGAGAAGAATCGCGGAAGGCTCCCGCGTCTGCTGGTGGTCTCCGACGAGCGCACCGAGCTCCGAGGAGCTCGGTCGAAGGCGGCGGAGCCGGGTCTCCTGGCTGGATGGCGAAGGGTCTCAGATGACCCTTGTCTTGACCTGAAAAGCAAACCAGAAGACTCACGGGTCGAGGGCAAATTGCCTCGACCCGGTTAGGCGGCGTGAAGGTGCATGGTGCGTCGAAATGGAGAGCTCCGGCGAAGGTGGTCGGCGGAGGAGCTCGATTCCCAGATCCTGTGCGATCTGGGTTGGGTGAATGGGTGAAGAAGATGCGGAGAGGTCTGGCGGAGATGATGGTCGGGTCGGAATGGAAGATGGGGTATCGGAGGTGGCTGGCGACGGCGGCGGAGCTACGCGAACAGTAAACTAAAAATAGAAAGCTACGCTAATCTACGGCCTAAGGAATCTACCTGGGTGGAGCGGAAGACTATGCTGGAGCTTGGCTAGCTCCCGATCGTAACCTCGAAGGGCGTCAAGGCCTGAGGCTCGATGCTCACGCAGGTGGCGGAGCAACGGCGGCGAAACACGCCGGATCAATGGTCGGGGCACCCTCTCCTCACTGCAACAGGGGCAAACGCGAGCTGTCACCTCGGTGATTGCTCTGGAGGTCACGGGAATGAGAATGGCGAGCCAAAGATGATGCGCGGAGGCGGCGGAGGGAATTCTATATATAAGTGCAGGCCCGATTAGGGTTAGGCGACGACGGCTAAGGAAGGCGTGGATTTCATGGCGAAAGATCCGGCGAGGGAGATGGATGATCGGCGAAGAATCCGGGCACGGGGTTTGCGTGGGCGACAGCCTGGAGACGCGTGGAAAAATCGGCGAAGGCGGGGCGGCGCGCATCTTCCAGAAAAGGAAGGAGTCCGCGGGGGAGTTGACCGGGGTCAACAATCCCCCGTGGACCAATCAGGAGCTGCCAATTATTGAAATTTTTGTTTATTTATTTTAAGGTAGAAAATGGCCGAATTAAGAAAAACTCAAAACATGAAATATTTTTCTTTTATTTTTTTCTATTTTTTGGTGATTTTTAATTAATTTTTGGAAATAAAAATAGGGTAGCTATATATATAGGTATATGTACACTATATAGATTTTAATTTTTTATTTTTTTTATTTGTTATTTTTATGTATTTTTATGCCCATTTTATATTTTATTTATTTACATCATAAAATAAAGAACAAAATGGTATTTTTATTTTATTTTAATTATTTATATTCATAGTTTAAATAAATAGTTATATACATTTATATACATGGTATATACACTGTATTTTTGTATTTTTAATTTTTGTTGTTTTTATTTGATTTTTGTTGTGTTTCTTTTTATTTGATTTATTTACAAAATATACCTTAGAGTATTCACAAAAAGTTTTGAAAATAAATTCATTTATTTATAGGGTTAAATAAATAAAGGATGATGGTCTATGTACATGGTGAAAGGGCATTTTTGGAATTTTGATTTTTAAATTTTTATTTTGTTTTTAATAGTTTCTAAATATATACAGAATGTATACAAGCATATTTTTGGGTGAGGAAAATATAATTTTATTTATTTACAAAAGTATGTACACATGAGCTCCTATCTCCCTCTACTTTGGCTTTTATGCGGTCAGGCCCATGCTGAGCCCTCCCTTGGGTTAGGTTGCTCAATATTTATTCTAAATATTTCCCTCTTTTTCTTTTTACTCTTTATTCTTTTATTTTTGCACAAAAACATGCTAATTATATCTTTTTACACAATGCATGCTTTTGGTAATTATTTGTATTTTCACATATTTACATGTATTTGCAAAGGTTTTTGTAGCTAAAATAGGAGAATAAAGAGTGATGAATGGGTATTCATCACTCCCCAGACCTCCCCTCCTCTATCCACCGTCGCCTCCCCCCTCCAGTCCCGCCCCCTAGAGAGCAGAGCTTTGCCATTTGACTCGAGCTACATAGCTCTACTGGAGAGCTTCTACAGAAAAGGTTCCCGATGGGGCTGGAGGGGAGACTGCGTCAGCTTTCGGGTGGGGGCTTTCTTGGGTTGGAGGGGCTATCTGGAGGTGGGGGCGGGGGAGGTCTGGCTGCCAAGAGATGGGGTTGGGCCTTGGTTCAATAGGGGAGGTCTGGGCTACCCACCTAATGGGTTCAACCGGGGGGGGGGGGGGATCTTTCTCTGTGACTAGAGGGTGGACGGTGGTCCGGGCTGCCAGCAGGCGGGGGAGATCTGGTTGGTCGATCCTGGGTTTGGTGGGGGAGGCCTGGGCTTCACGGGCTTGCTGCATGGGGTGGAGGATGCACATGGTTCGGGAGCAGGAGGCAGGGTTGGGAGGGTGGTGTTCTCTGGAGGGTGGGTGGGGGGCTGGACCTGGGCTGCCCAGGAGGAGGTGGGTGGGGGGAGGTCGAGGACGGTCGGCTCGATGGGGCTGCCTTGGCAGGAGGAGCGGAAGGGCTCCTCTAAGAACCTACTAACAATATAGCCTTATGAGTTTTTATTGGATTTTTTACTAGTAGCATATTTTATAAATGTTATATGATTTTAAGGGTAAAATTGGTAACTTGTAACTTTTTCTGTGGGAGTTGACGGATAAAATAGGCGGCAACTAACACAGGTTATGTCATGTAAGAGTTAAGCATTTTTCGGGGTCCTCGATGTAATTCGTGATTTTGCAGGATATGAATGAAATTGAGAAATTACTCAGGGTTATGGGTGTAAAAATCCCTTCTTAAAAATGGATAATTCCTAAACACGGATACATATGTAAAATAGATACTGATAGCATACGAATAATATTAAAAATACAATTCATAGGATGCAATTAGGTATTCAAGAAAAAGTGTCAAATTGATAATTCTGTTGATAAGGATGTAATTTAGTTGGAATTAGGATGCTGATAATTATGTTGATAGGTGTCAAATTAGGATGCAATTCAGGAAGTTGGAATAGACTTCAAGCAAACATACTCTTTAGTTGCTAAGGTTGCATCAATTACCATGAACATAATTATAGTTGTATTTATGGATTTTCAATTATTCTAAATAGATGTTAAACAAACATTCTTTGATGGAGAACTAAAAGAGGATATGTGTATGAATGTTTTAGAGAATGGGTTTATAAATTTAAAAAGGTGTTATGTGGACTGAATCAATCTTCACGACAAAAGATCTCAAATTCCATGAGAAAATTATCCCATTTAACTTTATTGTACATAAATCGGATAATTGTATATATGCCGCAAAGAGTGTGAGCAAGTTTGTGATTATGTCATTATATGGCCCAGAGTGCAAGTTTCAGAATAAGTGCACATGGACTAATTGCCTATCCCGATCTCCGCCTTTCTGATGCCCCAACTCAAGAAACTAGCGAATGGTCAAATTCCCCTATCTCATTTCCGGACTCCGGGCAGCTTAAGAGTAATGCAATAGAAATCAGAATAACCTCCGACATCGTTTTGGCTTTGTTCTGGCTAGCTACAAGGTATGTATGTTGACATATGGTATTAGTTCATGGATATACCATGAACGAAAATATTGGCTTTGTTTTACTTCTAAAATTTGAAGTTTATTTGATCAAAGAACTTTATCCTAATTATACGAAGTTTGTGGAATAATGTATAAATTGAACAATGATTTCTTCTTTTATGTTATGAATAATGATTGTATGGTTTATTAGAGACTTTTTTTCGCCTATTTGATCTCGGGAGCACAAAGTTTTCAATTAGCTGTGTGGAGTCAGTTGACTAGGGTCAACGCGAGACATACCAAATGTTCCAAAGGATATGCATAGTAGGAAATCATGGAGAGTCGAATATATAATTATGAAAGTATAAGGGCATGTTTGGTTGCTGGGTTGGACTGGGTTGGGTTGGGTTGGGGTACCCTTGTGAATAGTAAACTGTACCCCTGTGAATAGTAAACTGTGAGGAGGATTGAGAGGGTTGGAAGGAGATTGGAAGGAGAGGTACACCGGTGTACCCCAACCCAGTAACCAAACAGACCCTAAAAGTTATATGTGTAAAATTTCTTTTATGTAACAATCTCTCATTTTTTATTCAGCACTTCTCCCCTTTTTATAAACCCATGACCATTTAGGCCTAGAAAGAAAACAACGATGATAAAATTTAAAAGAAGAAAATTTTGGACCCAAAGAGCATGTAATATAAAGCTAACACGCGCTCCTCATCATTGAACAAATCGAAAAGGTAACAACAATCATCCCACATCCACCATCTCTAATTAGTTCGCGGGTTCAACCCGGGTTACCCGGACATGGGAGGGCGTTTGGGTGGCAGGGTATCCGGGTTGCATTGTGAAGGACTCGGGTTCGCTATCGTTGAAATTTGGCACCATAATGGCATTAAATAGGAAATCATCAAATCAACTTTCCCTTTTCCAAGCGGAAAAAAAGACGAGATTCCTGGTCATCGACAACCTGAAGCATTGTCGCCCACCTTACTTCGTGATCGAGATCTGCTCGCACATCTTCATCAACAGGGGGTTGTTCACGTTGTAGGGCTTCAGGCTATGCCCTTCCTTTGCATGTCATGCCAGCTTTTGATCTTAACAAGTCGATGGAAAGGTTGTTGTTGGCAGTCCGTGCCCTACTACTCGTTGCAACCATTTACCATCTTCTCCAACCCCAGATACCACGAGGATGGAAGGTCATGCATCCTCACGTGAGTCAACCGCTTCTGCCCACTCCCCTATGCACTTGAGAGGTGGAAGGAGAATATCAAAGGTATATGAGGATGTCTTTGTCTATAAATTGTGTGCAACGATGATTGTTTCCTTGCACGCGCTTATCCAAGTAGGGATTTTCATTGGAGCGAAGGAGCTGTAGGATATTCGAAGGATCTTGAAACTGCTGCTTGGAAGGTATGCTCTGTTTCCCATGTCTTTGGTTTTGTGTCGATGGATGACCGTAAATTTCAGAGGCACACCCTCTTGCAATGGCCCAACCATTCTTCATCTGGGAAACCATCCAAGATCTCCGCCGTTCTTCCCACACGAACATACTGAAATTTCTGCATTAATCTGTATAGTTGGATGCCCATATCTTGATCATCATATATGTGTTTGATGATGTCTACAATCTGCTATAAAACTTTGCCATGAAATCATGAGAATTCTAATAAGTACATACATAGGATTAATGTAGTTATTGTCAGAATAAATATATGGAGGTTTAAAATATGGTAGATAGCATGGCTACATCCAACTCACTTCGACTTTTATAAAATTTTGTTATTAGGCTTGGAACAAAAATTTCTTTTTTGGACCATTTGTTGTAGATACAACATGTGCTCCTCTATAATTAGAAATGAGATATGTTGGTTATTGTTCAGATTTTGGATATTGTTCATATTGTTCTACTTACCTCTGTAGTTACGTACTGTTCATGAGTTATATTGGTTAGTACGAGATATGTTTAATCTCATTGCTGCACATTTGAGTTTTTTACATTACTGCATTTGATCAGTATCTCACTACTTTCATTGTTGATTTATATTGACTGGGATGCAGAGGACTTAGACACAAAATTTTACTGTTAGTGTCTCTTCGTAGAGTTTTCTTTTAGAAGCACATGCACGGAATATTGATGGTTATATGGCTATACTTGATCCGTAACAAAGTATTAAAGCTATATTAAAGCCATAATTTCAGTTTGTGAGAAACCTTAGATTGTGTTATGTTCTTTACAGTTCAATTTTAATATTTTCTATTTTTTCTTCGTATACATTTTGACTTTGATGGCATTCCCTTCTTTTTAGAAGTTGGTAGTTGCAATTGGTGTATGTCGGATATGCGAGAGAATGTGGGGGACAAGGTGTTAGGAGATTGATCTTTCTGATGGATCTTTGAGCCATCTACTTACTTTTATATATCTCTTCATTGATTGATTATTTCTGATTGTGGTTTCCTTGTGGATACCATGATTTGGAGTATTATGTTCTTTCTGGGATTGCAGTAATATAATCTAGTTACACGATGTTATGTTTTTGTTGTCGTGTGTTAATTAGTCAGGACAATAGTATTATTATGTTAAATTTAATGTGCATTTATTTCCAATGTCCTTTATGAGAAACAACATGCATCATACTTGGTTAGCATTATGTATTTAAAGGTGATTTTATGTTTTCATGGAGGTGAAATAGAAAGAGAGTTATGGACGGACCATCTCATGTCCCAATAACATGCTCGACACAAATTGCACGATGGGACTCTACAGTAAACAGATTTTTGTAGATGCGATGTTAAAACACGAGACATCGTGGGCTGGAAGCACCTTTACAATCTCCAGATGGCATTCGATTGTGAGGAGGTTCAATGAAGTAAGGTGTCTTAGCTATATGAAGGTGCAACTCCAACATCGATGGAAAAACATGAAGAAGGACTATGCCACATATCTCTACCTCCACAACAAGTCTGGTTGCGGATGTGATAGCATCTACAACAAGCCTATTCCTCTATCAAAGGATGCTTAGTTTGAAGTAATCTCTCATTTTGAATTTGTCATGAGATTTTCAAATCTCCTAGTCTGATTCAACTTCCTAAAATATCTTGCAGATCGATATCACAAATATCGCAACAAGCCCTTTCTGTACTTTGGTGATATTCAGAGGTGTTTGTCAAAGAACATTGCTACCAGAGTGCATGCAACTTCCCCTCGAATGGTAAGGGACAAGCGACCAATGGGGCCATCAAGTTCACGACAACCAGCGAGCCAATGGGAACTGAATTTTGGTGAAAATCTTGATGATTATATGCCAGATCCACTAGAGGATGTGGATGATAACGACGAGATGACTCCTACACACTCATCCCGAAAGAGAAATACTTGTGGTCGACGTATAACTAGCAAAAAATCAAGGAGTGGAGGGTCGATGAATGCAGCTGGGCAGGAATTGCTAGATAAGTTTTTAAGCACTCTGCCCAAAAAAAATGTTGAGGCGAGGTATGATCCTGATGAACTGGCAAATGCAATATGCAGGGAAATAAGCACCTTCAGGCCAGACCTTGACATCGATCAATTTGAAAGGATTGCAGAAAAGTTAGCTATAACGAGAGGTAGAAATATCTTCTACCATGTCAAAGGCGACCCTGGTAAGATGAACACATGGACCGAGAGGATTATTCATCCCTCACGGATATCATTCCAAATATAATTTAGCCACTTCATAGGACATTGTTAGATAATCTTAACAACAGCTTCGAACTTTCAATTTCTTGGGATAATTTAATTACTCTATTGCGTAAACTTTATTGCATTCTATTGGTCTATATAATATGATTTACCTGCAGGATTTGGATTTATCATAAGAATATGCTTTGTCAAACAAGAAACAATGGTTCGTGCACACATTGCATGTCCGATAAGTTAACTATGTTTTCTTGCAAGATGTGGTCATGTTATGACCTACCGTTGTTGTTTATCTATTCATTTATGAACTGCTTTCTCTATTAACTTAATGTGTGCACAATGCCTATAGTTATGCACATATTGGAGACCGGATTAGTTAATCGTGTTTTCTTGCCGGATGTGGTCATGTGAAGACCTGCAACTGTCATTTATCTCATCATTTATGACATGATTTATATATTAGTTTAATGTCTACAAAATGATTGTCTCTTAGGCTACAATGAAACAAACAATAGTAGTTACATTGCTTAGAATAATTTCTGATTTGGCATAATCCCTTTGTTAGGGATGGCCTTGCGTAGCTATAATCCATTTGAGGATGTCAGGGATCAGGTCATCATAGCATGTACTGGAGTAGTAGGTGGTATGGCGATAGAGGAGTGTTAGTCAGCCGGGAGACGAGTTCCTCGTCCCTTGCATACAATGCCTCTTAGCAGTCGAGATTGGGTTAAGGAGATGCTTGCCGAACATGATGATAGAGCATTTCAGAAATTACTTATGAGCCCACCCATGCTTAGAAGGTCCATCCGTGTCCTATCGGAACATGTCCGAACACATATACGATTTATGGATGTGGATGAGCAGGTTTGTATATTCCTGTATGCATTCACCAATGATCATTCTAATAGAATCATCCAAGAATCCTTCCAGCATAGCGCAAAGACCATATCATGCCACATAAAAAGTGTTCTCGTGAAGATATTGACATTGGAGAAAGAGTATATTAATGCATTTTCATTTCAATATCTTTATACATTTATTTTAGAAAATATCTTATAAAATACATGTATATAATACTAAATCCATATTTTTACTAATCTACATTTGTGTGTAAATATTGTACATTTAATACTATTTTAACCTAAAACAAATAAATAGATAAATAAAGGAAAAATAAAGAAAATAAAAGATTGTATATATGTAATAGATACATGCTAACCCGAACCCCGAGAGAAGGTCAAGACTTGACTTGATCGACGAGGAATAACGTAGGGGGAGATAGGGTCTTTAATCAGAAAATGAAATATTTTATAAATACTTTTCATTTATTCTGTGTATATTTGTATAAAACTTACACTATTTTATTTGTACATAAATTGACCTCAAATTAAATAATTTTCTAAACAAAACTTGTAAATATTTTTTCATAAATAATAAAAATAATTGCAAAATAAAATCATGTATAGAAAAGTAAGCACACTCGAAAAAGTCGTAAAGCGATAATTTAAAGATCAATTCCAGCTCCATATGAACTCAAATTGAATCAAATTCACTTCCATTGTGTTCTAAATTAAATTACTTTAAAATAGTAGTGTTTTTAGTTTTGGAGTTACGGTTTGGGAGATGTTTTTCTGGGGTGGTTTTTGTAATTTTACCATTTATTTATTATATATATTTATCCATATTTCTTTTTATACATAACTTATTTATAAATATTTGTAAATTTTTTTATAATTAAAATAAAAAAATATAAAAAATATAAAATAACAAAATTTCCTTATTTAACTATGTATACAATGTACCATATGTATATATTATATGTATGTAACTAATTTCCTTAAATAACCACCACAAAAAATGAAATAATTAACATTTATTATTTAAATTAATAAACCGATGAGAATTATTTATTTATTTAATTATGTAAATAATATACCATATGTAATAATTTAATAAATTCCTTAGTTATCCCACCATTAAGGTGGCTCATTAAGTTGTTGGTAATTATTATTATTATTTTAATTAATTTAAATCCTTAAATTATTTTATTTATTTATTTTATTAATTCTATCATTAAACTTCTTCCTTCTTTTTCGCTCCATTCAAAATTCGAAATTCAAATTCATTTTTTTCTATTTATTTGGCTCATCCTCCCTCATTCTAACTTGATCAATCTTTTGGTGAAAGGAGCCTATTCTCCAAGAGTCATCTTATAATATAAGGGTAACAAGCCTCCGTCTCATCTGGTGACAACGAGACAATCTTCGTCAAGGCCATTACGACGTTCATCTGCTCCCATTTGGTGAGATCCAAATCTTTAAATTTCGTATTTTATCTATATTAATCGTAGTGTAATTTTTTTATTTTAATTTCACAATCATTTCATTATTAAATTATTAATCATATTTAATCATTAATCATTGTTCATCATGACCCAATTCCGATCCGATCTCACATCCACAATTTTATCCCTACACATTCACATTCTAGCTCACGCAACCACTCACGTCCAGCCACACACGGTGGCCAGAGATCCAGATCCCATCTCAACCTCCAGACCATTTTCATTCACATTTTCTGTCCAATAATTTTCGATCGAGCCGGTGTGCTCAAATCGGATTTTTTGTATTTGCTTTTATTGCAGGTACACGAATTTTTATTAAAAAAAGAGAAAAAAAAACTAAAATGCTGTTCAAAAAAAACTTTTTTGGACGGACAATCACCACCGTCAAGAGCGACGTCCACCATCCGCCAGGAGGAGCCATCTCCTCACTCCTCTATCGCAATCCCATCCAGCAGCCGCACCCATCCACCATCTGAGTGGAGCCCCTCCTCCACCACACACCTCCTGTGCGAGGACCACGCCGGCTGTAACCAACCCACCGCCCAGTTCCATCGTCGTTCACCCCCCGCCTCGTGGAAGCTACCGTCCCCAGTCATGTTGCATCCTCCACTGGGGAGTGTGTTTCCCCTCGATTCACTGCTGTTGACATCCATCGCCATCGCATCTTTGCCGATTTCCTAGAGCCCATCGCCGTCTGCCGACTAGAGCCCCGACGCTCGCCTGATCTGCCCACACCACCACTCGAGGAACCACTGCGGCACACCAACGCCTTGCTCGTATCGTGCCCTCTTCGACCTCTTGGACCAGTTCCTGCGTGAAAGACGATGTCCCCAGATCAACCTCCTCTATGCAAGCACAAAGAACCTCCATCGAGTCACGCTCATTGCACAAGTCCATCCACCGTAAAGCTTCCAACTGACCGCCTGTGCACCAATCCTTGATGCCATCACCCCTACTTGCGAAGGAAGAAACAGAGGGCGGTGTTATTTGTATAAACAGAGGAAAGTCCAAAAATGTTAATTCACTTCCTATTTATAGATAACCCATCATTTTTAGGAAAAATAAATTCAATGATTTTTGCTTTTGTTTTATATTTTTAAATTGAAAAATATTCTTGTTTACTCACTGTTTGATTTTTCTCTTGCTTTTATTTATTTGAAAAATCTTAAAAATTCAAAAAATCTTTGAAAAATCACCGAAAACACTAGTAAAAAATTATTAAAACATAAATTTTTTTCCTTAGGCATTTTTTTATCATTTTTACCATATTTCAAATATCCAAAAAATTACATTCCTTTCATATATAAATTTGCTTTGATAAATTAAATGTTTGGAAAAATTAAAAATTTGAAAATAAAAAAATCATTAAAAATTGGAAATTAGAATATATATAACCATAAAAATTTTAAAAAGACAAAAATCTCATAAAAACCATGATAGTTTTCAATTGAGATTCCTTATTCTTTTATTGATTTTTCAATTATTAGAATAACTCTCGAGATTTGTAGACTCCTAAGTTCGATCATGTTGTTATATATGTCAAATTAAATAACACTTTTCTCTTGCTATATTTTCTGTAATTATTTTAGTTTGAGAATCAAAATATTTTTTTGTGGAGGGATTCTTTGGGTTGCAATGATATTTTTATTTTCAACAATTGGAAACCCTTAAAAAACTCTTCCAACAAAATGATGCCATTGCCGGAGAGGTACAACAAGTGTAGTTAGGTTTTCCCTTAGACCCGCTATTCTTGGTTGTATATTTTTGTCTATACTTCATTATTCTTTGCCAATATTTTTGTGAACATATTGTGGATTGCAAATTGCTGAAAAGTGAGCATTCAATTTTGAATCTCGTGTGCCATGAGGGTGCTCATACGTGAGTGTGCTCTCCGAACTCTCATCTGCTAGCATTTGTGACTCTGCGGAATCCGAAGGTATGACAAGAGCTCATGCTACTGGGTTTTCCCAAATGGCTTCATCATATGTGATCATGAAATCACACTCATGGTGGACGTCTAGCTCAGAATCTATCATCTGCTCGGTGCTCTTCTCGGAGCATGCTGAATCTCTGTCTCTAAGCTCTTCAATAGTCTCTATTTATATATTCTCGCCCTCAACGCGAAAATATACCTTCCTGCTATCATGATCGGATACTGCCTTAGCAATGGCCAAGAACGGTCGTCCCAAAATGATGGGGGTATCAGTCACAAATTCAGGGATCTCCATGTCCAACACAACGAAGTCCACATGAAATTTCATGCCCTGAATTATGACGAGAACGTCCTTTAATAACCCATTCAGCCTCTTAACAGATCGATCTGCAAACTGAAGGACTGTCCTGCTCTGTTTAAGTGGGTCAAACTCGAATTCAAGTAAGGCAGCTGGGAGGAGGTTAATCGAGGAATCGTTGTCTAACAGAGTCCAATCAAATGGCTACTCCTGAATATGGCATATGACATACGGAGCTCCTGCATCGGGTCTCTTGGCTGGCAATCAGTTATGGATGGCAAAGTAGATAGTACGAGTAAGCACATGGATTTCTGCATGGTGATTCCTCTTCTTCCTTCGGATGTTGGTCTCCTCTCTCAGGTTTTTCTAGAATAGAGGGATGTGCTCAAGTGCTTCCTAAAGAGTCAACTGGATCTGAAATATATCTTACATCTGCTCGCTGAACTCTAGTTGTTGTCTCTTTTCGGGATTTTCTATTTTGGGGCCCTTCCCTAAGAGGAATGCTTGAGGAAAAGGGATAGAGGGACCCTCTTCAGAAAGGCGAGGGTCAGGAGTAGGTTCTTGGGCATTCAGAAGACTAGAATCCATGCATAGATCATCAAGAACAACATATGGACTCACAAGAGATACATAAACTTTCCTCTATTCACATTTCTGGTTTTTGGAGTTTTTTTCATTTTTTGTATTTTTCCAAACATATCATCAGGTATAGAAGGAGTGAACACAACAAAAGGACTCTTAGTGGAATCAATACCACTGAAAACATCTGAACTTGCGGTATCAGCACCGTGCTCTGGCCAATGAACTGGCAAATTGGTGGCTTCAGCACCACCAACTGCAACTGGAGATTCGACGGCCTCAACACCATTGTTGGGATCAACATCCTTGGTGGCTTCAGTACCACTATCATCATCATCATGGTGAGAGGCATCAACATCGCTCCGGATGTCGTCTGGCGCCCTAGCATCTGTTGTGGTCTATCACCTAGACGAGTCGCCACATGCTGGCTTCCTACTACTCCAAAGTATTACAAAATCAACATCAAATAGAGAATAAGTTCCATTCATAATATCACTAGGAGAGGTGGTCTCTATAGACTGTACCTACTCAGATTTTATTTTCAGATTGTTCGGGTTAGGTTTAATCTAAGCATGTATAACAACCTTACGCTTGATTATTTCTCTCATCTCCTGTTGGAACTCGTCCATCTCTTGCTGGAAGGTAGCTTGTTTCTCAGATAGCATACAGGAAGATCATCAAGGGTTGGGTTCTCATATTGGTGTGGATGAGAACCGAATGGGTTTCCTTGCTAGAAATGAGGATCGCTCTGCTGGTAGTGAGGAGGAGGTAGGGTGTACTGTTGATGAGGTTGTTGCTGCCTCCTCTATTGACCCTGATAAGCGGGTCGAGGATCGTGCTGCTGCTGTTGGGAGTATTGGGGTTGTTGTTGGGTGCCCTACCCTGCCTGTTTCAGAGACTACTGCTGGGATAAAGTGCCTCCAGTATACCATCGGAAGTGATGAATACCCATTCATCAGTCTTTATTCTTTTATTTTAGCGACAAAACCCATGCAAAACACATGTATATTTCTGTAAATATCAATAATTGTCAAATAGCATGTATTGTGTAAATATGCATAGATAACATGTTTTTGTGCATAAATAAAAGAATAAAGAAATAAAAGAAAAAGAGGGAGATATTTAGAATAAATATTGAGCGACCAAATCCCAAGGGAGGGCTTAGTATGGGCCAGACCGCATAAAAACCCAAGTAGAGAGAGATAAGGAAGCTCATGTTTGTACATATATACCTGTATATAAATAAAAATATTTTCCTCTAAATAAAAAAATATATTTGCGTAAATATGTATATATTTGTAAATATAAAATTAAAACAAAAAAGAGAAAATTAAAAAGAAATTAAAAATCCTTCATCCTTGTACATAGACCATGTGTATATAAACCACATATGTATTTATTTCACCTTGTAAATAAATCAATAAAATTCCAAAAAAATTTGTACATATTCCTTATTCCATAATGTAAATAAATAAAATAAAAATCACAAAAATAAAACAAAAATAAAAATAAATAAAAATAAATAAAAATAAAAATCAAAAGCCACATTGTATATATACCATACATGTATATAAATAAAAGTATTTATTTAACCCTTGTAAATAATTAATAAAAACAAAATAAAAATACCATATTAATCCAAATTTTATTCTATAAATAAATAAAATATAAAATTGGAATAATTTGTATAAAAATAAATAATTAAAAATAAAAAATAAAAAATACATATGTATATACATGTATATAATAATATTTTATAAATACCTAAATTATATTACAAAAAAATTAAATAAATATCACAAAAAAATAGTTCAAAAATAAATAAGCATTTTTCATGTTTTAACTTTTTCAAAATTCGGCCATTTACTATTTATTATTCAATTTCCAAATCTTTAATGTGTGGCCGCACCTGATTAGTACACGGGGGATGTTGACCCCCGGTCAACTCCCCCCTTGGACCACCAACCCGCAGATCTGAGTTCTCAACCCGATTTCGCCCATTTATCTAAACCAGATCCGAGCCCCAAATGACTAAACCTCGGGTCCTGATTAAAGATGAATCAACCAAGATCCACGCCCGGTGGTATTTTCTCGGGGTCCGAGCTCCGATATCCATGATCGTCCCCTTCTTCTCGGACCCCTAGCACTATAAATCTCCAGCTCCGCCGCACGATTCACGCCATCTTTGGCTCCTCCTTCCCATCCCAGGATCTCCACTGCCTTCCCTAGAGTGACAGCTAGCCGCGGGTTGTGTCACAGTGAGGAGGAGGTGTCCAGCCACTAATCCGGCAGCCTAGCGTCGCCGTGCGCCGCCCAGGAGCAACGCTCGAGCCTCGGGCCTCGACGTCCTTCGAGGCTAAGACCAGGAGCTCCAGGAGCTCTTCCATAGTCGACCTCAGCCATCCAGTGAGCTTGATTCTTTCTATCTTTCGCTAATTTACAGTTACGCCCAAATTCATCTCTCGTCGTCGACCATCAATTCCGGCCATATCGTCCACCCATTTCACAAATCGACCCGACCATCACTTCCGCCCTTCTCCCCTGCACGTTCTTCGCCTATCCATTCAACCCAGTTTGCCCCGGAACTGGGAGTCGATCTCCTTCATCGTTGCATCGCCGGAGATCCTCCGCCCCGACGCATCAACCACCCACTTCGCTTCTAACCGGGTCGAGGCACTTTGCCCTCGACCCAAGAGTCTTTCTGTGTAGCTTTCCAGATCAGAGGAGGTCCATCTGAGGTCCTTCATGTTCAGCACAGGATCTCCAGGCCACCGCCATCACCGGCGCGCCTCTGACGTCTCCAGCCTCATCGGAGGCATCCACGAGCTGCGGAGCATCTTGACGGATCTATTCCGCATCTTAGCTGCAGCTGAGGAGGCACCCAACGCGAGCCTTGGGCCGACAAACATCGCCGGTGACCTGTTTTTGGTGCATCCTCTAGAGCCGTCCATTCACCTCTCGCCGCTCCAGTTTAGATCTACGTCGTCCACTTGAGGAGTAGCTGAGCACCGTTCGATCACCTGAGGTGAATCTGGACCGTTCATCCATATGAAGGGTTAGCCACAGCACACAATAGCCGTTGATCATCCTCGTGGCGAGCCCTCCACCGTCCGATCATCGATGAGGTCCTTCGTTGAGGAGCAGCCCCTTTGCAGCCGTTGGATACACCACGTGGCTGGTCCTCAGCCATTCGATCATAAGTGGGGTAATATCACTTAGGCCCCCGTTCTGTTTTGTTTTAGCATTTAGTCCAGTAGATATTTTTGTAGTTCATTTTATTTTGGAACATTTGCACGTAGGACCCTGTTGTTTATTTTAATTGCATTTCTACCCCTGCATATGGCGGACACGTGCTTCATCACGCGAATTTTTGGTGAAATTGCATGATATGGCCCTGCAGTTTTTACATGTTATGGAATGAAATATATTTTTGGATATTTGCACTTATGCCCCTGTGAGTGTTTTTATAGAACATGTGCTGAATATCGTGGGCTTTTTATAACTTAGCCCCTGGACTTTTAACACATGTTGCTAATAAGTCCGGAGACTTAAGTTTTCTTTCATTTGGGGCCCTCAGTGCCCAGGACACGTGCTGCGTGCGTGGGATTCTGGTGTTTTTGCACGAGGACCCCTTGAGTTTCTGTTTTTGTTACTTTTAGGCCCCCAGAAGATATTTTTATTACAAACAGGTCCTTGTGCATTGTGGACTCTTGTTTGATTTTAATAAAATATCAAATCAAGTCCACATTGAGTGAAAATTGGACATGTGGCTCCTGCCACTGTGTAAAATTTCACCAATTTTTGGGCACATTTTTGAGCCTGTTTAGTATTTTTAAAATTCAAAAATCTCCATTTTTCTTACTGTCCAGATTATAAAACCACAAAAAATATTAAAACTCTTTCAAAAAATCTAAAAAAATTCGGAGTTGTTAATTTTCGTGTATTCGAATTTCTATGCATTTTTGGCCATTTTTTGGCATATAAAAACCCTAAAAATTAAAAACCCCTTAAAACTCATAAAATTTTTAGAAAATAGTAGAAAAATCCAAAAATAATAAACTCTTTCCCTGAATTTTCTCCATTGTTTCTATTTTTCATAAAAATACCTCCAGGCACTTTTAGGACCATTTTGTATTTTGAATTGGTCCTCCAAGCCTGACTGGACAGTGTTGTGTCTTCGCTGCCTTATTTCATTTTTAGAAAATCCCATAAAAATTATAAAATCCTCAAAAATTCACCAAAACAGTAAAAAACCCATAAAACTTAAAAATATTTTTTCTTGAATTTTTTGACCTTCTTGGAGTGATTAAATAAATTGTTATTTGTGCTTGTTTTTACCTTTTATTATTCTTCTTCATATTTAAAAATCCAAAAAATATTAAAAACCACCAAAAAAAATTGTTTGTTTATATTTTATTCATTTATTAACTAGTTCGTAGGCCGCAAGGCCATCTCGTGCTCCCTGAGTTCGACCCTAGGAGCTATACCAAGTCAATCCCATAGCTAGGACTGCTATTTGTTTTTCGTGTGTTATCTACTTGATTGGTAGTCCGATTTTTGTTTCTTGTTGAGCTCCGAGTCGAGAGTGACTGAGGTCGCAACGACCTCAGTGATTCCTTTACATTAGTCTATCAGGCGGCTCATCAGAATGGCGCCATTGCTGGGGAGGCTTAGTAGTCGTATTTTTCTACGGCTTTCTTTTTCGCGATTTTCTGTATAGATTTTTGTATATATTTTTCTGACATGTTTAGACATTTATTTTGTCTGATACACTCTATCTGTTTGCTTGCGAGGGCTTGAGGACCGAGATGGCGACTTTCGAGGAGCCGACGCAACCGCAGCAATCAGAAGCGGTTCCATTCTGCACAGAGCCGCAGGAGAGTGCGAGGAGACAACCGAGTGCGGGAGGATTAGTGTAGCTTTAGATTAGGTTTATTTTCAGCATTACTTGGATTATTGTAATAATACAGGGACATGACACTCTTAGAGACTTTGATTGCAGGGTCTGTTTCACCGAGCACCGGTGTGCTCGGGGGACCCCTTCGGCTTTTTCGCGGTTTTTATCACGGCTTTATACCGTTTATTTCCTGCCTTACTTATTCTCGTGGATTTTCAGCCCCTAGCCTTAGGATTTTTACGTGACTGTGACGTAAATAAGTAGGTCCACACACCTTAATAATTTTGCCTGTACCTATAGATCGATTAAATTGGACCAATAATAAAAATCTAATAAAATAGTCGATCCACTACCTTCGAGCCTACGTGCCGCGAGCCCCCCCTGTCAAGCTCTACTCCTGAACTCGATTTGTCGAGAAGAGGAGGGGTGGACCTAGATCGGACTCTTGGATTGGAGGTTGGTGGTCGACTAGCCGTTCTTTCGAGTAGAACTGCTTGTTTAGGGCTCGGATTTCCGCCTGCATCGTTTCGGTAGTTTTATTTCTGTCTTTAAATTCTGCACGGATCATTTTGCATGTAGACTGCTGAAGTCAGGTACGCATTTATTACTCTGCATGCATCATTGATTTTCGCGCATCAGCTTTTTCGTCTTCTCCCCCCTGTTTTGGATTAAAATAACCAGGAGAACCGAAAAATTCATTAGACGATTTGTTTGATTATTGAAAAATACCTAAAAATTTGAATCATAAAATTTGGGACTAGTAACTTTATTTGACCCTAAAAGACACCACACCGAAAAAACTTGTCTTGGGGAGAGAAACCCCCTCCTTGTCTGGTTTGCTTGAACGAGAGAGTGACCTGCACACTAGGATAGAGCCATATCCGAGCCCCGATCAGACTGTCGGCCTTTTATACGGGACAATCTGTTCGGCGGATTGGATTCCCAACAGGTCACATAACCGCTCTGCTATCCTGACTTGATCACCTAATAAAATTGACAAGATAATTGACCGAACCTTTACGATCTTCAGCTGGCGTTGCGTAGGTGAATCAAGGGTTTGCTTGCTGATCATTGTTGTTTACAGATCCCATCCGCCCGACTCGCCAGATCACAATGATGGGCAGGAGGTCTCTTAGGCAGCCTCTGGCTGCACCGCTTTTCAGCACTCCAGCCCACTCATCTAGGTCGGTTCGTGAGAGCTCAGACCCGCTCTCCGAACCCGAGTTCGACTCTGCCCTGTTCCCCCTCGACCACCCTTCTACCATTCCTGAGAGGCCAGTGCCAGATGAGAGACTACAGTCAGATGATTTATCGGCACCAGAGTTTGGGCCTTTTGCCTTTGCAGAGATCATGGTCGGCAGCAATGATGACTGCACCGGAGGTCCCCAACCAGAGCAGACATTCGTCTTGGACCAGGGTGCGATCAACTCCACCCTGATCGCCTCCCTTGACTCAGTTCAGCAGCAGTTGAGGGATCAGGGAGCATTCATGGTCGAGATCCGGCGAGAGATGGAGCAGATGAGAGCCGACCGTGAGCAGCGCGGGGACAGACCCGATGATGCGGCAGCAGCCGCAACCGCAACAGTAGCAGGGCCTCCGAGACCGATGCGGGAGTTGCACAACCCCGGATCGACTTTGACGCATCATTGGGTCATTCTTCCAGCCATCGTGGGGATTTCAAGTTCCCCCCAACACTTTGCAGCTTCTCTCCCGGTTCCATGGGCTTGCCACAGAGGAGACCCATCTCCACCTTCAGGAGTTCTTGATGATCTGCAGCACATTCCACGACATACAGGTGGACCAGGATACCATCCGCATGATTGCCTTCCCCTTCTCACTAGCAAACAGAGCAGCCACCTGGCTGAAACATCTGGGGAAGTTTGTCTACACCTGGGAGCAGCTCCGCACCGAGTACTTGCACAAGTACTACCTATTCGGACGGACGAAAGCATCGAGGGCCCTGATCAGCAACTTCTCCATGCTCCCCAATGAGCAATTCCACGAGGCATGAGAGAGGTTTAGAGAGTTGACAGATAGATGCCCGCACCATGACATCTCGAAGCCGAACCTAGTTTAGAGCTTCTTCAGTGGGCTGACACCAGAGCTACAAGGCCTGGTGAATGCTTCTTGTGGCGGGTCCTATTTCTCCAAGGATCACGATCAGGTCTGGGCCATCTACGAGGAGATGGCAGAGAACTATATGGTGATGTCCTAGACTCGACTCTACACATAGGGACGACCCCAGCCACAGACCATGCAGTACCAGAGGATAGCATGGGTTGATGCCGGTCCATCCACTTCGTCAGCAGCAGCAACACAGGTCGAGTCCACAGCCGCTGACATGGGCATCATCAGCGAGAAGCTGGACCAGATGGAGATTATCGAGAAGAAGCAGTGCCAGGGCATCACGTAGATGGAGAAGATGGCACAGACTCTGAGTGACCTGAAGACACAGCTCATGTGTCTCTAGGAGGCACAGACGGCTTCCCAACCCCGTCTTCAGGCACGAGACGATCCGAGTAGCACCGGCAGCTCGTCCCAGCGCTCCAGCCACCAACAGCCTAGATAGGTTCACCTTGTACAGGCGGAGCCGTACTAGCAGCCGTAGCCCACTTACCAGTCGCTACCATCTCCAGATAGGCAGATGGTGGTATACCAGCCGGATCAGCCTCTGGTAGTACTCCCGCCAGCCCCTTACGAGTCAGAGCCGTTGATGGATGTCAACGGGATTTGGTACGACCGACCCTAGCCCGGTATCCGACGAGACCATCTCGGATTCCGTTGGTCGGCCGGAGGTTCCAGCTTCCAGCAGCAGCCGTCAAGACAGGGTGGCCAGTACAGCCATCAGAGATATCACCAGCAGCAGCAGCCCCCAGTGCATACCCAGCAGCAGTCACAACAGTTTGGTCCTCGTCCCTATCAGCAGGGATATTCTTGGAGGTGCGATTAGCCTCAGCAGCAGCATCATCCACAGTCATACCCCTCTCACCCACAACAGCAGCAGCAACAGCCTCAAACCAACGAGGCTACCCGTCAGGTTCTCATGGGCCACCCTATGAGAACCCTGCCTTAGATGACATAGCCCGCCTCCTTACCGATTAGCGGGCTACATTCAGACGGGAGATGGATGAGTTCAGCCAGGAGATGCAGGACATTGTGAGAGGGAAGGCCGCCATCCCTGCCCAGATATAGCCCAATCCGAACAACCTCAAGAGGAAGTCTGAGCAGGTAGATTTCACAGAGTACGCCACTCCTAGTGATACATTTGGAGATATGTCTGCATATTTGTTTGATATTGATTTTGTCACACTTTGGAGCGGTAGGATGCCAGCAGGCGGTGCCTCGTCTGAGTGACACACCGAGGTCACTTCCAAAGCGCCCGACGAGGAGGAGAGCGGTGCTGATGCCGCAAGAGATGATGACGGTGGTACTGATGCCACCACGGATACTGATCCCACCGGCGGTACTGAGGCCGTCGTTTCACTAGATGGAGGAGGTGGTACTGAGGCCACCGATGTTGCCGAGCCAGAGTGTGGTACTGATGCCGCACGTCTACCAGCCGAGGGTGGTGCTGATGCTACCATTTTCACTTCTGAGAGTCCTGTAGTCTTTCCGTCTGTACATGTATCTCAGGACATTTCTGGCAATAAAGGAAAGGGTTTGTTTTCTTCTGGTCCACCTGTGGTGCTTGATATATGTGTGGATCCGAGCAACCTGGACCCTTTCCTAGTCCTTCATCTGAAAAGGTCCATGTGATCCCCTTCCCTAGAGCTCTTCACATGGGAAAGGGGAAGAAAACCGAAAATCCCAAAAAGAAACAACAAGAAGAGTTCAGCCAGCAGACGATCGACCGATTCCACATTCACCTGACTCTTCAGGAGGCCTTGCAGCACATCCCTCTACTCCAGAGATCGCTCAGAGACAGGACCACCGTTAGGAGGAAGAGGAGGAACCACCATTCAGAGATCCATGTGCTGACCAGAGCCACGTGTTTTGTGATTCAGAACCGTCTGCCGGCCAAGAGGCCAGATTCAGGAGCCTCGTATGTCAGATGCCATATCAGAGAGCAGAGGTTCGACCGCACTTTATTAGACAGCGGTTCTTCGATCAACCTACTTCCGGTAGCCCTTCTCGACCGCTTCGAGTTGGACACTCTACGACAGAGCAGGACAATCCTTCAGTTTGTTGATCGATCTGTTAAGAGGCTGAAGGGGTTGCTGAAGGACATTGTTGTCACGATTCAGGGCTTGCAATTCCCTGTGGACTTCATTGTGTTGGACATGGAGATCCCTGAGTCTGTGACCGATACCCCCACCATTCGAGGTCGCCCGTTCTTGGCCACAGCCAAGGCAGTGACCGACCATGATAGCGGGAAGGTATACTTTCGTGTCAAGGGTGATATTTTAGCTACAAAACCATGCAAAACACATGTATATTTCTGTAAATATCAATAATTTTCAAATTAATTGTATTGTGTAAATATGCATAATGAACATGTTTTTGTGCATAAATAAAAGAATAAAGAAATAAAAGAAAAAGAGCGAGATATTTAGAATAAATATTGAGCGACTTAATCCCAAGGGAGGGCTCAGTATGGGCCTGACCGCATAAAAACCCAAGTAGAGAGAGATAAGGAAGCTCATGTTTGTACATATATACCTGTATATAAATAAAAATATTTTCCTCTAAATAAAACAAAAATATATTTGCATAAATATGTATATATTTGTAAATATAAAATTAAAACAAAAAAGAGAAAATTAAAAAGAAATTAAAAATCCTTCATCCTTGTACATAGACCATGTGTATATTGTTGGACATGTGAGCCCACGACGAACCATTATGCAATAAATGTTATTGCAAATATCATTCCCTGATCTGAAATGTAGAATAAATAATTTGCATATTAGGTCCCTCTGTACAATTAGGGTTATGTACCATGGCCATCTTGATGATCATACAGCTGTTGATTCAATTATTGAATCATAGAGGCTGGTGCTTCGATGAATATCTAAAGAGTTAGATTGAGGACTCATCAAGCACTGTCAAATGATTGTTAAGATGTGATCTCCAGCTTGAGTAGGAGATGGCAATCCTTTCTCACATAGGCTGATATCTGACCAACCTCTTGATGCAGGTCCTCTGCATAGGAATAGAGATTCGGAGGTGTCAGATTAGTTAGGTCAAAGAGTTGACTTAACGAGATCGAGATAACCTAAGTCCTATGTTGAATGATGTCGCAGCATAGGCACGCATCCTCTGATCGGAGACAGATGTATTGCTATATGTCTGAGTATGTATATTTGACAGACCAATAGGTTGATGACCTAACCAAGGTCTATACACCGGCGCGTTGGTGTGCATATAAGGGTATATGAGTAATATGATCTTTCAAAGGGATCATACAGGTTCACTACTGAATCGGAAGACATGAGCTCACTCATGAGATATTGGGAGGAATCAAATTCCGTGCACGGTCGTCTCGCTTTGGAAGCTTGACTGAATTTGTAGGTTTGATATATACTTTTGGAAAGTATATGATCAAGACCTAGGTATGATATATGCTTTTGGAAAGTAAATGATCGATACCAATTCCCAATGATCAAATGAGAAACTTAGTGATCAAACCCTGAAGAAGACAGTGTAAAATTGATCTTGATCTTCGGGTTGACCATGGGTCTTCCAGTATGCAGGATGTACAGGTATTGGGAATACCTGAGGGTGATGTGATCATAAACTATTGTATATCCATGACGCTTCCATTCCGAGGGAGTGATGAAACAGGTCTGGATTTTAGTGACTCCTTTCAGTAGAGAAGCAATCTGATCTTAGTCCAAGTGTTGGACATTGGTCTGAATGAGATTCAGATTCAATGAGAAGATTAGATTTGCGGTCTTGATTTAATCAAGCATCTGTGGGAGGTTCGTAAGATCTGGATTTGAGATAAGATCTCAATATCCAAGTCACTATACGTAGAATAATACAATCGCCCTGTCCTTATCTCCAAGTATCTGCGGAGAAAGCACATTATTCTTGAAAGGGTTCAAGAATAATTCATTAGATGAAATACATATCCAAGCAAGAAGGACTTGATGATTAAATGAGATTTAATTATCAATCATAATATGAATATGATTCATATTGTGAGAATTATTATCCAAGATAATTAAATGGGATTTAATTATCATGGATTAGAGAATGTGGATAATACTATCCGTGATATATGTGTATTATAAATATGATTTATAATACATAAATATTTAAGAGAGAAAATTTATGTAAATAACATTTGTTAATTAATAGTGTGGATTGGATTCACATTAATTAATTAATTAGAAATGTAATTTACAAATTAGTTTGGGTTGTGAATGTGATTCACATATCTTTGATGGCATGATTGAAATATTCACAAATTAATTTGGAATTAATTTGGTGGATATTATTGCAATAATAGTTATTGCAATTTAATTAAGAAATAATAAGATAAATAAAAAGGAGACAAATTAACCACCAAATAAGAGGTGGTGCCACCTATGACTCATTCATAGGTGACGCCCCCTATGATTTAGGGAGGTTAGTTGACTCCCTTTTGTTGTCACATTATCTCTTAATTAGTTAAATTAAATTATGTTAATAATGTTGCAACATATTTTAATTTAAATTAATGTTGTTGGTTTTAACCAACAACAATCATAGCCATTGATTTTACATGGACCAAGCCTGGCCATTGGATCCATGTGTCCCATGGATTGAGATCCATTGGATCCTAAACTAATATAAAAGGAGGGCTAGGGTAGCCTTCCAAGGAACAACATAATCAAGAGTTGTAAATGGTTGCAACTCTCTCTCTCTCTCTCATATTCTCGCCCTCTCTCTTTCTCTCCTCCAAAAGATGGCCGTCCATCTTGTGTTGAGAAAGGAGAGACCTTCTCGGTTTCGCCTTCAACGACTCGGGGATCTCCTTCTTCTTTGGGGCTGCTTGCTCCAAAGGAAGACGATGGATTTCGTATGACGAAATCAGGGTATCCATCGCTTGGATCTTCATCGAGGATTGCGGGAAGGAACGTGACTCATCATCGCGCCCGCAAGTGTGTTCTTCGTGGATCGGACTTAAGACAGGAGGATCTCTACTTTGGGATCTCGCGATCACAACCACGCTTCAAGAGGTATTCCTTATACTTGTGGTTTGATGAAACGATCCGAGAAGTGTTCTCGTGATCATGTGGTTTCATCTTTACTTTTAAAAAAAAATTCTGCGTCTAGCGACTAGTGCGACTAGTCGCCCCGATCGCATACGATGTGATCAACACGCTTCTGTGATGCGCTTGAGGATACTGATATCCTTCAAGTGGTATCAGAGCCAGGTTGAATAAGGTTTTGGATATGATCCATAGACCTTAGACGATTTGGTTCTTGAAAGGGTTGCGAAATTTTTACTGCATTTCAATTTTCGCACCTCTATAAAATTGATTTTATCGGCTCTGTTTAAAACGTTTAAACACAAAATTTCAATTGTATTTTATTCCCCATTAAACAAGGAAATCATAGGACTTGAGTTTACTAAATTTGGACTTAGTTTGCTCAAGATATGGTCTTTTGAATATGCCTATATTCACTGTTGCGGGAACTGCGGATTTGAACGTGATTAATGAAATAATTAGAGTTTTAATACGCCTTGAAATGCATGAATTATCACTTGAGTTCTTTAATAAATCAAATAGGCAATCTTTGGAAACTGAGTTTGCATTTTTTGGATTTAAATTGATCAAGATAAATTAATTTTAGTGATTGGGGGTCACTGCTGGAAATTAACAATTTTGATCTTGAACCTTGTGATATGTCATTCAATTATCATGATGAAAATTAATTGTTAATTTTCTGGAATAATTAGTGATAAATATTTGTGAAATATTTAAAGAGATAATTATTTCATTGAATGACACTTGCTTAAACCACAATGATGAGATATTAGATCTTGATCATTGGTTCATCAATAAACATTGCTTTCATGAAAACCATAGTTTATCCTACAATTGTTGTAGGACAACTTTTACATGAAAAACCCTTTTTGCTTGAATAGGATTGGGGATTTGTCTAGCAAATCTCCTTATAATAAAAAATGTTTTGATTTATATTATATGGTATAATTTTGGTTGAAAAACCGATGAACATCTCAAAGTACATGATGGTCTATCTGGTATTATCCTTTCCCGAGGCGGATGTGGTGCCTAGTCGGAGAGCATTGGGGTCGCGGGTTGCAACGTATGTGGTCCATCCCACTCTCGTCGGTACTGGCCACGACAGCGGGTAGGGACTGTATAATACCGGAGAAAGTCAATGTGTATTTTTCTAATTATTAAAATTCGAATAATACGTATTTTGAGATAATACCTACTATTCAAGTAAAAGATATGTTTGTTAATTGATGATTGGATTGATGATTAATTTAATGTGATTAAATTAATTATATCTAATAAACACTCTATTATGAATAGATGTGTTTTTCCCTTGGAAGAATTAATTATTTGAATATGATTCACGATAATTAATTACAACTTGAATATGAGGTGGAGGATCACATAAGTGACATCCATGGTCTCCCATCAAGGCGAAGGATTCCGTCGCCAGTTGTTGTGTATAGGAGACGCCTGTCAGAAGTGACAAATCCTATATGTGATTTAATTGGATTGGGTTCTTTGCTTCTCGAAAGAGTAAGGTCGTATACGTAGTGACCCCAATATCGAGTCCTCATATTATTGGGGCGATATTGGATTGCATATAGCGAGTATTAAGCCTGTTGACGGTTGGTTCAATTAATGACGGGTCAACATCATCTTAGGGTGGTGGGCCCGGGTGTTAAAGATCAAATTGGGAGATGCAAGTTGGACTTGCAAGACAGAATGTGTTCTCTCTTCTTTTTATTGGAGTCTTAAGTTCTCATATTATTGGGATGCGACGAAGATAGGAAAGGAGATCCCAGATCTTGCTAGAGATATAATGGTAAGAATATCTCTTACATTGAAAGTGATTAAGGGAATGAACTTTCAGTGTTGACAAGGCAAGACAACTTTGATATAAAAAATCCTAAATCAAAGTAAAACATGTATATATAATATATATACCCTTATGCAAATTTCTTATTTCAGATAATTCTTCATTAAACCCACTCAATGTTATACTCAATAATAACCAATAAAATATCATGGATTGGACTCATGATCCAGATATTGTACTTGCAATTGGACACATAATGTATGTAGTTGCAGTGTGCAAGTTTCCTCAACATATTGAGGACTGACAATTAAATAAGACAATAAGACATCACCTTAGGGTTTGTATGTCTCTATAGTCTTGATCTTTCATCGAGTGTACTTTGGAAGTGACATGTCGATGGTGATCGTAATTGTCGAATAATCCTTATAAAATAAAAGAAGATATTTTGGCATACATTTGTGCTCTAAATATTTAATCATGAATGACACGGTTCTCTGCATTATGCAGAATGGTGGCTCGAAAGAGATGATGTATTCAAAATGTTTGAATACCTACCTGAACCTAAGTCTCTAAGAGTTGAGATGTATGTAGATATGATGAGTATCATCATTCTACTATCGATACTCAAGTCATTCATGAAGCTTCATGATATTCATATTGTATGAATTTAATGAAGCATGTATAAATGTTGAAATGCTCTTACATTGAATTCTTTTGAATTTAATATAAGAGATCCTTAGTCTTAAGCAATGGTTGTAGAGATTAAGAGAGCGCGGTGGAAGCATGGGTTGGACCCATGTGAGAAGGAAAGTCAAAGAGTTGATTGTACTTCTGTGACTTCCATATGACATCCAAAGAGTTGGATGAATGCCAATACTGCAAGAAGTTGATGTGTTGATAGTATAACTCTCAAGTCTGTCTAAAATCCTTAGTGAAGGACTCAGATAGAGCATAAGAATAATCTACATATAATCATTGACTTTGACTTTCTTATTTCATAAGATAAAGTCTGACAATTGTATCCCAATCTTCTAATGATATTTGCAATTGGTTGCATATATAAATTAGAAGATTAGAAATTTGATCTTAAGGTTTAGTGGCCATCTACATGGATATTGTTGTAATTGTTGCAGCAATCTCTATTGGATAGATAGACCTCATATTCTCAGTGGGAGAGCCCTTGGTCCTGGAGAATGTCTCTATGACCTAGATAGTAGAGTACACTCATTGTTTGTTTCTAAATGTTGGAAATAAACATGAATTCTGAGATAGAACTATCATAAAGAGTTATGATGGAAATATTTCAGATAGTAATCTAACATCTAGTGGACTCCATGATGAATCCACGATTCATCATCTTAATATCTTGATCTTAGCAAAATCCTCAAGTAAAATCCCAAATAAATGTCCATAAAATCAATAAATTAACAAAATGACTCTTGTAAATAAAATGCACTAATTAATATATATTATATTGTACAAAATAATTTAACAATAAAAAAAAGAAGCCATAAAAATAAAGGAGTTTTTCACATGTAAATAGCCCAAAACATTATGTATTTTTAGTAATTTCATATCAACTCCTTTTTGGCTAAGTCTTTCTCCAACATGTTCATATCAATGTATATAAAAATACAAAAATACAAAACAAATTTTACCTCAAATAAATACTCCTAGATCCCAATGGGAAAAAGCCGTAAAGACCAACTTCCAAGCTAAATTCCCGCTCCGTATGAACTCCAAATTCACCAAACTCACTTTTAAAGTTCAAGTTAGAAAATTATCTATCCAACGGAAGTGGTTTCATTAAAATCGGAGCTCATTTGCAAAAGTTGGGTATTGGGACCTAGATGTACATTGTATACCTTGTATATATTCATTCTTTCTTTAATTTTTATTGTATCGTTCATAATTACTAAAAATACAAAAAATATCATGATTGTTTTGTATTTTAATTATATTATTTTATAGTATTTTTTTGTTGTAAATATCTCTTATTAAAAAGATAAAAAAATACATATTAGAAAAGTAAAAAAATATGTACATGTTGTTTGTCTTCCCTTGTAAATTCTACACTATTTATTTTCTCCTTTTTTATTCTATTGTAATTAAAGTAGCCAACTTTATTTCATTTATTTATTTATTATACACTCTCTACAATAACCACCATTCAACTCATTCTACCACCAACCTCCATTCAACCCCACCATTTTTCTAACTTCTAATTCAACTCCACCATTTTATTAACCTCCATCCCACTCCATCTTAACTCTAACTTGCATTTTTTCCATCTCTTTATATACATTCCATCCTCCTCAATTTGCCTTTGATCCATCTTTATGTGAGGAGAGCCAAGTTCCCAGAGTTGAATCGGTGACAGCGACACAACCGCGGTCGAGCGACGACGGCCCTCTCTCCGGTGAGATCCGTTGGCTTTTGGCCAACATCGCAGCCGCAATTGCGCGTTGCTTGAGCTTATTGTGCGCCGGCAATTCGAGCGAAGACCTGCTCTTGTGAGCACATCATAGGCGATCGTCCATCTTAGGTAATTTTTCTTCTCATTTTATTATCTGGTCATTTTTGCAAATTTTTTTAGCATATCAATTCCTCTCACAAAAATCCATCATTTGTTTATATCTTTATCCTCATCACCACCATCATATTTAGCATCTCCAAATCCATCTACCCCTTGTCACCATTCTTGTTGTGTAAATATTTCCTGTTTAAAGAAAATTTAAAAAATAAAAAAATTTTAAAACAAAAAAAGGTTCTTTCATTACCACCACCATCATCATCTTTATTTTCATGACGTCTTTATCACATTACCATCACCCCACCACATTTTATTTCATCACATTATTTTTTTATCATGTTCACTCCTTGTTTTAACAAAAATTAAAAAAAATTATAAAAAAAAGTTAAAACAAAAAAGGCTTTTTATTACATTACAGTAAAAAAAGAAAAAAAATAAAAAAAAGACACATCAGCGGCGGTGGGAGCAACCACCGCCACCGCCCCACTCTCCACGCCCCCGCGGGTGATCGCCTCCACAGCCCGCCGGCCGCAGCCCTCCAGGCCGCAGCCAGCGGCTCCGTCCCCCCAGCCTTCCTCCGCGCAGCCCCGCGCGGCCGGCCACGCCACTACCGGCCGCTCCTCTCCGCAGCCCTCCAGGCCGCAGCAGCGGCTCTGCCAGCCGCTCGTCCCCCTTCCTCCTCGTCCTCCGCCGTGCCACCTCGGAGACCAGTCGCCGCCTCCGCCAAGCTTCCGCGCCGCCGCGCCCTCCCACGAGTCGCCGCCGGCGCTCTTCCCCTTTGGGTTCAACACCATCGTGCACAGAGGAAGAAGAAGGTCTCTACTTTTTTATTTTTATGTAAAAATTGCATGGTTTTTATTATATGTTTATAATATTGCATATAAGTCCATGTTCATAACTTGCATTGAATTTCATTTTCTGAATTTGCAAAGATACCCCTGTGTTTGACTTTAAATTTGGACATCGTTATTGCATCTTTTTCTTCAATGAAAAATACCTCTGTGATGAGCAACTAATTGTCTACATTTTGACTATTTATTGGTATTTTTGTGACTCACGGGTAATTAATTATAATTGTTTAACTGAAATATTAGATATTTTACCCATTTTGAGCACTTAAATTTATATCTAATGCACGGTTGCTCTAAAAATTCCAAAAATAAGATACTGTCCAAATTTCATCCAAAGGGGAGTTGTCATGTGCCTAAAATAAATCATAGAGTGATTGTAGTATTTGATTTTTAATTAAATCCAAGTACATCCTTTTCATGAAATTTCAAGTCTCCTGGATTCCATATAAACACATCTATATGAGATAATTTTCTCTCTGATTAATTTGATAATGTGGATTTATTAGAAATTATTTACTCACTGCTGCTTTGTTTTCATTAAAAAATCCATAAAAAATTCATATTTTGTCAAAAAATTCTAAAAACATTACTGTAGCTTCCTTTCATCATGTTTGAATTCCATTAATTTTTTCAAGATTTTTGCTTACTGTTTGCGTGAGAAATTGCAAAAATACCCATAAAAAGTGTGCATTTTTAGTTATTGCATTTTAACCCCTAAAATTCTAAAAAAATATGTTTTGCATTCACCACTGGATTAGGATTCTAGAAAAAATACGAATTGGCTAAATTGGACTTCTTTTCCATTAAAATTAATTTGGTCTTGTTTGTGTTTTCTAAGTGTCTTGATTCACTTGCATTTGCATTCTATTTGCATAAAAAATTCTAAAAAAATACTGCACTGAAATCTAGACCTAAGTTTTTTTGAATTAAAACCTAAGTTGTTCCTTTGCCTCCCTGAGTTCGACCCCGGACTTGCCCGGGATATAAATTAAAGCCGAGAAACTCTTCACGGAGATCTTCTCTCGGTTCTGACCGAATCGCTAAGTACACGTATTACAACGTGACCAAATTAAACAACGTATTCAGCGACTCGTCAGATGGCGCCGTTGCCGGGGAGGCAAACGGCTTAGGGATTAGTTTAAAAATTTGGATTTAGATTTCACTTACTTGGGTAGTCTGACCCCCGAGCCACCTTGTATTTATTTCATTTTCCTTTCAATTATTTCTCTTTATTTTTTTGTATATATCTTGTTGTTTATCTCTCTAATATAAATCTCATTTTCCTTGCTAGGGCCCGGTGGACTTGGAGTGCACCGGAGGTCGACGGACGCGACGCGCACCGACTGCTGAAGTGCGAGGAGGAATTAATTTATCTTCGAGAGAATTTTTGTAAATTTTTGTAATTATTTAGGTAGTTGCTCCTTTATAGCGGCTCTTGTTTGAGAGCTCGCGTGTGTAAAAAAGACTTGGACATTTGTGGTGTGTCGAGACCTGTTTCACTCTCCGGTGAGGGTGGGGCTCGACTTGAGTGGCGAAACTAAGGATTAGGCACACGGTAGTTTAGAATCAAATTTGTTTGTGCCCATCGTAAGTTAGGCCACACATATCTTAGAAGATTCACATATCTTATAAGATTCATAATGAGACGCACATAGACATGTACTACTTAGCTCAAATTCAATCAATTCTTCCCCGCTAATAGTATACTGTTTAGGTGCGGTTTTTCTCGATCTGCATGCATTTAGTGTAACATTTATAAATTCTGTTCTGCATAACGCATGAAGAGTGCTGGGATTCACTGTAAGTATACCTTCTTCTGAGCATGCATCATAGTTTCTCGTTTGCATTCTGATTTCCGATTCCCCTCTTGTTTTACAACTTAAGGTCAAAAGGAAATTGGGACTGAACGGT
This sequence comes from Ottelia alismoides, assembly GCA_037367405.1. Taxonomy (NCBI): domain Eukaryota; kingdom Viridiplantae; phylum Streptophyta; class Magnoliopsida; order Alismatales; family Hydrocharitaceae; genus Ottelia; species Ottelia alismoides. Next base: position 108,964 of record JAZKJV010008343.1, on the reverse strand, counting down.
AGACGTGCTTGTGTGTAAACATAAATTTCAAATGATAACCTAACTCTAAAATTGGGACTGAATTGAGCAGGTCGATTTAAAATAATTGGAATAAAAAGAACCCTTGTTCGGGTGCATAAAGCCCTCATTGTTTGTTTTACTTGCAAGTGAGAGAGAGACGACCCTAGGATAGAGCCAAGTCTGGATTTCTTACTTACTACTGGTCCTTTATTTTCAGGCGATTAGCTACTTTTCAGTGAGGAATACGGGTAGCCGTATTTATACGGTACGGACTTCCTTAGCAGAGTGGGAGGTTTAGAGGGCGCTTTAGTCCTCAAGGAACGGGCTTCGGCTTGTACTTACTCCTATACTGGCTGAAAGTAGGCCAAACTAGTCGTAAGAACCGGGTAAGTCTGTAGGAAAATACGGGCACCTAACAGCTCGTTAATCTTTCCAAGATTGTATTCTCACCAACTAAAATTGACAAGATAATTCGGCCGAACTCTTACGGCCTTCACGTGTTGCGTTGGTGAAATCGAGGGTTTGGATTGTGTTTGCATTGTGTGAGTTTACTCCGCACATTTACGTGCACCGTAGAACTAGCACCTCATTGAAATATCGTGTTCTAATCGGTTCTTTTGACATTGAAGATGACTGATTGGGGGGATAATTATTCGGACCTTGCGAATTTCCCGTTGAACCCTCCAAGAAGTATGTTTTCACATGTCCATGCGCAACATGGACCAACCTGGACTCATGACCCTCTTGAGCCCAGGATCACCCACTCTCGGGATGGTTACTCTCAAACCATTCCCTTTCTCTCTTCCCACCTCACCGAGGAAGACCTTCGCCTCGATGAGAATATCTTGTTTCATAAATCCTCTTCTAATCAAGAACACATTGCTGATTCAGGCCATATAGAAGACACAAGTAAAATGCCTCCAAAGAAGAAAGAAGAGGAAGAAGAGAACAATGAAGACCCAATGAAAATGATACTTGCCAGATTAGCTGCATCTGAGCAGCAACAAGCATTATTGAGAGCTCAGTTAGGACAGTTAAATGTTGGGGTCCAACTACCAATGGATGCGGCATACAACCCCGGACAATATCAAATTCATAACTACTTGAGTCCGGTCGAACCCACTGTTGACTTTGAGTTGAAGCCGCACTTTCTGAACCTGCTGCCACATTTTGATGGGAATGCTTCTGAGGAGCCATATGCATTCCTAAGGGACTTTGAGCTCATCTGTGCTAACCTCAAACATAATAATGTTAGCCAGGATTATATTAGGCTCAAAGCCCTTCCATTTGCCTTGGGTGGAAAAGCCGATTACTGGGTGAAAAATCTTGGAATCATCATCACCACTTATGCCCAGTTCAAGGACCTATTCCTAAAGAAGTTCTACCCGTTGAGTAGAACTAACATGATGAGGACGCGAATTACGAGTTTTTCCCAGTTACCCCATGAAGCCTTCTGTGATGCTTGGGAAAGATTCAAGGACATCCTGCAGAAGTGTCCTTGTCATGGATTAGATGACAATATCTTGGTCCAATCCTTCTTCACTGGTCTCAACCCTGAGATGCAGGGTTTAGTGAGCGCAACCTGTGGAGGCAGCTATACATCACGAGGAGCGGATACCGTCTAGAGGGTATTCGAGCAAATGGCTGAAACTAGCCGCTCACAGATGGCCAGCAGGGCCTATACACCATCCCCCAGTTCACTCTCATTTGGAGGGGGAAAATCAGCTGTAGTTGATCTCTCTCAGGACGTGATCCCTAGCATGGGACTTCTTGCTGACAAGCTTACTGTAGTCGAGAGGATCGACAGGAGGATTGATGAGTTAGATCGGAGTGTCTCCAAACTTCCAAAACAGATGGAGGAGTTGACTGAGAAGGTATCTAAGATAAAGATACCTGCCGTGACTGCACCCTCTGCTCCCGTATACCGAGTTCACCATGTTCAGGAGCAGTTGGTGTCAGGGCAACCCCAGCCGTGGGAGCAGGACCCATCCTACACCCACTCTTTCCAGCAGCCACCTCCATTAGCAGAGACAGTTCAGGAGGAACCTCCACCGGTTTGGGAGGTGAATGGAGTATGGTATACTCAGGACCCTGCCAGGCAGGGAAGTACGGGAGACCGACAGACCTACCAGCGTCCCCCGACCTTTCACAACACCGCATTCACCTCTGCACCACCTCCTTCACAGCAGAGCCCTGGATTCCAGCCACCCCAGCAGCAGAGGCAACAGTACCAGCAGCATGGCCGACAGGGCCATTACCATGCAGGCCAGCAGGGTCCGCAACCCCAGCAGCAGCAGCAGAGGCAGTACTCTGGCCAGCAGGGCCAATCTTCCCGTTCTTCTTCCCAGTCTTATCCACTTCCTTCTTCGTCTAGTCCCATGGATATTCAGCAGCAGATACTCGACGAGCTACGTTCCTACAGGAACGAGATTCAAGACTTACGAGTGGATGTCAACCGCCTGTCCAGATGGCGAGACGAGCAGACTGCACCCTCTACCTCTATCCCAGCCCAAGTTCAGGCTAACCCCAATAGCCTGAACAGATCTAGTTCTCATCAGCACTTTGGTCAGGTATACTATTCAGCATCTCCTAGATCTGAACATGAGATTCTTTTGTGTGACGAGGCTAACCACATGTCACTCAGGAGCGGAAGGACCGTGACCGTACCTGACCGGGCGAGGGATACGAGGAGGGGCATCTCTAAAGCTCTACCTGAGGAGTCTTCAGAAGACGAGGAGGAGAGGCATCATATTTCTGAGCCCCATCAGCACCAATCGAGGATTTCCACTCAGGGAGCCGAGAGGAGGAGGAGAGCACGTATGCAGCATCGTCATCATGGATATTCTTCTGAGTCTACGGAGGACCTTGCATCTCCGGTTGTGGCAGATACCACTCTAGCTTCTATTCCACAACCTGTAGTAGATAGTTTAGACTTTGAGTCCATGTTGCATCAAAAAGATTCTTGTATGAAGAACTCTGTTTCCGTTAATGCAAAGAATGATCTTTCAGTTCATGATTCAGACTCTTCATCTTCAGTTTCTCTAGCTTCAATCCCTTTCCCCCGTGCTCTTACGGCAAGAAAGCGCATCAAAAAGATTCAGAAAGATGACCCCGATATGGCACGGTTTTGTAAAGAAAATATCACAGTCAAGGTGCCATTTGATGAATATGTGGCTAACCATCCTGCCTTCCAAAAATACCTTAAGGTGAGATGCACACCTACAAGGGTTAGCAGGAAGAAAGATAACCGAAATATAAAGACACATTTCTTATCGGTAGCCACAACCTATTGTCTCAAGAATCAAACTTTGCCAAGGAAAAAGAGAGACATGGGTGCTCATTATGTGGAGAGTCGTATTGACGACATTGCGTTTGCACGCACACTCTTAGATAACGGTTCTTCGATCAACTTACTTCCCTTAGCATTGTATCAGAAATTGGAGTTGGGACCACTTCGCAAATCTAGAGCCTTACTCCAATTCGCTGATCGATCAGTGAAGAGACCTAAGGGAGAAGTGAAGAACGTCGTTATCTCGATTGAGGGGCAGAACTATCAGGTGGACTTCACAGTCTTCGACATGGAGACCCCCAATCATTGGAGAGAATCTCAGATCATTCTTGGGCGGCCCTTCCTTAGGACCGCAGGCGCAGCTTTCGATTATGGTACGGGAATGATGAAGTTCCGTTCTCCAGGCGGAGAAGTGAACCTTGAGATGAAGCAAACCAAGTGTCAGCGATCCGATTCAGAGAGTAGCACAGAGTACTCATCTTCAGAGGCAGATTGCAGTATGATTACCACAGTTGGAATTTGGGGACAAATTTCTTCAGGACAGAGCGAGTCCCTTTCATCTGGAAAGGGTATAGTGGATAATGCAGTTTGTCAGGTGTTGTTTGATCTTATGGGAGATGCATCAACCTATTCCCATGATGACACAGAGATCCATCTGGATCTGTCAGTTCCATCCCCTTCAGAACGATCATGGGATATAGATGATGAGTCGGACGCGGCTTTGGCCGAACTACCGCGTTTCTTTGGCGATCCGACTCCCGATACTTCTGATTTGGTGGCGAGTACTACTCAGCTTAGCCCACCTTCATGCAGCACGGAACCAGATTCAGATTCAGTTCAGCCAGATCTGCTTGATGATACCACATTGCCAGAACTGAAATCACTACCTCCTACACTTAAGTATGCCTTTCTTGCGGGACCCAAAGAGAGATATCCTGTCATCATTAGCTCAGACTTGACTTTAGAACAGGAGTCTAGGTTGTTAGAGGTCTTAGAGAGGAACCGCAAAGCAATAGGCTGGACAGTGTCGGATCTCGTGAGCATCAACCCCGCTCTCTGCTCGCATCACATTTTTACTGAGGATAATATGAGACCTTCCCGTGAGTTCCAAAGGAGACTTAACCCCAATCTACGGGAAGTAGTGAAGAAAGAAATTGAGAAATGGTGCAAAGCAGGGTTTATATACCCTATTTCTGACTCCAAGTGGGTGGCCCCACTTCATGTTGTCCCGAAGAAGTCGGGAATTCAGATGGTCACCAACGAGGAGGGGGTAGAGATCGCGACACGAGTACCTACGTTGTGGCGTGTCTGTGTTGACTACAGGCGCCTGAATGCTGCGACCAAGAAAGATCACTTTCCCTTGCCTTTTATTGATCAGATCTTGGAGAGACTAGCAGGGAAAGAGTTCTTCTGTTTTCTTGATGGGTACTCAGGCTACAACCAGGTGGCCATAGCCCCTGAGGACCAGGAAAAGACCACATTTACTTGTCCATTCGGCACTTATGCTTTCAGGCGCATGCCATTCGGGCTCTGCAATGCCCCGGGCACATTTCAGCGGTGCATGATAGCCATATTTGCCGAGATGGTGGGAGATTTCCTGGAAGTATTCATGGATGACTTCTCGGTTCATGGTGATTCTTTTGATACATGTTTAGCGCACTTGGACCGAGTCCTCACGAGGTGTAGAGAGGTGAATCTGGTACTCTCTTGGGAGAAGAGTCACTTTATGGTGACGGAGGGTATCGTGTTGGGGCATGTCATCTCCAAAAGAGGAATGGAGGTTGACCCTGCCAAGGTGGAGGTGATCAAGAAACTCGATCCACCTACCAACGTGAAGTCAGTGCGATCATTCTTAGGGCATGTTGGATTCTATAGAAGATTCATTCAGGATTTTTCAAAGATCGCCCACCCACTGACTGAGCTCTTAGGGAAAGACACAGAGTTCATTGTAGATCACAGGTGTCTGGAGGCCTTTGAGCTCTTGAAGAGGAAGATTTGTGCCTCGCCTATCCTACAAGCTCCTGACTGGTCTCTTCCCTTTGAAATCATGACTGATGCTTCAGATTTTGCTATAGGAGTTGTGTTAGGACAACGGCGAGAGGGGATTCCGTTTGCACTTCATTATGCGAGCAAAGTTTTAGATCCTACACAGAAAAATTATACAGTGACTGAAAAGGAAATGCTCGCGGTAGTATGGGCCCTCGAGAAGTTCAGATCATATATTTTGGGCTCTAAGGTGACAATTTATACAGATCACACAGCCATTCGATACTTAATGGAAAAGAAGGACGCAAAGGCGCGTCTTCTTAGGTGGATTTTACTCCTCCAGGAATTTGATTTGGAGGTAAAGGATAAACCTGGAGTGAAGAATGTTGTGGCTGATCACCTTTCTCGGATTGAACTTAAGGATTCTCCTTATTTTGAGCGGATTAGAGAGACCTTCCCAGATGAGTCAATTTGTGTTATTGATTCACTCCCGTGGTATGCCAACATGGTGAACTATCTTGTCTCCAAGCAGGTTCCCCATGGTTGGACTAGGAGCAGCATTGATCGACTGAAGTCGGATTCGAGGAGATACCACTGGGACGATCCTTTCCTTTTCTTCGAAGGACCGGATTGTGTTTGGAGAAGGTGTATTCCTCAGGAGGAATACCAGAGTGTCCTCACATATTGTCATTCACTTGAGGCTGGAGGGCACCATTCGGGAAAGAGAACCGCTCACAAAGTACTTCAACGTGGATTGTATTGGCCGACCTTGTTTAGAGATGCCATTGATTTTGTGCGGTCGTGCCCGATTTGTCAAAGGATGGGAGGGACAGTTGGACAGAGAGATGAGATGCCTATGCAACCGATGATTATTTGTGATGTTTTTGATGCATGGGGCATAGATTTTATGGGTCCCTTTCCCAACAGCCAAGGACATGAGTACATATTGTCGGCGGTTGACTATTTATCCAGGTGGGTGGAGGCTATCCCAACCCGAACCGCAGACAGCAAGACTGTCTGTAAGTTTGTGAGAGATCATATTATTGCTAGGTTCGGGGTGCCAAAAGTTTTGATATCTGATGGGGGTAGCCATTTTGTGAATCGAGATATGAGATCTTTAGTTAAGGACAATGGATTTGAGCATAGAGTTACTAGTCCATGCCACCCACAGTCCAACGGCATGGCAGAGGTTTCGAACAGAGAGGTGAAGAGTATTTTACAGAAATTGGTTCGTCCCGATAGGAAGAACTGGTCTCAGCTTTTGGACCAAGTTCTTTGGGCCTATAGGACAGCCTACAAGACACCATTGGGTACTTCACCATTTAGAATGATCTATGGCAAGCCATGCCATTTGCCTACAGAATTGATTCATAAATCCGAATGGGCAATTAAGAAGATTAACTGGAGTTGTCACCTAGGGAAGCTTTGTCGAGACTTGAACTTGAACGAGCTCGTGGAAATCCGAAACAGGGCATTTGACAACAGTTTGATTTATAAGGACAAAGTAAAGAGATGGCATGATCAGCACATTAGGTGCAAAGACTTTGTCCCTGGACAAAAGGTATGGTTGTTCATTGCCAGGTTGAAGATGTTCCATGGGAAGCTCAAATCTAAATGGACGGGTCCCTTTGTTGTTAAGAAAGTGCATGAGAATGGAAGTGTAGAGATAGCTGATCTCACAGATGGTGCATAGTCTCATGTGGTAAATGGACAACTGTTGAAGCATTTTGTGGATTCAAAAGAGCAGTTAGTCCAAGTCGAGGTCATCAACTTCATGCAGAGCGAGCACAGAGCAGATACATCATATTACTCATCATGAAGAGGCAGCATCAAGATTCAACATCTTAGAAGATTCATTCCTCTTGTACATTCGCCCTTCTTTGTATATTCTCCAGATCACATCGGTTCTTATACTTAGGCTTACCAAGAGCCTAAGTATAGGGGGAGCCGATGCCCTCCATATGTATACTCATCCATTTCTCTTCTTGACCTCGTCCGCCCCATTTTTGCTCTTCTTCTACACTTAGGCTGTCCAGAGCCTAAGTATAGTGGGGCGGATCGACTTCTATACTGATTATTATTTTAGCCATCCTACGCTTAGCACGAGCTATTTTTTTTCTCTCGCTTCTTGTGCCATGAGGACATAGCACATGCTAAGTATAGGGGGGCGTGTATATATTACATATATACTTTACCCATAGCTCGTACTTTCACGTATTTTTGTATATATTATACAATAATTACGGGGTGGGTAAAAAAACTTTTTCAAAAAAAATGTGTTTTTTGTTCTCTTTTCTTATTTGCTCTAAAAAATTTTTCAAAAAAAAAGGTGTCCTTTCTTATTTATCTATATTTTTTCAAAAAAAAGAGATAAAAAACTTTTCAAAAAAAATCCTATTTTTTAAAAAAATCCTTTCTTATCTACCTATCTTTCAAAAAAAACTCTTGAAAAAAAAGAGAGAAAAACTTTTCCAACAAAAAAAATTTTCTTTGCCCTTGTTTGTCAAAAAAAACTTTTTGTAAAACTAAAAAAAATCATAAAAACACTAAAAAAACTAACTAATAAGTTGGTTTAACCCCTGACACATTCACTTTCACACAAGACTAGTAATGTTCAAGAACACTTGGTTTATGAGGTCTTGATATTTTGAGTTAACCAGCCTTAGTCATTAGGGTCCTTGACTTAATTATTCACATTTCCCTAGTTTGAAAGATTTGTATGCTATATTGCATGCTTAGTCTCTACCTTAAGAATATGATCAGCACCTCACATACACGACTGCAGTTATGATGATATGAGTTGAAATTTCACTTGAGGATCTGGGATGAGGGATTTGAGTTTGGACTTGATTTAATGATGCTCGAGGATGGGATAAAATCAATGAAGGCTTCATGAAACTTGAGTGTCAGCATCTTTAGCCAGTATGAGAACATGGTTCTTGTACTATCTCTTGACATTTACCTATGTGCCAGGGTGTGATAAAATAAAAAAATGTTGATCAGTGTGCGCCAACTCTTGGTAAAAGCAGTGGAGCTAGCCAAAAATACTACAAATCAATGAAATGTCAAAGAAAAGCTCTCATTCCACAAAGTCAATTATCAAAAGAGCTTCCACCAAAGGCGAGCGCTCCCAACCATTTCAAAAGTGTCCACTTGGACAACCGCTATTAGGACCAGGAGTCGGGCTTGCACCAAAAAAGGGCTCTGCATCGTAAATGCTACAAATCTGGGTGTAGAAGGTATAATAGATACTCAAAAAAGGCACACCCCGGTGTACTCCCAGGAAAACAAGTGCAGACGGCTCCAGCTTCTCTTGACGGACGCACTGATCAACACCAAAAAAAATGCGTTGAGTAATAAGGCACTTGAGAGGATCCTTGTTCCAATGAGAGGGAGAGAAGAAATGACACAATCCTATGCCCTCCATCAACTGGCCTTCCATCTACACTTTTAAGTCTGACAACTAAAGAGACGGTGGATTGGATTCAAGAAATGGTTTATTCCCTAGTGTTGAGGATCGGGTCCATAGGAGAGTCTCTTGGACTGGAACCTTGGGTGACGTTGTGACTCTACTCTTGTAACTGCGGTCAACACTTAAAGTCATATCCCTACTTTATATGTATACAAAGAGAGTCTGATGATTAGGGAAATTGGGTACCTTTTAACTAGAGCTTGGTTCAGCTTAGAATTTTAAGATCTCTAAAACCGAGAGTTCTTGAACGGATCAAGTCTCGTATTCACATGCACAAGTCAGGGATTAACCCAACTTATTCATTCTTTATTTGCTCGAGGACTAGCAAAGTTTAAGTCTAGGGGGGTGATGAATCCACGATTCATCATCTTAATATCTTGATCTTAGCAAAATCCTCAAGTAAAATCCCAAATAAATGTCCATAAAATCAATAAATTAACAAAATGACTCTTGTAAATAAAATGCACTAATTAATGTATATTATATTGTACAAAATAATTTAACAATAAAAAAAAGAAGCCATAAAAATAAAGGAGTTTTTCACATGTAAATAGCCCAAAACTTTATGTATTTTTAGTAATTTCATATCAACTCCTTTTTGGCTAATTCTTTCTCCAACATGTTCATATCAATGTATATAAAAATACAAAAATACAAAACAAATTTTACCTCAAATAAATACTCCTAGATCCCAATGGGAAAAAGCCGTAAAGACCAACTTCCAAGCTAAATTCCCGCTCCGTATGAACTCCAAATTCACCAAACTCACTTTTAAAGTTCAAGTTAGAAAATTATCTATCCAACGGAAGTGGTTTCATTAAAATCGGAGCTCATTTGCAAAAGTTGGGTTTTGGGACCTAGATGTACATTGTATACCTTGTATATATTCATTCTTTCTTTAATTTTTATTGTATCATTCATAATTACTAAAAGTACAAAAATATCATGATTGTTTTGTATTTTAATTATATTATTTTATAGTATTTTTTTGTTGTAAATATCTCTTATTAAAAAGATAAAAAATACATATTAGAAAAGTAAAAAAATATGTACATGTTGTTTGTCTTCCCTTGTAAATTCTCCACTATTTATTTTCTTCTTTTTTATTCTATTGTAATTAAAGTAGCCAACTTTATTTCATTTATTTATTTATTATACATTCTCTACAATAACCACCATTCAACACATTCTACCACCAACCTCCATTCAACCCCACCATTTTTCTAACTTCTAATTCAACTCCACCATTTTATTAACCTCCATCCCACTCCATCTTAATTCTAACTTCTATTTTTTCCATCTCTTTATATACATTCCATCCTCCTCAATTTGCCTTTGATCCATCTTTATGTGAGGAGAGCCAAGTTCCCAGAGTTGAATCGGTGACAGCGACACAACCGCGGTCGAGCGACGACGACCCTCTCTCCGGTGAGATCCGTTGGCTTTTGGCCAACATCGCAGCCGCAATCGCGTGCTGCTTGAGCTTATTGTGTGCCAGCAATTCGAGCGAAGACCGTGCTCTTGTGAGCACATCATAGGCGATCGTCCATCTTAGGTAATTTTTCTTCTCATTTTATTATCTGGTTATTTTTGCAAATTTTTTTTAGCATATCAATTCCTCTCACAAAAATCCATCATTTGTTTATATCTTCATCCTCATCACCACCATCATATTTAACATCTCCAAATCCATCTACCCCTTGTCACCATTCTTGTTGTGTAAATATTTCCTGTTTAAAGAAAATTTAAAAAATAAAAAAAATTTAAAACAAAAAAGGTTCTTTCATTACCACCACCATCATCATCTTTATTTTCATCACGTCTTTATCACATTACCATCACCCCACCACATTTTATTTCATCACATTATTTTTTATCATGTTCACTCCTTGTTTTAACAAAAATTAAAAAAAATTATAAAAAAAAAGTTAAAACAAAAAAAGGCTTTTTATTACATTACAGTAAAAAAAAGAAAAAAAATAAAAAAAAGACACAGCAGCGGCGGTGGGAGCAACCACCGCCACCGCCCCACTCTCCACGCCCCCGTGGGTGATCGCCTCCACAGCCCGCCGGCCGCAACCCTCCAGGCCGCAGCCAGCGGCTCCGTCCCCCCAGCCTTCCTCCGCGCAGCCCCGCGCGGCCGGCCACGCCACTGCCGGCCGCTCCTCTCCGCAGCCCTCCAGGCCGCAGCAGCGGCTCCGCCAGCCGCCCGTCCCCCTTCCTCCTCGTCCTCCGCCGTGCCACCTCGGAGACCAGCCGCCGCCTCCGCCAAGCTTCCCGCGCCGCCGCGCCCTCCCACGAGTCGCCGCCGGCGCTCTTCCCCTTTGGGTTCAACACCATCGTGCACAGAGGAAGAAGAAGGTCTCTAGTTTTTTATTTTTATGTAAAAATTGCATGGTTTTTATTATATGTTTATAATATTGCATATAAGTCCATGTTCATAACTTGCATTGAATTTCATTTTCTGAATTTGCAAAGATACCCCTGTGTTTGACTTTAAATTTGGACATCGTTATTGCATCTTTTTCTTCAATGAAAAATACCTCTGTGATGAGCAACTAATTGTCTACATTTTGACTATTTATTGGTATTTTTGTGACTCACGGGTAATTAATTATAATTGTTTAACTGAAATATTGGATATTTTACCCATTTTGAGCACTTAAATTTATATCTAACGCACGGTTGCTCTAAAAATTCCACAAAAAAAAAGAATGATGCCTTGATATGTGATTAAGATACTGTCCAAATTTCATCCAAAGGGAGTTGTCATGTGCCTAAAATAAATCGTAGAGTGATTGTAGTATTTGATTTTTAATTAAATCCAAGTACATCCTTTTCATGAAATTTCAAGTCTCCTGGATTCCATATAAACACATCTATATGAGATAATTTTCTCTCTGATTAATTTGATAACGTGGATTTATTAGAAATTATTTACTCACTGTTGCTTTGTTTTCATTAAAAAATCCATAAAAAATTCATATTTTGTCAAAAAATTCTAAAAAATTTAGTGTTGCTTCCTTTCATCATGTTTGCATTCCAGTAATTTTTTCAAGATTTTTGCTTACTGTTTGCGTGAGAAATTGCGAAAATACCCATAAAAAGTGTGCATTTTTAGTTATTGCATTTTAACCCCTAAAATTCTAAAAAAATATGTTTTGCATTCACCACTGGATTAGGATTCTAGAAAAAATACGAATTGGCTAAATTGGACTTCTTTTCCATTAAAATTAATTTGGTCTTGTTTGTGTTTTCTAAGTGTCTTGATTCACTTGCATTTGCATTCTATTTGCATAAAAAAATCTAAAAAAATACCGCTCTGAAATCTAGACCTAAGTTTTTTTGAATTAAAACCTAAGTTGTTCCTTTGCCTCCCTGAGTTCGACCCCGGACTTGCTCGGGATATAAATTAAAGCCGAGACACTCTTCACGGAGATCTTCTCTCGGTTCTGACCGAATCGCTAAGTACACGTATTACAACGTGACCAAATTAAACAACGTATTCAGCGACTCGTCACTCCACAAAATTAGAAAATTAATGAATGGTTCATTAAGATTTCTAACACTGAAAATCAAACCTTACAAGATCAATAGGAGGATGAAGATCATTTGACAATGATCTGGCATCAAGTCTTGGACATTTATCTATTGATTTGATCAATAGACTAGTAAGATATGAAACTTTAAAATGTCTAAAATTGCAAATCTTACATACTTGTGAATATTGTATTCAAAGAAAAAATGTCCAATAGACCCTTCTCTTAGGAAAGGTGCAAGATGTCAAGGTATTCAGGATTTCAGACATATTGATGTATGTGGATCATCTGTATCATAGTGAACATTATGGATATGTGATATCTATTGATGATTATGTATGATATGAGATTTCTTCTCTTCACCTGAGAAACCTTTGAAATGTTCAAAGATTTCACAATTTTGGTTTAGAGCCAAAATTTGGAGAAAGATGAAATGAATTTGATCTAACCTAGGTAGCTTGTACCTGCTGGATAAAATTCAAAGAATACCTTATGGAGATATGAATACCATTTCTATCTCAATCCTCCTAATACACCTAAACTCAGTGGAGTTGTAGGGAGATACAATTGGATCATGTGTGACATGATTTGATCAATGATAAATTTTATCATAATTATCCTCTTAGTTTCCAGGCATATATGTGTAGTAGAGACTACAATATATATCCTTAATGAGGTTCCATGCATGTAAGCTGGAATCTAGCACTTGAGAGTGCTACTTCATTAGGAAAATAAAGGATGGTATTGGATACCTACTTTACAACCTTGAGATTCTTAAAAGATCTCATATCTGAGAATGTGATTCTGAGAGGATGACTCTCTTGAGAATCAAGATGAATATGAAGTGCATGAACTCATTTAATCTTGAGAAGATGATGAGGCTCCTGAAATCGGAAACTAAAAGTATAATTAAAAATGAAGCACTAATACCTCTTCAAATGAATTTGAGGATGTATTCCATGTGTCGGTTAAATCTGACAATGATCGGACCTTCATGTGATGAAGCTCCCGAAGATCATGACATGGAAAGATGGATATTAGCAATAAAGTCTAAAGTAGACCTCATATACAAGTGTTGTATATGGACCCTCGAGGATCCACCTATAAGGGTTAGACCCATTAAGATGTAAATGGATCTTCAAGAGAAAGGGAACCTGATGAGAAGGTAGAGACCTTCAAAGCTTGGTTCGTAGCCATGAGCTACACACCGGAAGAGAAGACATTGCTTGCAATGAGACTTGCTCTTCGGAAACCATGCTTGAAATCATCAGAATATTGCTAACCTTAGCTACACAACTTGACTATTGCATCTTCAGGATGTAAGTCAAGATTGCATTCCTCTAAAGAATACCTCTCTAAGGATATTCACATAAAGTAGCCCCAGGGCTTCATGATTGAGGAATGCAAGGTGTGCAAGCTAAAGAAATCCATCTGTGGACTCAAATAAGCTTCTTGAAGTTGGAACATAAGATTTGATGAAATTATAAATGTTATGATTTCAAATAGAATATTGATGTACCATATGAAGCTTAATGGGAGTGCCATTGTGTTCATCGTGCTAAATGTAGATAATATCCTAATCATTTGGAATGATATAAGGATGATAATAAGTGTTTTATAGACTGGTTATTCCATACCTTGAGATATGATCTCAAGAATACCTCTTGGATCTTAGTTCTGAAGTTGTTCAGAAGCAAAGAAAAGAGGGTATTGGGACTGTCACATTTGTAGTACACCTTGGACGTATTCCATTCTTGGAAATTCCAAGAAAGGCTTCCTTCCCTTGAGATTTGGTACTGACCTATCTAAAGGGATAGCACCTCAAAGAGTTGAGGAAGTGAATGCTAGAACTGCTTGCACTTGTGCATCAGTTACGGAAAGCTAAGTGTATGCTAGATGTGTACAAAAGCCAGATATCTGTCATGCAATGGGAGTAGTAAACTGTTACTAATCCTACTATGGAGAAAGAACACTTGATTGCAGTAATAACAAAATCTTCATAGATGACAAGATTTTTTGAGATAATGATCTCAAAGTCTTATCTTCAAGAGATTAAGACTTTATAGATAGAGATCTAAAAGGTCTTAACTGTGGATACCTTGAGAGATAGTGATCTCCTAAAAAAAGGGTATTCTGATAAGGATTATGGAAATACTGGTTATAATAGTTATTGAGTAATAGTGTCAAGGACACTATAACTGCTTTGACTAGATTGAGTATTGGATGCATTAGATGCAACATTCGCATTGGATGCGAGCACTGTTACCTAGGGATATGCAAGTGCCGTAAAAGGACTTGGCATAATCTTCTGGGAATAGAGTGACTGATCAGCTTACCTAGCTATTTTCTAAATAGCCTATGATTCTCACATGAGTGTGGGTTTAAATGATTAGCCCATTAATGGCTCTTTGGGCTAGTGGGAGATTGTTGGACATGTGAGCCTACGGCGAGCCATTATGCAATAAATGTTATTGCAAATATCATTCCCTGATCTGAAATAAAGAATAAATAATTTGCATATTAGGTCCCTCTGTACAATTAGGGTTATGTACCATGGCCATCTTAATGATCATACAGCTGTTGATTCAATTATTGAATCATAGAGGCTAGTGCTTGGATGAATATCTAAAGAGTTAGATTGAGGACTCATCAAGCACCGTCAAATGATTGTTAAGATGTGATCTCCAGCCTGACTAGGAGATGGCAATCCTTTCTCACATAGGCTGACATCTGACTGACCTCTTGATGCAGGTCCTCTGCATAGGAATAGAGATTCGGGGGTGTCAGATTAGTTAGGTCAAAGAGTTGACTTAACGAGATCGAGATAACCTAAGTCCTATGTTGAATGCTGTCACAGCATAGGCACACATCCTCTGACCGGAGACAGATGTATTGCTATATGTCTGAGTATGTATATTTGACAGACCAATAGGTTGATGACCTAACCAAGGTCTATACACCGGCGCGTTGGTGTGCATATAAGGGTATATGAGTAATACGATCTCTCAAAGGGATCATACAGGTTCACTACTGAACCGGAAGACATGAGCTCACTCATGAGATATTGGGAGGAATCAAATTCCGTGCACGGTCGTCTCGCTTTGGAAGCTTGACTGAATTTGTAGGTTTGATATATACTTTTGGAAAGTATATGATCAAGACCTAGGTATGATATATGCTTTTGGAAAGTATATGATCGATACCAATTCCCAATGATCAAATGAGAAACTTAGTGATCAAACCCTGAAGAAGACAGTGTCAAATTGATCTTGATCTTCGGGTTGACCATGGGTCTTCCAATATGCAGGATGTACATGTATTGGGAATACTTGAGGGTGATGTGATCATAAACGATTGTATATCCATGACGCTTCCATTCCGAGGGAGTGATGAAACAGGTCTGGATTTTAGTGACTCCTTTCAGTAGAGAAGCAATCTGATCTTAGTCCAAGTGTTGGACATTGGTCTGAATGAGATTCAGATTCAATGAGAAGATTAGATTTGCGGTCTTGATTTAATCAAGCATCTGTGGGAGGTTCGTAAGATCTGGATTTGAGATAAGATCTCAATATCCAAGTCACTATATGTGGAATAATACAATCGCCCTGTCCTTATCTCCAAGTATCTGCGGAGAAAGCACATTATTCTTGAAAGGGTTCAAGAATAATTCATTTGATGAAATACATATCCAAGCAAGAAGGACTTGATGATTAAATAAGATTTAATTATCAAGCATAATATGAATATGATTCATATTGTGAGAATTATTATCCAAGATAATTAAATGAGATTTAATTATCATGGATTAGAGAATGTGGATAATACTATCCGTGATATATGTGTATTATAAATATGATTTATAATACATATATATTGAAGAGAGAAAATTTATGTAAATAACATTTGTTAATTAATAGTGTGGATTGGATTCACATTAATTAATAAATTAGAAATGTAATTTACAAATTAGTTTGGGTTGTGAATGTGATTCACATATCTTTGATGGCATGATTGAAATATTCACAAATTAATTTGGAATTAATTTGGTGGATATTATTGCAATAATAGTTATTGCAATTTAATTAAGAAATAATAAGATAAATAAAAAGGAGACAAATTAACCACATAAATAAGAGGTGGCGCCACCTATGACTCATTCATAGGTGACGCCCCCTATGATTTAGGGAGGTTAGTTGACTCCCTTTTGTTGTCACATTATCTCTTAATTAGTTAAATTAAATTATGTTGATAATGTTGCAACATATTTTAATTTAAATTAATGTTGTTGGTTTTAACCAACAACAATCATAGCCATTGATTTTACATGGACCAAGCCTGGCCATTGGATCCATGTGTCCCTTGGATTGAGATCCATTGGATCCTAAACTAATATAAAAGGAGGGCTAGGGTAGCCTTCCAAGGAACAACATAATCAAGAGTTGTAAATGGTTGTAACTCTCTCTCTCTCTCATATTCTCGCCCTCTCTCTTTCTCTCCTCCAAAAGATGGCCGTCCATCTTGTGTTGAGAAAGGAGAGACCTTCTCGGTTTCGCCTTCGACGACTCGGGGATCTCCTTCTTCTTTATGGCTGCTTGCTCCAAAGGAAGACGACAGATTTCGTATGACGAAATCAGGGGATCCATCGCTTGGATCTTCATCGAGGATTGCGGGAAGGAACGTGACTCATCATCGTGCCCGCAAGTGCGTTCTTCGTGGATCGGACTTAAGACAGGAGGATCTCTACTTTGGGATCTCGCGATCACAACCACGCTTCAAGAGGTATTCCTTATACTTGTGGTTTGATGAAACGATCCGAGAAGTGTTCTCGTGATCATGTGGTTTCATCTTTACTTTAAAAAAAATTCTGCATCTAGCGACTAGTGCGACTAGTTGCCCCGATCGCATACGATGCGATCAACACGCTTCTGTGATGCGCTTGAGGATACTCGATATCCTTCATATATAAACCACATATGTATTTATTTCACCTTGTAAATAAATCAATAAAATTCCTCAAAAATTTATACATATTCCTTATTCCATAATGTAAATAAATAAAATAAAAATCACAAAAATAAAAAAAATAAAAACCAAAATCAAAAGCCACATTGTATATATACCATACATGTATATAAATAAAAGTATTTATTTAACCCTTGTAAATAATTAATAAAAACAAAATAAAAATACCATATTATGGAAAATTTTATTGTATAAATAAATAAAATATAAAATTGGAATAATCTGTATAAAAATAAATAATTAAAAATCAAAAATAAAAAAATACATATGTATATACATGTATATAATAATTATATTTTGTAAATACCTAAATTATATTTCAAAAAAAATAAATACAAATCACAAAAAATAGTTCAAAAATAAATAAGCATTTTTCATGTTTTAACTTTTTCAAAATTCGGCCATTTAGTATTTATTATTCAATTTCCAAATTTTTAATGCGTGGCCGCACCTAATTGGTCCACGGGGGATGTTGACCCCCGGTCAACTCCCCCCCCTTGGACCACCAACCCGTGGATCTGAGTTCTCAAACCGAATTCGCCCATTTATCTAAACCAGATCCGAGCCCCAAATGACTAAACCCTGGGTCCTGATTAAAGGTGAATCAACCAAGATCCACGCCCGGTGGTCTTTTCTCGGGGTCCGAGCTCCGATATCCATGACCGACCCCTTCTTCTCGGACCCCTAGCACTATAAATCTCCAGCTCCGTCGCACGATTCACGCCATCTTTGGATCCGCCTTCCCATCCCAGGATCTCCACTGCCTTCCCTAGAGTGACAGCTAGCCGCGGGTTGTGTCGCAGTGAGGAGGAGGTGTCCAGCCACTGATCCGGTAGCCTAGCGCCGCCGTGCGCCGCCCAAGAGCAGCGCTCGAGCCTCGGGCCTCGACGTCCCTCGAGGCTAAGACCGGGAGCTCCAGGATCTCTTCCACAGTCGGCCTCAACCATCCAGTAAACTTGATTCTTTCTATCTTTCGCTAATTTACAGTTACGCCCAAGTTCATCTCTCGCCGTCGACCATCGATTCCGGCCATATCGTCCACCCATTTCACAGATCGACCCGACCATCACCTCCGCCCTTCTCCCCTGCACGTTCTTCGCCTATCCATTCAACCAAGTTCGTCCCGGAACTGGGAGTCGATCTCCTTCACCGTTGCATCGTCGGAGATCCTCCGACCCGATGCATCAGCCACCCACTTCGCTTCTAACCGGGTCGAGGCACTTTGCCCTTGACCCAGGAGTCTTTCTGTGTAGCTTTCCAGATCAGAGGAGGTCCATCTGAGGTCCTTCACGTTCAGCACAAGAGCTCTAGGCCACCGCCGTCGCCGGAGCACCCCCGACGTCTCCAGCCTCATCGGAGGCATCCACGAGCTGCGGAGCATCTTGGCGGATCTATTCCGCATCTAGCTGCAGCTGAGGAGGCACCCAGCGCGAGCCTTGAGCCGGCGAACATCGCCGGCAACCTGTTCTTGGTGCATCCTCCAGAGCCGTCCAGTCACCTCTCGCCGCTCCAGTTTAGATCTACGTCGTCCACTTGAGGAGCATCCGAGCACCGTTCGATCACCTGAGGTGAATCTGGACCGTTCATCCATATGAAGGGTTAGCCACAGCACACAGTAGCCGTTGATCATCCACGTGGCGAGCCCTCCACCGTCCGATCATCGCTGAGGTCCTTCGTTGAGGAGCAGCCCCCTTGCAGCCGTTGGATATACTACGTGGTTGGTCCTCTGCCATCCGATCATAAGTGGGGTAATATCACTTAGGCCCCCCTTTTGTTTTTTTAGCATTTAGTCCTGTAGATATTTTTTGTAGTTCATTTTATTTTGGAATATTTGCACGTAGGACCCTGTTGTTTATTTTAATTGCATTTCTACCCCTGTATATGGTGGACACGTGCTTCGTCACGTGATTTTTGGTGAAATTGCATGATATGGGCCTGTAGTTTTTACATGTTATGGAATGAAATATATTTATGGATATTTGCACTTATGCCCCTGTGAGTGTTTTTATTGAACATGTGCTGAATATCGTGGGCTTTTTATAACTTAGCCCCTGGACTTTTAGCACCTGTTGCTAATAAGTCCGGGGGCTTAAGTTTTCTTTCATTTGGGTCCCTCAGTGCTCAGGACACGTGTTGCGCGCGTGGGAATCTGGTGTTTTTGCAAGAGGACCCCCTAAGTTTCTGTTTTTGTTACTTTTAGGCCCCCAGAAGATATTTTTATTACAAACAGTCCTTGTGCACTATGGGCTCTTGTTTGATTTTAATAAAATATCAAATCAAGTCCAAATTGAGAGAAAATTGGATATGTGGCTCCTGCCACTGTGTAAACTTTTCACCAATTTTTGGGCACATTTTTAATCCTGTTTACTATTTTTAAAAATTCAAAAACCTCCATTTTTCTTACTGTCCAGATTATAAATCCCCCAAAAATATTAAAACTCTCTCAAAAATTATAAAAAAATTAGGAGTTGTTAATTTTCGTGTGTTTGAATTTCTTTGCATTTTTGGCCATTTTTGGACATATAAAAACCCTAAAAATTGAAAACCCCTTAAAACTCATAAAAATTCTAAAAAATAGTAGAAAAATCCAAAAATAATAAACTCTTTTCTTTAATTTTCTCCATTGTTTCTATTTTTCATAAAAAATACCTCGAGGCTCTTTTAGGACCATTTTATATTTTAAATTGGTCCTCCAAGCCTGACTGGACAGTGTTGTGTCTTTGCTGCCTTATTTCATTTTTAGAAAATCCCATAAAATTTATAAAATCCTCAAAAATTCACCTATAATAGTAAAAAACCCATAAAACTTAAAAATATTTTTGCTTGAATTTTTTGACCTTCTTGGAGTGATTAAATAAATTGTTATTTGTGCTTGTTTTTACCTTTTATTATTCTTCTTCATATTTAAAAATCCAAAAAAATATTAAAAACCTCCAAAAAATTGTTTATTTATATTTTATTCATTTGTTGACTACTTCGTAGGCGGCAAGGCTATCTTGTGCTCTCTGAGTTCGACCCTGGGAGCTATACCAGGTCAATCCCATAGCTAGGACTGCTATTTGTTTTTCGTGTGTTATCTGCTTGATTGGTGGTCCGATTTTTGTTTCTTGTTGAGCTCTAAGTCCCGAGTGACTGAGGTTGCAACGACCTTAGTGATTCCTTTACCTTAGTCTATCGGGCGGCTCATCAAGAAGCCGAGGTGGTCACGATGGATCCCAGGCTGTTGTTGGTACTGGAAGTACCAGATCCTGTTTAATTCCATCAACAAAGTACCAAATCCTGTTTAATTCCATCAACGACTCATGATGCTCACGGGGGAAGGGTCTCCAATGGTTGATCTGGATGATATACCACCAACTGAGTGTCTGAGGAATGTGGTGGTGGCAACATGTACTACAAGAGTGACTGGACTGGTTTCATCTGAATGTGGTGAACCTGGCGGTATGAGGCGAAAGGTTGAGAAGAACTACTCCTTGGATCAATCCGTGACCTGGAATGGGGTTGAGAAGCCGTATGTGCCTCTTGGAGGTACATGATCTAGGTCTTCAGGTTACTCGATGTCTTGACCAGCTCATCAATCTTATTGAGCTTGTCGAGGCCCTGGCACACCTTCTTCTCAATGATCTCTATTCGATCCAACTTTTAGCTGATGATGCCCATATCGGCAGCTGAAGACTCTGCTAATGCTAATGTCATAGAAGAAATGGAAGGACCGGCCTCATTACGTGCAATCCTCTAGTATGAAGTCGCCTGTGGGAGAGGCTTCCCTTGAGTGTAGACGCAGGTCTGGGACATCACTGTATAGTTTTCAGCTATCTCCTCATATATGGCCCAGACTTGGTCTTCATCTTTGGTGAAGTAGGAACCTCCACACGAGGCATTTACTAGCCTCTATAGCTCAGGTGTTAGGCAACAGAAGAAACTCTAGATGAGGTTGGGCTTGCTGATCTCATGGTGGGTACACCTATAGATGAACTATCTAAAGAGATCCCAGGCTTCATGGAACTGTTCATTAGGGATCATGGAGAAATTGGTGATCATGATTCTAGCTGCATTGGTCCGACCGAGTGGATAATACTTGTTCAAGTACTCCGTCCGGAGCTGCTCCTAAGTGGTGATAACCTTCCCTAGATGACTCAGCCAGTAGGCTGTTCTATCAATTAAAGAGAATGGAAATGCTATCAACTTGATCATGTACTCATCTACCAATTTGTCGTGGACGGGACTGCAAATCATCTTGAACTCCTGCAGATGGAAATGGGGCTCCTCGGTGGCTAGCCCATGGAACTCGAGTAGTAACTGAATGGTCTGGGGACGGAGCTCAAAATCGCCCAAGATAGCGGGAAGTTGGATCCATCAGTGTGTGAGGTTTGCACTAGGTTTGTGCAACTGCCTCATGGTGTGGGCTGGTCTGGTTGGGTCCTGTTGCTCGTCCTGGCACCTGTCGTCTACTCGGCCCTCCTGGTGTGGTATTTCTCCACCACTGGATGGTCGTTCTAGTTGATCTCGCCTATCTCGCATATGCGTAAGCTCTCTCCTCACTTCTGCATGAACTCCATAATATCGGATCTGTCTCTGCATAGTCTCTAGGGAAGCAAGAAATGTGTTGTTGATGGAGGTCTAATCTAATACGAACGAGGATGTCTGCAGCTGTTCATCGGTTCTTCCTTCACTACTGTCCATCTCACCGGTCTCTGCAAAGGCAAAATACGCTAGCTCAGGTGTTATCAAATGAATATATAGTTGTCCTAGCATGTCTGGCTGTACCTCATGAACTGAAGAAGGGTGGTTGAGGAGGAATAGGGTGGAGGCGAATTCGGGTTCAGAGAGCGAGACTGAGCTCTCTGAATCCGACCTAGATGAACGGGCAGGAGTGCTGGAAAGTGGTGATGCCAGAGGCGGAAGAGACCTTCTGTCCATTATCGTGATGTGGGGATTTATGAAGATTAGATCTGGGATAAAAGCAGGATGAGAAAACAAACCCCCGGTTCACCTACTTGATGAATCCATGATTCTCACTCTTTATTCTTTTGTTTTAGCTATTTATCTTGGCAAAGCATCATGTAAATAAGTGTAAACACAACAAGTCAGCACTCAGCATGCATGTGTTAATTTGTATAATTAGCATGTATTTGAGCAAAAATAAAAGAATAAAGGAAAAGAAAAAGGAAGGAGGTATTTATATAAATATAGAGTGACCTGAACACCAAGAGAAGGTCAAGTCTTGACATGATCGACAAATAAATTTAGTAGAGAGAGAGATATGGCCTACTATGTGTCGTACATAGTACCTATGTATATAAATTATTATTTTGACAAAATAAAATTAGAACATTATTTTTACCTCCTTGTATATATTATTAGAAATAAGATTAAAATAAAATAAAAAATAGAAAAATCAAATAAAAATAAAAACAAGAGCCTTTCTCCTTGTACAAATACACATGCATATATACAACATCCCCTATTTATTGTAAAATTGTAAATAACTCTAAAAATAAAATAAAAATTATTTTGAACTCCTAAAATTATGTTGAAAATAAAATATAAAATTGGGGTATTTATGTGAAAATAAAAAAATAAAAATAATTGTACATAATACATAAGTATATTATACCTGTATATAGCGTATAGAGGTATTTAGAGGAGATCTGAATCATGTGTTCTTCCCGAGTCAAGTCGTCCATGTACATATACTCCTCACCAGCTTCCTTTGAATTTTGATGCCTCTTTGGCCTCGAAATACCCCAATCTCGTTGTGCCCGAGTTCCCTGGTGATAACAGGAAGCCAACCAAATTGTTTGGAATGGAGGAAGGGGTCTGAAGGAGGTGATCTGAGCATTATCGACTGTCTGCGGCGGAGCTTCGATCGTCTCCTTCGTTCTTGAGGTAGAGCCCTAGTCTTAGCTTTCTTTCTATTCCTAGGACTTAGGTTATAGCACTTTGGCTTTCATTTTTACTTAATCTTGCATTTTATTTTGTAAAGTCCGAGGATCATAGTTCACCAAAGTTGAGATCTGGCCACATTTTCGGCGTATTCCGTCTGTTCTCCGACCAACATATCGCCCCCATAACCTTCTCCATCGATTCTTCTATGCCCTAGGCATTTCGTCCCCCTTGATTCTCTCTAGAATGGAGAGATCAGGGTCTCCCCTCCCGCGCTCGTCGGAGACACCTTGCTCGACCTCGCTCTGCCTCATTTCACCCAAAGTCAGAAACTTGGACCTCGATTTTTGCATGCTTTGACTAACCCTACATTTCTCGAAGTCCAAGGAACCCTTCCTAGGTAGATTTTTCCATAGTTGAAGTTCATGAAGCCCCAAACCTTTCCCAACCTCTGGAGCTCCGTTGTAGGGCCTTAGACCTCACTTGAACCCTTCAACAGCTCCATGATGCTTCCAGGAAGCTTCAAAACCTTTTTACAATGCCCAAGACCATTGAATTGACCCTAGATATCGAATCGAAGCTTGCCTCTTCAGGTTTTCTTCCATGTTCTTCCTCTGGGCTTCTCCGTCGTCGCATCAAGTGCACACTCCAGATCAAATAGCCACCGTTGGATGTAGTACCTTATAGCCACCAAATTCGTTGCTGGGATATAATCTCGGCCATCCACGTGCGAACTGCCATCCATTGTTGAAGTGACACCACATGTATAAGTGAAAGGATCTATACCGTCCACTAGCACGCTTTAGGGGTAATTTTGACATATACCCCTTAGCCTGGTATATAGTCCAGAAAGTTCAAGTTGTAGTGTAAAACTTTTTATAAAATTTGCAAGTGGACCCCCGGACTAGTTTTTATTTGCATCCATGTCATTCTTCACGTCACCTGATGAATCCCCATTCATCACTCTTTATTCCTTTATTTTAGCTAGAAACCTTAGCCAAATACCATGTAAATATGTGTAAATATCATAAGTTGTCAAAACACATGCATCATGTATTTATGCATAATTAGCATGTTTTGTGTAAAAATAAAGGAATAAAGAAATAAAAGAAAAAGAGGTATATAATTAGAATAAATATTGAGTGATCTAATCCCAAGGGAGGGCTTGGCATGGGCCTGACCGCAAAAGAATCCAAGTAGAGAGAGATAAGGTCAATCATACTTGTACATAACCCTATGTAAATAAATAATTTTATTTTCTCAAAATAAAAATAAAAAGTGTTTCTCACATTTTGTACATATTTAAAAAATGAGATAAAAATCAGAAAAATAAACAGAAAAATAATAAAAATCATTTTCCACCTTGTATATATACATATATATATCATGTACATATGTATATAAACCTATTTATTTCACTCATGTAAATAAATCATAAAAATAAAATAAAAATACCTTTTTATTCCAAATTTTATGTTATAAATAAATAAAATATAAAATTGGAATAATTGTACAAAAATAAATAACTAAAAATAAAAAAATACATATGTATATAT
Organism: Ottelia alismoides; assembly: GCA_037367405.1. Taxonomy (NCBI): domain Eukaryota; kingdom Viridiplantae; phylum Streptophyta; class Magnoliopsida; order Alismatales; family Hydrocharitaceae; genus Ottelia; species Ottelia alismoides. The sequence goes on along the minus strand of JAZKJV010008343.1, from coordinate 84,214 downwards.
ACCTATATATAATAATAATATAATGTAAATACATTATTTATTTTTTAAAAAATTAAATAAAAATCACGAAAAAATAATTTGAAAAATAATAAACATTTTTCATGTTCAAACTTTTTTGAAATAAAATCGTTAAATGAATTTTCGAATATTTAATAAATGGCGACTTCTGATTGGTCCATGGGGGATGTTGACCCCCGGTCAACTCCCCCCCTTGGACCACTCGACCCAGATCCCTGCGTCCCGACCCGAATTCTTAGATTTTTCGCGAGTTGATCCACCTCCCATTCGCCTAAACCCCATGCTCCATTTGACGCTCGTTGATCCGAGATCCTCGCTCGATCATCTGCCTAGGGTCCGTGCTTCACCTTGCCCTGCCCGACCTCTTCTTGTCGGATCTTCACCACTATAAAACCTGAGCTCCGCCGCACTTTTCATGCATCTTTGGCTATCACCTTCATCTCCCAGGAGCTCCATTCCTCTCCCTAGAGTGACAGCTATCGGAGGAGAGTGTCGCAGCGAGGTTTCGTGGGTCGCAGCCACTGATCCGGTGGTTTCACCGCCGTACTCCGTCGTCGAGCGAGCTCAAGCCTCTGGCCCTGACGAGCCATCGAGGCAAAGACCCCAGGAGCTCCGTCAGCTCCAGCACAGTCGATCTCGATCGCCAGGTACCCCCCGATACCCATTAGGATAGCTTAATTTCGAATTAGCCCATTTGCGCCGCCGGCCAACCCACTTCGTTCTGATCACTGATTCACTCATCCGACCTCCGATTCACGTTCACGAGACTCCTCTCCAGTTTCTACACCCCTCCGATCAACCTGACTCGCCCTGGAGCAGGAACTCAGGTCCCCATCGTCGTCGCCTCGCTGGAGACCTCTGCCCCACCTCATTCGATCATCAATTCCACTGCTTACCGGGTCGAGGCACTTTGCCCTCGACCCAGGAGTCGTTCTGTGCATCTTGTAGGTTGAAAGGGGCCCATCTGGGGGTCCAAACATTCAGGCACAAGCGCTTCGTGCCTCCTTCGTCGCTGGAGCTCTCCAGAGCTCCTTGGCTTCATTGGAGGGTACCAGGAGCTGCGGACGACCTCGACCATTCTTTTCCCCATCTCAGCAGCTCAGGAGACCCCTTCCACCGCGCACATTGGGCCGGCGAACCTCGCCGGCGAGGAGTTCTTGGAGGACCTTCAGCCACCGTCCGATCGAGACCCCCGCTCCAGATTAGATCATCACCGTCCATATGCGGGAGGTCTCCAACCGTTGATCCATCTGAGGGTCGCGTGCAGCCGTCGGATCGAGCCCAAGATTGCATCTGGAGCGTCGATCAACGAAGGGGTATCCGCAGCTCTGCACCATCCGTTCAACATGTGGACTCCCCTCCTCCGTCAGATCTAAATAATAGGGGTAATTTCTCTTAGGCCCCTCTTTTTATCGCATTTATAGTTTAGTCCTGTAAATATTTAGTGTAGTTGTGTTTATTTTGGATGATTTGCACCGTGGACCCTATGTTTATTTTATTTGCATTTTGGTCCCTGCGTGTGTGAGACACGTGCTTCGACACGTGATATTTTGGACATTTTGCATGTATGGGCTTGGGGTTTGCTTATGTTATGGAATGAAATTTAGTTTCTGAAATTTGCATTTATACCCCTGTGTGTGGTTTTAATTGAACATGTGCTGATTGTTTGGGATTTTTGTGCTTTGAACCCTAAGGTTTTCGTACGTGTTACTATCTAGCCCCCCGAACTATGTTTTCTTACATTTAGGTCCCTATGTGCTGTAGCTCTTTTATTGGTTGAATAAAATATCAATTGAACTCCAAATTAGGTGAAATTTGGACATGTGGCTCCTGCCACTGTGTAAAACTTTCCCTAATTTTTTGGAACATTTTCTTGGCTTTTTACTATTTTTAAAAATTCAAAAACACGTATTTTAGCTACTATTTGAAAAATAAAATCAAATAAAAATATAAAATCTTTTTTAAAAATTCTAAAAAAATTAGTGAGTGTTTGTTTTAGGTGTTTAAGCTTCTGTCCAATTTTCAGCCTATTTGGATTTATAAAAACCATAAAATTGAAAAACTATAAAATAATTAAAAATTCTATAAAATTCAAAAAATGCAAACTCTTTTTCTGGAGCTTAGTTTTTGTATATATTTTTCATAAAAATTTTCTCCAGATTTTTATAAACCAATTATATATTTTTAATTGGTCTTTCAAGTCTGGTTGCACATTGATCTCTTGTTTTCCACTTTCTTGATTTTTAGAAAACCAACTAAAAATTGAAAAGTCCCCAGAAAATTACCAAAAAGACTTAAAAACATAAAAAACACAAAAACAATTTTATTTGAATTTTCTGTGCATTTTTGAAGGTTTAAATAAATTGTTGTTGTTGCTTGTTTATACCTTTTCTTATATTTTCCTATATAATTAAAAACACAAAAAAATTTAAAACCCATTAAAATCCACTAAAAACATTCTCTTTATTTTATTCTTTTTTTGACTACTTCGTAGGCCATCTAGGCCAACCTGTGCTTCTTGAGTCCGACCCTGGTCGCTATACCAGGTTAATAAACTAGCGAGGACCGCTTTTGCTTTCATTATTTTATTTCCTGATTTGGTGGTTCTATATTTTTCTTGTTGAGTTCGATTCTCCGAGATCCAGGTCGCAACGACTCGAGAGTGATTTCTACTTTGCCTGGATTTAGGAGGGGATTTCTGGCTCATCAGAATGGCGTTGTTGCCGGGGAGCACAGCTTAGTAGTCATTTTCGCTTTTCGCGGTTTTTCGTGGCTTTTTATGCATAGTTGTGTAGATAGTTTTTATCTGATATTATTTGCATAAAATTTCAATAATCTGGACTGACACACTTCTGTTTTTGTTTCTTGCGAAGGCCCGAGGACCGAGGCGGATTTTTCGGAAGCCGAAGCAACTGCGGGATTCGAAGGAGGCTTCCTTCTGTACGAAGCCGCAGGAGAGCGCAAGGAGGAGAACCGAAGTGCGGGAGCCGCATAATAGACGTGGGAATTAGACGTAGTTTAGTTTAGTTTAGATTAATTTTTCAGAAGATATTTTATTATAATAATACAGGGACAGAGACTTGGAATTGGGTGATATTGGGGTCTGTTTCGTCGAGCACCGGTGTGCTGGGGGACTTGAACCGTGATCGTACACTCATCACTCATCACATGGCATAAGGAAGAAGCGACAATCGTTCAATTCGCTCTGGCTTATGTATTTTGCCATTTCACCCCTGCCATATTTTTGTATTTAATATTTAGACTCTAAACTTTCTTAAACAGTTCAAATAATTTTGTAATATTTGATTAAAGATCCCCCAGATTTTTGGTATTTGAACTTCGGTCCTAGCTACGTCACCTCAAGTCACGCATCACGTGGGGTTGACTTTTTGCGACTGACCCCTTGGGTTTCTGTCTATTTAGGATACATCCATAAAATTTCATATGTAGTTATAAATTTTGTGGTTATTTTGTAGAACAACCCCTGGCTTCTCGATAATTAAGTTTAAGTCCATGCTAAAGTGGTTCACATGTTTCTACACGTGAGCTTGGCAATTTTGTAACCAAGCCCTCACGGGTATCGGATTTTATAATTGATCCAGGAATTTGAATATTGCATTGAATATTTTGTATAAGTTGTACTTTGGCCCCTGGATTTCCACCTATTTTCATATACGCTCTTGTTAGTAGTATAGTTTCTCTTTATTGTTTCTATTTAGTTCAAATATCAATATAATTTGAAAAATTCCAAAAAATGGACATAGCTTCCTGTTGTAGTGATCTTTCACGCACATATTTTTATTTTGTATTTTAAGCTTTTCTTATTTATACAAAATAAAAAAATTTCTTTTTTTATCACTGTTTGCAGAAGAAAATACATAAAAAATATAAAACCTTTTTGAAAAATTTCAAAAAAAATATTTTATAACTATTTACTTATTTTTCAACTTGAAACCAAAAAGTACTAAAAAATATAAAAGAAAACTCTCAAAAAATAGAAAACCCCCAAAATATTTATAAAAATGTAAAAATTCTTTAAAAAATCCAAAAATTGTATTTTCTATTTAGATTTTTTCTCTATATTATTATATTTTTATTAACATTAATTTGAAGAATTTTCGACTCTATTTAATATTTTTAATCTTCAACTGGGGGAAGGCAGGACTTTGGCATAGGATTATGGTCATTTAAGAAAGTAGTTAGAGCTTGGTAGCATTGCTTCATATTGGGGGTTATGGGAACGCTATGCTGCAGTGTATTGCAGACACAAGAAAGTGGTCCTGACAGACCCAACCAGCTTAATATATTCTGGTGGTGACCCATGGCCTTCGACGAGGCGATCGAGTGATTATCTCAGCCCAATCTAGTAATGCAAGCCATCTACGGTGCAATTTTATTTCAGATATTTATTTCAAACCATGTTTTGGATTTTTTTTTGACCTTAAAATTATATAAAATTGGCAAAATTCTGAAAAAAGTCGCCAAAATAGTAAAAAATTATCTAAAATCCAAAAAATATTTTATTTCCTTTATTTTTCTTATTTTTACTTATATCTATATTTACCCGAGGCTATATTGTATATATACTCTTTATATAGCCTTATATATATATTAAAAGAAAAGGAAAATATAAAAATATAAAATATAAAAAGAAAATATAAAGATAGAAAATTAAAAATCAAATAAATCAAAAATAAAATTAAAAATCAAATAAAAAATCAAAACTAAATGGAGTTGCGTATGACCGAGATGAAAATGAGATGGTTCGTGATGGAAATTGGATGCAATCGGAGATGAACGGAGTCAATTTGACGAGAGAATGGTTAGAAATATTGAGAAGAGAAGGAATATGATAGGAGAGATTGAATGAGAGAAATAAAGTGGAGGGGATTGAAGAGAAGAGAAGGGAGAAGCTTGACCTGGAATGGAGTCGAAAGGGATGAATGTGCGTCGCCTGTGGATGTAGCAGTTTCTCCTGTTCCTCACCTCGACACGACGACGATGCTCGCAGAGGCTGGCACGATGGAGGGGAGTCCTTAACACCGGCGTCGATCTCGCCAACTCCTTGCTCCTCCTCGCTGCGACGACAAAGAAGAGTCGCTGTCACTCTCGCTCTCTCTCTGCCAGAGCTCACTAGACTCGAAGGGAATGAAATGACGGATCCAAAGCTAGAGGGGGGTCGACAGTTTTTTATATATGGAGGTGGATCGGGTCATAGGTGGTGTTACGAGTAGTGCGAGGTGGTTGGACAACGACCAATCATTGGAGCGGTTGGGAGGTTGACGGAGAAGAAGAGTAAGGGAGAAGGACGACAGGAAGGTGACACATTGGGTTCCAAGGAGGAATAAAGGAGAAAACGGGGAAGAGAAGGGGAAGAGGGAAAGGGAAAGAGAGAGAAAAATGTATGGAGGACCAATGAAAGGTTGCCACATGGCAGAGGGAGGGAAAGAAGAGAAAAAAGGCAAAATAAGGGAGAAGGTAGAAGAGATATATACAAAATATTAATACCTTATAAATAAATATGTATAGAATAAATATAATTAATAACTAATTATATTAAATATATTAATAATACAATGAAATAGATAACTACATAATTAGATAATTGATTATGATTAAGTTTATAATTAGATATATAATTATTTAAATAATTAAATATCTTTAATAATAATTGAATAAATAAATACATAAATAATTAAATAAAGTTTTATTTCATTTATTTTAGTAAAAGAGTATTAACAAAGTATATAAATATATTAAATAGTATATATATTAAGTAATATAATTAGGACACATTGTTCAATATACCAATATGGTCCCGAAAATCACAACTTTCATATTAACTCTGATTTTAAGGAGTGTCATTTTATAGATAATTAAATAATATGACTTTTAAAACTGAGTTTGCCTAATTCGAATTCCGTATGGCCGACTTACGAGGTTCGGAAAATTTTGTTAGCGGTTTCGTGGCTTCGGATTTTATTGGTATTTTGACTTGATTATAATTTAATATTTTTATGTATATTTTTATAAGATTTTTAGAAAAGAAATTAAGTTAATCATATTTACTATTAATTAATTAAAAATTCGGAAAGTTTCTACATATAATACATATATACAACGGATCCCAAGCGTCAAAACTCATCGATTTTATTCGAATATTTTTTGATATTTTGAATAAATAGTTTTAAGTATAAAACAAAGTTTAAAAGTGAGTTTGTTTTGTTTGGAATTTTCTATAAATAGTTATGAACCTTAGAAGTCGTCTTTTGCGGCTTTTACGGTTCATTGTGATATTTTATTTTTATAATGAATTTTTTTTGATACTTTTATAAAATAATATATATTTTTGTAACCAACTTTTATAAAGGAAGTATTTTGATTCGAGATGACATAAGTGATAAATAAAATAGGTGAAATATTTACAATGTGAAAATGAGTAATTATATTTTTGGTCTTGTTTTTCTGGGTATTTTTATAAGTTAGGATCCTTATCTCCCCCTACTTATTTATTTTGTCGACTAAGTAAATATTGACCTGGTCTCGGGGTTAGGATCAGTCTGTATATATTTACTGTATGCATCCTTCTTTTCTTTTATTTTTCTTTTTATTTTTATTCTTTTATTTTGGATAAAATAATTGTTAAATATATAATATCAATATCTGTGGTTAGAATGTTAATTTGTTGGAATTAGTGATTATCTACATGTATTTTACTAAATATTTTAGCCAAAATAGAAGAATAAATTCGATGAATCATGGATTCAGCAAGGAACTCAGAGCATGATCTAGATAGATGGGATTTTGGGTACGAAAGTGGAAGGGGGAAGAAGGAGAAATTTAACATCTATCCTTTCTTTTCTTTACAATTAGGTTTATACCCATAAGTTTCCTCTTTAATTATCTTTGTCTCCAAAAGTTAACGCTCATCTAGAAGATGAACTGACGAAGACCAACACAAGTGATAAAACAACTAGAAGGTAGGGACACAACTGATATTAAAAAAATAGGATATAATTGATATTGTGAAAGTTACGAAGGACATAAATGTTAAAAAAATCATTTTTAAAATGGGTTTTATATTACTTTAACGTTGACTTTTCCTTCAAATTTTAAAATAAGATAGCTACAAACGTCTGATTTAGGCAAAATTTAATCGCTATGTAGAACTAGGGTGGGGCATTGGGTCGGGTCGGCCCGGACCTGACCCTGACCCGACCCGCAAAAGCCCGGGCCTGACTCGAACCCGATGTATAAATGGATCGGGCCTGGGCCCTCATATTTCAAAAATATTAAGATCAGGCCGGGCTAGGCCCGAACTCGAACTACAAATGGGCTGAGTCCGGACCCTCATATTTCAAAATATCATGTTAGAACCAAATTAAGGGACATGAATTTATAGTCACAATACATCCAATATTTCCTTCAATCACGAGTAGTGATATCATATTATAACAACATACCCAATATTCATGTGTTATGGATGAATTATATCCATAACAACAAATTAGAATCAAAGTGCAACTTCATGAAATCAAAATGGGCGTGGGCTGAGCCCGACCCGAACCCGAGCCCGATGGCACAGGCCTTGGTTCGGGTCCGGGCCTTCGATTTGCTAAAAAAGCGGGCCTCAGCCCGACCCAAGGCCCACGGAAAATTGACGAGCTCGGTCGGACTTTCCTGAGTTGGGTCGGGTCGAGCCCAATGATCCACCCTATGTAGAACAATATTCAAGATTCGATCTACATGTTTGGATTTTTTAAACCAGTATTGCAAAAAAAATCAATAGATATGCACAACTTAGAAAAAAAGGTCATTCACCATTGCCTAGAAAAGTAGCAGCTAGCCAAAATTAGAGAGATGTCAAGAACTAGTCATAATCTCAGCATCATCTTGTAGTTAGGGAAGATTGTCATCTTATAGGTTTCAGACGAACGTTAATAAGCTATTCATGAATGCTGTCTGCAAAGGCGCATCTGATGGATTGTGAGATCCTAAACGGTTGCATATTGCTAGATGGAGATCTCTCTTAGATGTTGGAAAGATTACATAAAATCCAAGATGTTGGAGAGATTACGTTGTTCCTTAATTTAAGGCAATCCTGTGAACTAATTCGGTTCTTAATTAAAGCGTGTGGTGGTTCCCATCTTCTTGTTCCCACACCATACTTGAAATGGACAGCCTCTCGGCCGACCTCATCCGCGAGATCCTCCTCCGCGTCTCCGCCACCTCCCTTCGCCGCCTCTGCACGCGGCGTCTGCAGGTCGTGGAGGGCCCTCATCGACCACGACCCGTCCTTCGCCCGCGAGCAGCTCCCCTTCTCCACCCCCGGTTACATCCTGCGCCACTTCAAGCCTTCCGAGGAGACGTCTCTGTTCACGTACATCTCTCCAACCAACAGCCCCAATCCAGAGGAACAGAACTTTCCGTCGTCCGGACCCCTCCCCGGAGACTATTCCGTCGTGCAGTCCTGCCACGGCCTCGTCCTCACTGTCTCCGGCGAAGAGAGGCTTCCTGCGTACCTGTGCAACCCACTCCTCGACGAGTGGACACCGCTGGCGCCGGACGACTCGGAAACGGAGATCATCCGTTATCTTGACGGGGGAAAGTACCTTGCCACAGTGGGTTCGGCTTCGATGCTTCGACCCAACAGTATAAGGTCTTCCGTATGCGGTACCACGGGAACAACATCCGGGAAGCCAACTTGGTTTGCGAGGTCTGTACTGTTGGTGGAAGACAACCCATCACCGGTTGGAGGAGGACAGCGGCGGAAGTTGGCCGATTCATTCTCCGACAAGGTGGGGGGATCCTCGTTGACGGTAAACTCAATTGGCCCGCCGATCATCAATGGCAATCCTCGTCGACACTGGGTTGCCCCATCGTTTCTCTCGACGTAGGGACCGAGAGCATCGCAGTGTTTCGAGGCCCTCCCAACGTGTTCGTCACGTCGGTCTTCTCCATGCGAGGATACCTTGCCGTGCAAGGGCGCAAACGTTGCCTGAAGGGGGAAGAGATCTGGGTGATGATGGAGTACGGGAAGGCCGAGTCTTGGGCTAAAGAGTGCAACGCTCCTGCGGTGCCTCGTTGCTGTACCACTCCATGCGGCCCGTGGAAGGATGGAGCCCTGATTTTCCGCTGGCATTCGAATACGATGCGTGATGTCTATGTTTCGTCCAACTCAACAACCGAGAAAGAGGAGGTGATTGACGTGGGTACAATACGCGGCTTCAAGCGACAAGGATTGCTGCAGTACACTCCCAGTATGATCTCCCTCCAACGTCGCTCCGATGAGAACAAGGGCGAGAACGTCGTTGCTGTTGGCAGTAAACGGAAGAGAGACGAGTGGATGCCAACATGATGACCCGTCTGTTATCAGCGTCTATTTTTTTGGCTTTCAATCTGTTATTACTTCGAGAAAATGCCCTATCGTAATATTTTCATACATAGACTGTGTACTGGAAACTGATTATTTCTGTTTAAAAGAATAAAGTTTTTGAGATTTAACTTGCGTATGAATTTTTTAGTTAAAAAGCTAACAGAATTCATTCGATCACATTGGCCAAATGAAAGTTGTTTAAGTACAACCTCTGCATTAGCGGGGAAAAAAGTTCAGATATCATAAGGGTACGGCAGAAGCAACAAAATGTTGCTGAGTTTGTAGACAAACTAGGGTTTGAAAAGCCTGATCGGATTGGCTGGTTGGACAAGTTCCACCACGAACTCGGTTCAATCCGGCCGGTTCGACGGATTTCATAAAAGTTAATATATAGGATAACGTAAAATCAGGTTCGACTTGTTGAACTGGACCAGGTCAACTCAGTCGAACCGGTTTAATGAGATCCACATTGAATTTTAAAATTTAGATAAAAAATGTAAAATATTTGTGGATGTAGGGATGTAAATGAGAACGAACTCGGATACAAGTATTACCATATTCTTATCTATTTTTAAAATTATATTCTCATATTCTTAAAAGCGATTTTTACACCTATAACTTTGAGTAATTTTGCAATTACATTCATAACCCCGCATAATAGTGAATTACACGAGTAACCCTAGATAGTCCCTCCCTCTCACACCTATAACTCTCCGTTAAGGGGGCAGTTAACTCAACCATATCATGTGTTAATCTAACCTATGATCTATCCAATGGCTATTAAAATTTTCAAAAAAAATTAAAAACCCTCGAAGATCACCTCATCACTCCCTCCAGGCAGTTCCCAGCTCCCCAGACCCGCCCTCCTCCTCTAGCCACCGCTGCCTCCCCCCTCCAATCTCGACCCTGGAGAGCAAAGCTTTGCCATTTGACTCGAGCTACGTATCTCTATTGGAGAGCTTCTACTGAAAAGGCTCCCGACGGGGATGGAGGGGAGACTGCGTTGGCTTCCGGGTGGGGGCTTTCTTGGGCTGGAGGGGCTATCTGGAGGCGGGGGCGGTCTGGCTGCCAAGAGGCGGGACCGGGCCTAGGTTCAGCGGGGGAGGTCTGGGCTCCCCACCTGATGGGTTCAACGGGGGGGGGGGGGGGGGTCTTTCTCTGCGGCTAGAGGGTGGATGGTGGTTGGGGCTGCCAGAAGGCGGGGGAGGTCTAGCTAGTCGTGCTTGGGTTCGACGGGGGAGGTCTGGGGCTACCCGAACTCGCTTCCTGGGCACGAGGGTGCCCAGGGTCGGGAGCAGGAGGCGGGGTCGAGGGGGGGGGGTTCTCTGGAGTGGGCGGGGGGTCGGACCTGGGTTGCCCAGGAGGAGGTGGGCGGGGGCGACAAAAATACATTTTACCTATGTTTACTAACGTCGGCTCAGCTTGCTTATAATGTCGGTAAAGAGCTCTACACACGTTAAAAAACATCCAAAAATTTTGTCGGGCTAACCCTGTCTAGAAAAAGTATTCTGGGCGTTAATGAAGAACATCTAATTAGATTCAAACTCAAGGTCATTTAAAAACATCACCGGCTAGTCATTTTGGTGGATGTTTGTGAGAAACATCCAACAGAAATAGTTTATGTTGACGTTAATAAACATCGGTGTATGTAAAATGTGGTTATTTTAGAATGTCCCCACTAAATAATTTTTTTATTCGTTTTTAAAGTCGATGTCTACAAATTTCAGCGTGTATGGAAGTCTTTCAAGGTTTATTAGTTTTTCAAATGAATAATTCTTATTAGAGCGAGCGACAATTGGTGGGCACAGCTAAAATAATATCAAATATCAACGTAGAATGATCAAAGAAAGAGTTCATTCATTCATTTAAATATGAAAATAAAGTCGCATGTTAGATAAACATTACATGCAGTCCTGAAATAGTGGTTCCAAAAAATACAAACCAAAAGTACATTAAATATCCTATAAAGATAACAAGCTATTTAGGCATCTTTTTCAGTCTCTGCGTCAGGATCAACACCACCAGATTTTTTGGCTCTTGATCGCAATTGAGAAGCATCTGATAAAGAACAAGCAAATTAGACATTGTTAATATATATATATAGAGAGAGAGAGAACTATTTTTATATAATTACCATAAAATGGAAGTGGAGAAAGTGACTATGGCGACCCATTTGTTAGCGGATAATTCTTAAAATAGGCTAATATTCCAGCGGCAATTTGATCTTGAAGCTCTGCAGATGTCTTCTTATTAATTGTACTTAACTGTGATTCCAAATCCACCACTTTTTATTGAAGTGCTGCCACATCCTTTTGATGAGTTGCCTCCATTGTTCGTCGAATTTCCGCAATCCTATGCTCAATTACATCCTCTTGATTGGATATAGACCTACGACGTCCTCTTCCTTTAGGTACATGTCCCTGCCCCATGCCAATGAGACAATCAGAGCGTCCTTCATTCCGTAGTACAATATTTGTTATCTCAGCATCGGTAATTGATCGTCCTTCTGCATCAGCCTTATCTTGCATTTCTAACATTGTACTCTGTAAAAGGGAAAATAATTAAAAAGAGAAACTTATATGGTACTTTAGTTTATTTACTCAGACAACTTACATATGTTTGTTTTGCTTCAAGTGTTGACCAATGTTCACGTTGTCCTATAAGATCATCCAATGGTGCCTCTCCTTTTTTTTATCAACCCTAAACTTTGTCTATTTAAATAGGAGTATCTCTCCACATGGTCCACCATCAAGTTCATCACGAGGCTTACATGATTAACAAAAGTAATAAGAATTTTTTTGTCGAATGAATCAAGATGGAACTAATATATCCAATAATAATCATGACTAATATATCCAATAAGAATAATGAATCATGATTAACAAAAGTAATAAGAATTTTTTTGTCGAACTACTATATCCAATAAGAATCAAGATGGAAAAAATACATATTGTTTCTTGTCGAATGACAGTGAATGACTTCGATCCAGTGGTTGAAAGATTCTCAACGAGGTTTATACGCGTATCCTGATTTTTTTGACACCATTCCTTATTTTTTATGGTAAACAATTCACAAAATAAAAGTTAAAGTCAATAACATATGTTGAAATTAAATGATATTCTTCCAATTATAGACTTACTTCATGTTCTGGTTCTTTCCATGTTTGGACCAAGACATTCCACAGTTCAATAGGCACATTCTGGGGCCTAGCTCCATCTCCTTTCTTTTTCCAATCCTTCTTCAAATTTTATCGACGCTCCCTAAGATGCTTAGACAATCGACGATTGATTGCTTTTTTTACTCTTATATCAGTATCAAATCCCTCGATTTCAACTAGAGTCTATACGAAAAACATTTAATTAATTTTTTTTGTAATGCCAAATTTTATAAGATACAAAAGGCTAATTACACACCTTGATTCGATAATAGGCATCTCGGAGATCTGCATCGGTTAAGGCCCTGAAGTCTGCAACCAACGGAACATCCTCTCTTGTCACGATTCCGCAAATCAGTTGGAGGTAACTTGCTTGCTTGGCATCTAGAGGTCTACCTTCATCCAAGTCAATCTTGATAATCGACTTATGCCCCGTAACTTACGTGTACTTGGCCAATATGATACCTCTTGACTTTTCCCTTCGACAGGCTACATTTATATTAAAAAAGTTAAGTATAATATGATAACAAGTTAATATCATGAAACAAGTTAAGTATAATATGATAACAAAAATAAATTACTTCTTGTTCGGTCAGTAGATGGCCTTTGATCTGGGCCTACTGGAGTGGACTTTGTAGGTGCATGATAACACTCAGATAGTTGTGCATGTGTTGGCAGTGTATTAGGCTGACTCTGAGCAATTGATTCTAGTTGCCTACTCTTATCTTTCTTTTGCCTGTTCCCAAACGGTCCAAACATGATTACGATCCAATTTTTGTATCTAAATTAATCTTCAGAATATATCGTATCTGCATCAAAATAAGAATCAAATACATGATGTTAAAATAAATAGATTATAGCAAACTGATGGTCTTTACAAATTGCAATAATGACAAATGAAAATGTCAATACAAACTGTTAAATTCCCATATAAATATAAATAATCATTAAAAAAATCTTACACTGTCCCCATTGACCCAAACTTACATCAAATAGTTTACAGTTACATAAATAACTTACATGAATAGTGATACATATCATTTGATAATTACATGACCTTACAATCCATGGTCGGAATAGTGATACTATGTTAAACAATCCATTATATAAATAGTGTTCGTAAAATTTATTTGATAGATACAACTGCAATAACAAGCTTTAAATACAAGGATCTTACAAAAAACCAACATCCTGAATAGTTACATGATATGAGTACAGGACCTATATAAAATTATCGGACCTTTAAAAATCCAACATATAGTCGTGAGAATTAATATCTAATCATGATGATATTGCAGGCACATCAAAATATAATCCAAATCGCATATGATTGTATTACTGGAATCATGAAAAACACAATACTGGAAAACGAAAAACACAATACTGGAAAACGCAGTACTAGAATCATGAATAGCACAATACTGGAAAAAACAATACTGGAATCACGATGGTATTGTAATTTGAAAAGCACAGTACTGGAATCAAGAAAAAAGATTCGATCGACATGTACTCAATGCGAAGATCAACCCATACACGACCTCCATCCCCCTCCCCTCAATGCCAAGATCGACCCGCAAAAGAAGCCCCCTAAATTCTTAAAACCTGCACATACGCCCTTATGTAGAGAAAAACCTTACCTCCGTCGTCCCGTAGATTGATCTTCCAAAAGCCTGATTTTGTTGTCCCTGAGAAGAAGCAAACCACCTATATGATCGAGGATTTCCGTTAGCACCGTCAGAGGAAGAAAAGGGAGAGGGAGGAGGAGAAACCGACGTTGCAAATGGCTAGGGTTTTCAAAAGATCTAAGTTTATTTCTGTAGGAATATGAAAGGACGTGATGGCGGGAGTCGAATTTTTTGGTAACCTATGGCTCGACGCTTGTTGAAGAAACGTCCACATGTGTTTAACATATATGGACGTTTAAAGTGCAATGTCGCGAGAGATTCCAAGTGTGGACGTTATAATTAACGACCAACAAAACTGAACCTAGCCCAATGTTCCTATTGGTGGAACGTCATCATAAGATGAAATTCTTGTAGTGGAGGTCGAGGACGACCGACTCGACATGGCCTACCTTGGTGGGAGGAGTGGAAGGGCTCTTCCAAGAATCTACTGACAATATAGCCTTGTGAATATTTTATTAGATTTTTTATACAGTGACATCTTTTATAAAGGGTAAAATTGGTAACATGTAAATTTTTTCATGAGAGATAACGGATAAAATAGATGACACTAACACATGTGATGCCATGTAAGATTTAAGCAGTTTTCGGAGTTCTAGATTTAATTCGCGATTTCATGGGATTATGATTGTAATTGCGAAATTACTCAGGATTATGTGTGTAAAAAATCCATTCTTAAAAATGGATAATTCCATAGCATATTAAAAATACAATTCATAGGATGCAATTAGGTATTCAAGAAAAAGTGTCAGATTGGTAATTCTGTAGATAAACATAAAGCAAGTACAATTGCCAAGGGTTATAATCTAGAAGCTGGAATAGACCTCAAGTGATGAATACTCATTCATCACTCTTTATTCTTATATTTTAGCTACAAAAACCTTTGCAAATACATGAAGATATGTGTAAATATAAATAATTAGCAAAAGGCAGGCATAGTGTAAAAAGTAATAATCAGCATGTTTTTGTGCAAAAATAAAAGAATAAAGAATAAAAAGAAAAAGAGGGAAATATTTAGAATAAATATTGAGCGACCTAATCCCAAGGGAGGGCTCAGCATGGGCCTGACTGCATAAAAGCCAAAGTAGAGGGAGATAGGGAGCTCATGTATGTAAATATACCTGTAAATATAATAGAATTATTTTCCTCTAAAAATAAAATGGTTTTTGTATATATTTGTAAATATGTGTAAATAGAAAATCCAAATAAAAATAGAAAAATTTAAAAAAAAATATTCCCTTATATATACTCACCTTGTACATAGATAACTTATCAATATTTATTTTGCCTTGTAAATAAATAATTTAATTTTCATAAAATTTGTACATATTCTATCTTTTATGTTGTAAATAAATAAAAACCATAAAAACAAAAATAAAATAAAAAGAACAAAATTGAGAATCAAAAAGAACATTGTACATATACCATGTATATAAATGTATATAGATATTTAATTAACCCTTGTACATAAATAATAAAAATAAAATAAAAATGCCTTTTTATTCCTAATTTTATGCTATAAATAAATAAAATATAAAATGAGGATAAAAATGTACAAAAATAACTAATTAAAAATAAAAAATAAAAAATCAATATTGTATATATACCTATATATAGCTCTATAGTGTAAAGACCTTATTTTTATTTTGAAATATTAATTAAAAATCACAAAAAATAGAAAAAAACTAAAACAAACATTTTTTATGTTTTGAGTTTTTAATAATTCGGCTATTTCCTATTTTAAATCGATTTTTCAAATCTTTTTGACGTGGCCTTCTCTGATTGGTCCACGGGGGATGTTGACCCCCCGGTCAACTCCCCCCTTGGACCACTGCATCTCGGATCTGAGTGCCCGACCCGATTTCTACCTTTTCTCCCCACTCGATCCGACAGCCAAATACCCTAACCCTGGGCCCCGATTGATCCTTGTTCATCCCAGATCCACGCCCGGGGTGGGTCTGAGGGATTCGAGTTGCAAACTACTCGCCCGATCCATTTCTTCTCGGACCCCTAGGCATATATAGCTTCGCCTCTGGCAGTTCTGTTCTTCATCTTTGGACCTCCCACTCGCAGCCAAGGAACTCCTCCGGTGAGCCTGAGTGACAGCGGTACTCTTCGGAGTGGAAGCGAGGCACGAGGACCTCGGGAAGCCTCTGATCCGGTGGCTTCGCCGTCGTGCGCCGCCGCGAGCGCACCCAGCCTCGGGAAGACGACGGTCCCTTGCAGGCAATGACCCAGGAGCTCCCCGAGCTCCAGCCCAGCCGATCTCCTCCGCTAGGTAGCTCTGTTAGCATGTAGTTTAGCGTATAACATAGATTTTAGGTTACTGTTCTTGTAGCTCCACCGCTTTCACCAGCTCACTCCGACCATCCATCAGCCATCCCGACCCGACCACCACTTTCATGATTCCCCTCCGCACCTTCTTCACCTACCCATCCACCCTGACTCGCCCCGGAGCAGGGACTTCGGTCCTCCTCCTCCGCCGCTCGCCGGAGGACCTCCACACCGACGCATCTCCTATCCATTTCGCACTTTGACGGGTCGAGGCAGCTTGCCATTGACCCATCTTTCTTCCTGTGCAGGTTAAATCATCAGAAGAGCCTCATCTGGAGGCCAACAGCTCAGGCACAGGTGCTCCAGGCCACCGCCGTCGCGGGGCCGTTCTGGTGGTCATCAGCCTCATATGCGACCTGAAGGAAATTGAGAATCCTCAAGCGCATCACGGAAGCGTGTTGATCGCATCGTATGCAATCGGAGCAACTAGTCGTACTAGATGCTAGATGCAGCGGAAATTAAAATTTTTAACTTTAAAGATGAAACCACATGATCACGAGAACACTTCTCGGATCGTTTCATCAAACCACAAAGTACAAGGAATACCTCTTGAAGCGTGGTTGTGATCGCGAGATCCCAAAGTAGAGATCCTCCTATCTTAAGTCCGATCCACGAAGAACGCACTTGCGGGCGCGATGATGAGTCACGTTCCTTCCCGCAATCCTCGATGAAGATCCAAGCGATGGCTCCCCCGATTTCGTCAAACGAAATCCGTCGTCTTTCTTTAGAGTAAGAAACTCCAAAGAAGATGGAGATCCACGAGTCGTCGAAGAAGAAGCCGAGAGTCTCTCCTTTCTCAACACAAAGTGGACGGCCACTTAATGGAGAAGAGAAAGAGAGAGAGGGCGAGAATGAGAAAGAGAGAGAGAGAGAGAGTTGTCACCTTGTACAACTCTTAATGATGTACCTTGGAGAGGCTACCCTAGCCCTCCTTTTATACTAGTTTAGGATCCAATGGATCTCAATCCATGGGACACATGGATCCAAGGGTTATGCTTGGTCCATGATAAATCAATGGCTAGGATTGTTGTTCAATAACAACAATTCAAAATTAATTAATCAAGAGATAACATGATAAATGAAGTGGAGTTAACCACCCTCCTAAAAAGGGGGGGCGTCACCCATGAACAATTCATGGGTGACGCCACCCATGGAGGTGGTTGCTTTCTCCATTTTATTTATTTTATTATTCCTTAATTAATTACAATAAATATTCACCAAATTAATTCCAAATTAATTTGTGAATATTTCAATCTTGCCATTGAACATTGTGTGAATCATATTCACAACCCAAACTAGTTAGTAAATTGCATTTCCAATTAATTAACAAATGTGAATCCAATCCACATTATTAATTAACAAATGCTATTTACATAAATTCTCTCTCTTATATATGTATATTATAAATCATATTTATAACACACATATATCATGGATAGTGTTATCCACATTCTCTTAATCCTTGATAATTAAATCTCATTCAATTATCTTAGATAATCATTTTCACAAT
Organism: Ottelia alismoides; assembly: GCA_037367405.1. Taxonomy (NCBI): domain Eukaryota; kingdom Viridiplantae; phylum Streptophyta; class Magnoliopsida; order Alismatales; family Hydrocharitaceae; genus Ottelia; species Ottelia alismoides. The sequence continues at coordinate 66,140 of JAZKJV010008343.1, read as the reverse complement.
ATGAATCATATTCATATTTAAGCTTGATAATTAAATCACATTTAATCATCAAGTCCTTGCTTGGATATTTCATCAAAAGAATTATTCTTGAACCCTTTCAAGAATAATGTGCTTTCTCCGCAGATACTTGGAGATAAGGACAGGGCGATTGTATTGTTCCACGTATAGTGACTTGGATATTGGGATATTATCTCAAATCCAGATCTTACGGACCTCCCACAGATGCTTGATTAAATCAAGACCGCAAATCTAATCTTCTCATTGAATCTGAATCTCATTCATGTCAATGTCCAACACTTGGACTAAGATCAGATTGCTTCTCTACTGGAAGGAGTCACTAAAATCCAGACCTGTTTCATCACTCCCTCGGAATAGAAGCGTCATGGATATACAATCGTTTATGATCACATCACCCTCAGGTATTCCCAATACCTGTACATCCTGCATACTGGAAGACCCATGGTCAACCCGAAGATCAAGATCAATTTTACACTGTCTTCTTCAGGGTTTGATCACTAAGTTTCTCATTTGATCATTGGGATTTGGTATCGATCATATACTTTCCAAAAGCATATATCATACCTAGGTCTTGATCATATACTTTCCAAAAGTATATATCAAACCTACAAATTCAGTCAAGCTTCCAAAGCGAGACGACCGTGCACGGAATTTGATTCTTCCCAATATCTCATGAGTGAGCTCATGTCTTCCGGTTCAGTAGTGAACCTGTATGATCCCTTTGAGAGATCGTATTACTCATATGCCCTTATATGCACACCAACGCGCCGGTGTATAGACCTTGGTTAGGTCATCAACCTATTGGTCTGCCAAATGTACATACTCAGACATATAGCAATACATCTGTCTCCGGTCAGAGGATGCATGCCTATGCTGTGACAGCATTCAACATAGGACTTAGGTTATCTCGATCTCGTTAAGTCAACTCTTTGACTTAACTAATCTGACACCTCCGAATCTCTATTCCTATGCAGAGGACCTGCATCAAGAGGTCGGTCAGATATCAGCCTATGTGAGAAAAGGATTGCCATCTCCTACTCAGGCTGGAGATCACATCTTAACAATCATCTGACGGTACTTGATGAGTCCTCAATCTAACTCTTTAGATATTCATCCAAGCACCAGCCTCTATGATTCAATCATTGAATCAACAGCTGTATGATCATTAAGACAGCCATGGTACATAACCCTAATTGTACAGAGGGACCTATTATGCAAATTATTTATTCTTCATTTCAGATCAGGGAATGATATTTGGAATAACATTTATTGCATAATGGCTCGCCGTGGGCTCACATGTCCAACACGACCATCTTCAGCTGCGGGGCTTCACGGCGGAGCTCTTCCGCACTTCAGGAGCAGCAGGGTAGGACCATAGTGCGTGTACCGGGCCGGCGAATCTCGCCGGCCAACTGTTCTTCTACCATCCTCCCCAGACGTTCGATCGGCCTCGACGCTCCAGATTAGATCTGATCCGTCCATACGAGGAGCCGCAGACACCGTTAGATCCTTGGAGGTTTGATCGCAACCATCGATTCAGCGAGGTTTAGCCATGACGTTTTGCAGCCGTCAGATCCAGCACGTGGCTACACCTCCTCCGTTCGATCAGGACCGAGGACCCCCTTGTTGAGGCGCGCCCCTTCCCGACCGTCTGATCAACACGTGGCGCGCATCTGGCCCTCGAATTAATAAAGGGTAATTTGCTTCTTAGACCCTTAGTTTCTTAGTTGTTCTGCTGTAGTCCTGTAAATATTTTAGATATTTTATTTACGTTTGGTAATTTGAATAGTGGATCCTGTAGTGTTTGGTAATTGCTTTTATACCCCTGCCTGTAGTGGATCACGTGCTTCGACACGTGTTTGTTTGGGTTAATTGCATGTATGGACCATAAGTTCTAGGATGTTAATGAATGAATTTATAGTTTTGTTATTTACAGAAATACCCCTGTGAGTGTTGAATTTGTGCATGTGCGTTATATTTTGGGTATTTTACACTGAGGCCCCTGGACTTTTAGTACTTGTTACTAAATAGTCCAGAAACCTTAGTTTCATTCCAAATAGGTCCCTGAGTGCCCAGGTCACGCGCCTCGCGCGTGTTTTCCTGGAGAATTTGCACCGGACCCCCTGGAATTTGTATTAATTGCGTACAGGTCCATGTGCACTGTACCTTGGTTTTGATTTTTAATAAAATAACAAACCAACTACAAATGTGATGAAAATTGGATACATGGCTCCTGCCATAGTGTAAAATTTTCTCCAATTTTTGGAGACATTTGTGATTTCATTTATTATTTTTAAAAAATCAAAAACACGCATTTTCTTTACTGTCTAACTTTAAAATTCACAAAAAATATTTAAACACCTCTAAAAATTACAAAAAAATTGTTGTTTTACCTTGTTTGATTTTCTGACCAATTTTGGTTATTTTTGGATATATAAAACTCATAAAAATTGAAAAAACCCTAAAAACCTATAAAAATTCAAATAATTAATTGAAAAACCAAAAAATAATCTGGTGCCTAAATTTTCCTTGTGTTTTCTACTATACAGGAAAATTACCTTCAGGTGTTAATAGGGCCATTTTGTATTTTAATTTGTCCCTTGACACTTGACTGGACAATACTCTTTGTTTTCTGTCTTGTTTGATTTTTATAAAATTCAATAAAGATCATAAAATACCAAAAATTAACCAAAAACAGTAAAGAACATAAAAAAACATAAAAATATTTTTATTTGAATTTTTGAGTGATTTTTGAGTAGGTAAATAATTGGTTGAATTGGCTTGTTTACTTGTTTTCTTTATTTTCTTTATTAATTAAAAATCCAAAAAAATATAAAAAGATTAAAAATCCATCAAAAATACCATTATTTTATTTTATTTCTTTTTAGACTACTTCGTAGGCCGCAAGGCCATTACGTGTTCCCTGAGTCCGACCCTGGTCGCTATACCAGGCTAATCCAATAGCCAGGACCGCTATCGTTTTTATTTGATTTTTATCTGATTTTGGTGGTCTGCACTTAATTTTCTTGATTGACTGATTGACTTCCGAGATCCGGGTCGCAACGACCCTTGATTTATTTTCTTCCACCCGTGTCTTCATGATTTTTCGATCATCAGAATGGCGCCGTTGCCGGGGAGCACGGCTTAGTAGTCGTCTTTTTCCGCGGCTTTCTTTTCGTGGCTTTTTGTATATATTCTTGTATATATTTGACCTGTTTATACATTTATCTGGTCTGATCACTTTCTGTTTGTTTTCTTGCGAGGACCCGAGGATCGAGGCGGCTTTCTTCGGAAGCCAAGCAACCGCGGGAGTGGGAGGCAGCTCTCTTCTCCACAGAGCCGCAGGAGGACGCGAGAAGCGAGCAGGAGTGCGGGAGTCGCGGAATAGCCGCGAGATTAGTGTAGCTTAGATTAGATTTACATTTCCGTAATATTTGAACTTTTGTAATAATACAGGGACACTTAGATAGAGACTTAGATTTTCGGGATCTGTTTTGCCGAGCACCGGTGTGCTCGGGGGACCCCTTATCTAGTTCGGTTTTCTTCGCGGCTTTTTACGCGATTTGTTTTCTTTACTGCCTTTTACGGTTTCTCGCGGTTTTTCGAGCCCCTAGCCGAGGATTTTCTGCTTGATTGTGATGTAATAATTAGGATCCAAATACCCTAATATGTCTGCTTGCACCTATAGATCGGTAATTGGACCAAAAATAAAAAGATAATAAAATAGTTGATTCACCACCTTCGAGATTACGCGCCGCAAGCCCGCCCCGTCAAGCGCTACTCCTGAACTCGACCTGTCAAGAAGTGGAGGGGTGGGTCTAGATCGGACTCTTTGGATTGGAGGTTGGTGGTCGGCTAGCCATTCTTCGAGTAGCACTGCTGTTTAGGGACTCGATTTTTCCGCCTACACCATTTAGGTAATTTATTTCCTATTTTTCAATTCTACGCGGATCATCTTGCATGTAGACTACTGGAGTCAGGTACGCATTTCTTACTCTACATGCATCATTGATTTTATCGCACATCGGCTTTTTCGTCTTCTCCCCCTGTTTTGGACTTAATAACCAGGAGAATCGAAAAATTCGTTAGGCGTTTGTTTTTATTGAAAAATACCTAAAAACAAAAACAATAAAATCGGGACTGCTAATCACACTTGACCTAAAAGACACCGGATTGAAAAATTTGTCTTGGGGAGAGTAACCCCCTCCTTGTTTGGTTTGGATGAGCGAGAGAGTGACCCGTGCCTTAGGATAGAGCCTCCGATTTTTCTCGACTGATTACCGACTTTCTGTACGGGACAGTCGGTTGAGAAATATCTGGATTCCTATTTTCCTCACGTAATCGCTCTGATAGACTGGATGATCACCTAAAATAAAATCGACAAGATAATTGACCGATCCCTTCGGTCTTCAGCTCGTGTGCGTAGGTGAAACGGGGGTTTGTTTTTTCTCATCTTGTGTGATTTCCAGATCCCTTCTGCTTTCCCCCATCTCCTTCTCTTCTTCTATCTCCCACCCACCCTCCCTTCAATCTTCTTCTTCTCCTTCACCCCTGGATGATGGCTCCCCCTCACTTCGAGTCGACTCTTACGACTTCTTCCCCACCATCTGGCCATCATTCCAGCCCACCTTCTAGGGAGGTCGGATCTCCGACCAACCTCCCTCTCCCTCCCTCCCATCCTGTTCACCGCTCTGGGCATGCTGCGCTTGACGTCCGAGGATACCAGATAGAGCAGATGCGAGACCCGGACGCTGCCGTTGCTCTGTTGAGCGCGCACTCCGTTCGTAATCAGAGAGAGCAGTGAAGATCATCAGATAGATCCTATCCTAGATTAATGGAGGAACAGATAGCACAGGGATCTCAGTCATCTTCTACACTACATCCATCCAGTTTGGATTTGGATTACATTCAGAGACTATCGACATTTTCAGTGGAGGCGCACGAGGAGCCTTATCTTCACCTGTCCGCATTTGAGGAGTTTTGTAGAGCACAGAGATATTCAGACATCACTGCAGAGGAGCTGATGAGGAGGACCTTCCCATTCACACTTCACGAGAGAGCCATGAGATGGCACAGACGATTGGGGAGGACATTCGATTCATGGGGAGAGTTACGCCGAGAGTTCTTACAGAGATACTTCCCCCAACGTAGAGCAGATATGATGCGGTCTTTCATCATTGATTTTTCAGTAGACCCCCAGGAGCCACTGCATGAGGCATGGCCAAGGTTTCTTGACCTCGTGAGGAGATTTCCAGACCACGGACTTCCACTGACAGACTTGATAGAGATCTCCATGTGAGGGATGACCGCAGAGTAGATAGCACTAGTGATTACCACATGTGGCGGTTCACACCGCAGTTCTGACATTCACCTATTGGACACCATCTCGAGTTTACTTTCACAGCAATCATCTTCACGAGATACCTTCGTCGGGACAACACATGCGGATGTTACGGTACCAGTGCGGTGTGTTACTTCACATGATGAGACTGCTTCTACACACTAGCCCGAGGACGTGGATGTGGCAGCACCACAGAGTACAGAGGAGATGACTATGAGAGCAGAGGTTCGGACCCAGAGTTTACTCGAGTTCCCGTTGATCTTCTAGCTAGAGTTCGAGTCAGCCCCAGAGTTCTTCGTCGATGAGTCTTGGATATCAGATCTTTTGATAGTCCAAGAACCGGAGGAGCCCCCGCTATTACAGCCATTGAGTCACCCACTTCAGTTCCCAGTCCCGGAGGAGTCAGCTTCTTTTCTGCAGAGATACTTCTTGGAGTGTGACAGCTACCAGGAGTCAGCCCAGCAGCTTCAGCTCAATATGGGACACCACTTTGAGAGTACAGACATAGAGAGTCATGTATTCGAGCCTTTTGTCCTCCACTCTGACGAGAGAGACACACTTACTGAGGACCAGTTGGCATCCAGCATAGCCGCAGAGCGAGGATCAGCCGCTGACACTTTGCCAGCCTGCGTGGTGTTGACCAATACCTTCTCCTGCTTTCAGATTGCCGAGAGAGACATTTCAGATGATGATGCAGCCTGGTGCACAGAGTGGATACTTGACAGCAACGCATATGCCCTTCTAGATCCTGATCCTCTCTTACTCACTTCTGATATTGCATTTCTCCCCGAGGGTTATCTGCGGGAGGATGCAACACTCGATGAGTACTCGGTTTCACCTTCCGAGAGTGTTTCCGATTTGGCGGAGCACGAAACCGAGTCTTTAGATCCTTCTGATTCTGACTCTTCTCACCTCGATGACCCTTGCGAGGATGAGCCCATCCTGGAGATATTCGATGATTTGTCTGATCTGCCTCTATTTCAAGCATCAGATATTAGTCTTCTTAGAGAGTCTCCTGATCCTAATTGTCCACACCTGTTTGAGACACTGATTGACGTGGAGGATTCCATGACTGATCCATCCTTCCCCACATTTGATTTCTTCGGCTCCACACTCTCACTCCAGTTTGATCCAGAGCCGATGATTTCTTTTGTGCTATCGGATCACGTTAACTTATTTTCATATCCTTGGCCGGTAGCAGACACCCGCTTGATTTCAAACTTGGGTGTCTTACTTTAAACTTTGGAGTTCATCGCTGTTCTCATGCCGAGACTGCGACGATAATATGGCATTCGCCTTACCGATGCCGTCCTGAACCTGGATACAGCATTGTCCTAGCCTTTGCGTCCAGCTAGGGGCGTAAAATCTAGCGCTTGTTGAGAGGCACCTCAACATTGTACTCTTTTGTATATACGTGTTTTGTCTAAGTTTGATCTTTCTTTCTTCCGTTCTTATTTTCACCCCAGGTCTCGCTTAGGATTATCTTTGCTATACTTAGGATATTCCTCATCCTAAGTATAGGGGGGTGGAAACAACGGGTTGCTCTTCCGTTCTGTTTCATCACTTCTGTTGTGTTGCTTATACTTAAGGTTCTTCACCTTAAGTATAGGGGGAGTGATGTCTTCTCCTTCTTGTATATATTCGTAATTTTCTTCGTGTCTTTCTACCCTGTTTTTGCTGCCTATACTTAGGGATATTTTACCCTAAGTATATGGGGGGTAGACCCTGTACATTCTACACTCGATTTTCCCTTTGTGTACAACCTGCTATACTTAGGATTACTTGATCCAAAGTATAGGGGGAAAAACCGAGACTCTCTTGATTTCTATTCATTCTTCTTTGCATATAGCCTTCCTTTTCACTTCCCTATACTAAGCATGAGTTATGTCTTCTTCATCGCTCTTGACTCTGAGGACATCGTTCGAGCTAAGTATAGGGGGGTGTGTATATATTTCATATATACTTTAGCCATAACTCGTACTTTGTGTGAGTGTGTTAAAAAAATGGCTAAAACCCCTAAAAACCACAAAAATTAAAAAATTTTCCTGTAAATAATCATTCTTTTATTGCACATACATAGCTATTGTACAAATTACTTTTGTAAAAATGTTTTCAAAAATCTTTTATGTAAAGTCATGTAAATATTTTCATATCAAAATTATGTATATAGTACAAAATTTTTCCAAAATGTTTTGAAAATCAAAAAGTTTGCAAAAATCTTGTGTAAATGTGTGTAAATACTGTTGCAAAACTTGCATTCATGCATTCATCCATTCATGATTTCAAAACATTTTTCAAAAATTTTGCACCTTGGTAAAAATTGTGTAAATATCATCTTTGTATATATGTGTATAGTTTTTCTGGATGATAGTTGACATTTAAACTAGCCTGGAATTACATTGGGAAATGGAGCTTGATTAAGATCTTAATCCACCTAATTTCTAAGAGGAACCTTATAGGGCTTAGGTTTAAGGCTTTTCAGGTCCATGGTGACTTAATTCTTTGAGTCCACTAAGCTATGATCACATGTCATCTCAATGAGCCTAAGTAGAGCACTTAACAACACACGCATGACTCTTAGATCCAATGGCTTGACTTGCACCAGCACTTTACACATAGCTCTCCACGGATGAGGTGGTGAGGAGGCAGTTTCCTTTGGCTTGGGGTAGCATATGAGGGTAGTACTTCTAGGCGGAACCTCTCTTCTTCTTCTAGTGAAGGAAGTGCGCCTCAACTTGGTCTAGTGGTTATGAAGTCTAAAGACAGAAGCCGTAGGTTGCAATAAAGCTTCAAAAGAGGGATAGTCTGCTGGCTCCAGAGGAAAAACTCCTTGTATATATGCTGCACCATGTAGATATGTTGTACAGTTGCACATGAAAAAAAAGTGCAAAAAGAAAAGAACTCCAAAGAAGTGGTGGGTCGGATTGAAAATTTAATAACCCCACCGGAGTGTATATAGTCAAATAAAGCAAAAGCTTATGGTCCATGTTACATCTCATGAAGCTTGCAGCGGGAGACTTAGCTACACTGGTTAGGCTCCCAGGGATACATGGCTACACTGGTTATGGTCCATTTTTCATCTTCTTCCCCCTCTTCTTGAGCCGGTTGCACTTCAACTTAGAAGGGAATACCCTGCTTCTTGAGGAAAGAGTTGCTAGACCGAGGCATTAGAGTTACCAGGTTGGGGGAGGTTGTTTCTTTGTTACTTCTGAGGTGGGGAGCTACATATCACTTACACTGCATGGAAAGATTCATGGTCATTAGAGTTTGTGTATGTAGACTTGTTCTGATCTGGATTGTTGAGGAGTCTTGATTATAGATTGGTGGAACTTAGAGGCTGTTGAGTTTTAAACTTAAGTCCAAATAAGGTTCCGACACATTAATAATCCAAAGATCTGATCGAGCTCCAAAATTCAATTTAATTAAGGCAAGTTTAATAATCAACCTTGATCCATGTACATTCTCCTCTTTTTCTTTTTCTTTCTCTTTTTCACTTCTTTTTCAAATAAGTGTTTGCTAAGGGACTAGCAAAGTTAAGTATAGGGGGGTGATGAATACTCATTCATCACTCTTTATTCTTATATTTTAGCTACAAAAATCTTTGTAAATACATGTAGATATGTGTAAATACAAATAATTAGCAAAATGCAGGCATAGTGTAAAAAGTAATAATTAGCATGTTTTTGTGCAAAAATAAAAGAATAAAGAATAAAAAGAAAAATTGGGAATTATTTAGAATAAATATTGAGCGAACTAATCCCAAGGGAGGGCTCAGCATGGGTCTGACCGCATAAAAGCCAAAGTAGAGGGAGATAGGGAGCTCATGTATGTAAATATACCTATAAATATAATAGAATTATTTTCCTCTAAAAATAAAATGGTTTTTGTATATATTTGTAAATATGTGTAAATAGAAAATCCAAATAAAAATAGGAAAATTAAAAAGATAATAAAAATATTCCCTTATATATACTCACCTTGTACATAGAACACTTATCAATATTTATTTAGCCTTGTAAACGAATAATTTAATTTTCATAAAATTTGTACATATTCTATCTTTTATGTTGTAAATAAATAGAAACCATAAAAACAAAAATAAAATAAAAAGAACAAAATTGAGAATAAAAAAGAACATTGTACATATACCATGTATATAAATGTATATAGCTATTTAATTAACCCTTATACATAAATAATAAAAATAAAATAAAAATGCCTTTTTATTCCTAATTTTATGCTATAAATAAATAAAATATAAAATGGGGACAAAAATGTACAAAAATAACTAATTAAAAATCAAAAATCAAAAATCAATATTGTATATATACCTATATATAGCTCTATAGTGTACATACCTTATTTTTTTTTGAAAAATTAATTAAAAATCACAAAAAAGAAAAAAATAAAACAAACATTTTTTATGTTTTGAGTTTTTAATAATTCGGCCATTTCCTATTTTAAATCGATTTTTCAAATCTTTTTGACGTGGCCTTCTCTGATTGGTCCACGGGGGATGTTGACCCCCCGGTCAACTCCCCCCTGGACCACTGCATCTCGGATCTGAGTGCCCGACCCGATTTCTACCTTTTCTCCCCACTCGATCCGACAGCCAAATACCCTAACCCCGGGCCCCGATTGATCCCTGTTCATCCCAGATCCACGCCCGGGGTGGGTTTGAGGGATCCGAGTTGCGAACCACTCGCCCGATCCATTTCTTCTCGGACCCCTAGGTATATATATCTTCGCCTCCGGCAGTTCTGTTCTTCATCTTTGGACCTCCCACTTGCAGCCAAGGAACTCCTCCGGTGAGCCTGAGTGACAACGGTTCTCTTCGGAGTGGAAGCGAGGCGCGAGAACCTCGGGAAGCATCTGATCCGGTGGCTTCACCGTTGTGCGCCGCTGCGAGCGCACCCAGCCTCGGGAAGACGATGGTCCCTTGCAGGCAATGACCCAGGATCTCCCCGATCTCCTCCGCCAGGTAGCTCTGTTAGCATGTAGTTTAGCGTAGAACATAGATTTTAGGTTACTGTTCTTGTAGCTCCGCCGCTTTCACCAGCTCACTCCGACCATCCATCAGCCATCCCGACCCAACCACCACATTTACGATTCCCCTCCGCACCTTCTTCACCTACCCATCCACCCTGACTCACCCCGGAGCAGGGACTTCGGTCCTCCTCCTCCGCCGCTCGCCGGAGGACCTCCACACCAACGCATCTCCTATCCATTTCGCGCTTTGACTGGTCGAGGCAGTTTGCCCTCGACCCATCTTTCTTCCTGTGTAGGTTAAATCGTCAGAAGAGCCTCATCTGGAGGCCAACAGCTCAGGCACAGGTGCTCCAAGCCAACGCCGTCGCGGGGCCGTTCTGGTGGTCATCATCCTCATAGGCAACCATCTTCAGCTGCGGGGCTTCACGACGGAGCTCTTCCGTACTTCAGGAGTAGCAGGGGAGGACCATAGTGCGTGTATCGGGCCGGCGAAGCTCGCCGGCCAACTGTTCTTCCACCATCCTCCCCAGACATCCGATCAGCCTCGACGCTCCAGATTAGATCTGATCCGTCCATACGAGGAGCCGCAGACACAGTTAGATCCTTGGAAGTTTGATCGCGACCGTCAATTCAGCGAGGTTTAGCCACGACGTTTTGCAACCGTCAGATCCAGCACTTGGCTACACCTCCTCCGTCCGATCAGGACCGAGGACCCCCTTGTTGAGGCGCGCCCCTTCCCGATCGTCTGATCAACACGTGGCACGCATCCGACCCTCGAATTAATAAAGGGTAATTTGCTTCTTAGGCCCTTAGTTTCTTAGTTGTTCTGCTGTAGTCCTGTAAATATTTTAGATATTTTATTTACGTTTGGTAATTTGAATAGTGGACCCTGTAGTGTTTGGTAATTGCTTTTATACCCTTGCCTGTAGTGGATCACGTGCTTCGACACGTGTTTGTTTGGGTTAATTGCATGTATGGACCTTAAGTTCTAGGATGTTAATGAATGAATTTATAGTTTTGTTATTTGCAGAAATACCCCTGCCAGTGTTGAATTTGTGCATGCGCGTTATATTTTGGGAATTTTACATTGAGGCCCCTGGACTTTTAGTACTTGTTACTAAATAGTCCAGGAACCTTAGTTTCATTGCAGATAGGTCCCTGAGTGCCCAGGTCACGCGCCTCGTGCGTGTTTTCTTGGAGAATTTGCACCGGACCCCTTGGAACTTGTATTAATTGCGTACTGGTCCCTGTGCATTGTACCTTGGTTTTGATTTTTAATAAAATAGCAAACCAACTCCAAATGTGATGAAAATTGGAACATGGCTCCTGCCATAGTGTAAAATTTTCTCTAATTTTTGGAGACATTTGTAATTTCTTTTATTATTTTTAAAAAATAAAAAACACGCATTTTCTTTACTGTCTAACTTTAAAATTCACAAAAAAATATTAAAACACCTCTAAAAATTACAAAAAAATTAGATAGTAGTTGTTTTAACTTGTTTAATTTTCTGACCAATTTTGGTCATTTTTGGATATATAAAACTCATAAAAATTGAAAAATCCCTAAAAACCTATAAAAATTCTAATAATTAATTGAAAAACAAAAAAATAATAATTCTGGTGCCTAAATTTTCCTTGTGTTTTTCTACTATACAGGAAAATTACCTTCAGGTGTTAATAGGGCCATTTTGTATTTTAATTTGGCCCTTGACACTTGACTGGACAATACCCTTTGTTTTCTGTCTTGTTTGATTTTTATAAAATTCAATAAAGATCAGAAAAATACCAAAAATTAACCAAAAACAGTAAAAACATAAAAAAACATAAAAAAAAATTTTATTTGAATTTTTGAGTGATTTTTGAGTAGGTAAATAATTGGTTGAATTGGCTTGTTTACTTGTTTTCTTTATTTTCTCTATTAATTAAAAATCCAAAAAAATATAAAAAGATTAAAAATCCACCAAAATACCATTATTTTATTTTATTTCTTTTTAGACTATTTCGTAGGCTGCAAGGCCATTACGTGCTCCCTGAGTCCGACCTTGGTCGCTATACCAGGCTAATCCAATAGCCAGGACCGCTATCGTGTTTATTTGATTTTTATCTGATTTTGGTGGTCTGCACTTAATTTTCTTGATTGACCGATTGACTTCCGAGATCCGGGTCGCAACGACCCTTGATCTATTTTCTTCCACCCGTGTCTTGGTGATTTTTATCATCATCAAGCAAACATACTATTCGGTTGTTAAGTTTGCATCAATAAAAATGAACTTAATTATAGTTGTATTTATGGATTTTGAATTATTCTAAATAGATGTGAAAACAAACATTCTTTAATGGAGAATTAAAAGAGGATATGTGTATGAATGTTTCAGAGAAAGGGTTAATAAATTTAAAAAGGTGTTATGTGGATTGAATCAATCTTCATGACAAAAGATCTCAAATTCCATGAGAAAATTATCCCATTTAACTTTATCGTACATAAATCAGATAATTGTATATATGTCGCAAAGAGTGGGAGCAAGTTTGTGATTATTTCATTATATGGCACAGAGTGCAAGTTTCATAATAAGTGCATGTGGACTAATTGCTTATCCTGTTCTCTGCCTTTCTGATGCCTCGACTCAAGAAACTAGCGAATGGTCAGATTCCCCTATCTCATTTTCGGACTCCGGATGGCTTAATGAAATAGAAACCAGAATAACTCTCCGACATCGCTTTGGTTTTTGTTCTCGCTAGCTACAAGGTATATGTGTTGACATATGGTCTTAGTTCATGGATATACCAAGAAAGAAAATACTGACTTTGTTTTACTTTTTAAATTTTGAAGTTTATTTGATCAAAGAACTTTATCCTAATGATACGAAGTTTGTGGAATAATGTATAAATTGAACAATTATTTCTTCTTTTATGTTATGAATAATGATTGTATGGTTTATTAGAGACTTTGTTTTGCCTATTTGATCTCAGGAGCACAAGATTTTCAATTAGCTGTGTGGAGTCGGTTGATTAGGGTCAACGCGGGACATGCCAAATATTCCAAAGGCTATGTATAGTACGAAATCATGGAGAGTCGAATGTATAATTATGAAAGTATAAAGAGTTATATGTGTGAAATTTCTTTTATGTAACAATCTCTCTCATTTTTTCATTTAACACTTCCACCTTTTTTTAAACCCATAACCATTTAGGCCTAGAAAGAAAACAACGATGATAAAATTTAATAGAAGAAAATTTTGGATCCAAAGAGCATGTAATATAAAGCTAACACGCATTCCTCATCATTAAACAAACTGAAAAGGTAACAACAATCATCCCACATCCAAAGGGTCCATTTAGTTCGCGGGTTCAACCCGGGTTACTCGGACATGGAAGGGCTTTTGGGTGACAGGGTATCCGGTTTGCATTGTGAAGGACTCGTGTTCGCTATCATTGCAAGTTGACACCATAATGGCATTAAATTAGGAAATCATCAAATCAATTTATCCCTTTTCCAGTCGGAAAAAAGGCGAGATTCCCAGCCATCGACAACCTGTAGCATTGTCGCCCACCTTAATCCGTAACCGAGATCTGCTCTTCATCAGCAGGGGGTTGCTCACGTTGTAGGGCTTCAAGCTATGCCCTTCCTTTGCATGTCATGCCAACCTTTGGTCTTGACAAGTCGATGGAAAGGTTGTTGTAGGCAGTCCGTGCCCTACTCCTCATTGCAACCATTTACCATCTTCTCCAACTCCAGATACCACGAGGATGGAAGGGCATGCATCCTCGCGTGAGTCGACTCCTTCTGTCCACTCCCCTATGCCCTTGAGGGGTGGAAGGATAATATCAAAGGCACATGAGGATGTCTTTGTCTATAAATTGTGTGCAACGATGATTGTTTCCTTGCACGCGCTTATCCAAGTCGGGATTTCGGTTGGAGCGAAGGAGCTGTAGGATATTTGAAGGATCTTGAAACTGATGCTTGGAAGGTATGCTTTGTTTCCTATGTCTTCGGTTTTGTGTCGATGGATGACCGTAAGTTTCAGGGGTACAACCCTCTTGCATTAATGGTCGAACCATTCATAATCTGGGAAACCATCCAAGATCTCCACCTTTCTTCTTACACGGACATATTGAAATTTCTGCATTAATCTGTATAGTTGGATGCCCATACCTTGAACATCATATCTGTATTCGACGATGGCTACAATCTTCTATGAAACTTAGCAACACGAAATCATGAGATTTTAATAAGTAAATACATTGGATTAATGCAATTACTGTCAGAATAAAAATCTGGAACTTTAAAATCTGGTAGATAGCATGGTTACATCCAACTCACTTCTACTTTTTATAAAATTTTGTTATTAGGCTTGGAACCAAAATTTCATTTTTGGACCATTTGTTGTAGATACAATAGGTTCTCCTTTATAATTAGAAATGAGATATGTTGGTTATTCAGATTTTGGATATTGTTTATATTGTTCTAGTTACCCCCAAATGTTGTATTTTACTCTAGTTACATATTGTTCATGAGTTATATTGGTTAGTACGAGATATGTTTAATTCCATTGCTGCACATTTGAGTTTTTTTACATTACTGCATCTGATCACTATCTCACTACTTTCATTGTGGATTTATATTGACTGGGATGCAGAGGATTTAGACACAAAATTTTACTGTGAGTCTCTTCGCATAATTTTCTTTTAGAAGCACATGTACGAAATATTGATGGTCATATGGCTATCCTTGATCCCTAGCAAAGTATTAAAGCCATAATTTCAGTTTGTGAGAAATCTTAGATTGTGTTATGTTCTTTACGGTTCAATTTTAATATTTTCTATTTTTCTTCGTATATGTTTTGACTTTGATGGCATTCCCTTCTTTTTAGAAGTTGGTAGTTGCAATTGGTGTATGTCGGATATGCGAGAGAATGTGGGGGACAAGGTGTTAGGAGATTGATTTTTCTGATGGATCTTTGAGCCATCTATTTACTTTTATATATCTCTTCATTGATTGATTATTTCTGATTGTGGTTTCCTTGTGGATACCATGATTTGGAGTATTATGTTCTTTCTGGGATTGCAGTAATATAATCTAGTTACACGATGTTATATTTTTGTTGTCGTGTGTTAATTAGTCAGGACAATAGTATTATTATGTTAAATTTAATGTGCATTTATTTCCAATGTCCTTTATGAGAAACAACATGCATCATACTTGGTTAACATTATGATTTTAAAGATGATTTTATGTTTGCAAGGAGGAGAAATAGAAAGAGAGTTATGGACAGACCATCTCATGTCCCAAGAACTCTACAGTAGACAGGATTTTTGTAGATGCGATGTTAGAACACGAGACATCGTGGGCTAGAAGCACCTTTACAATCCTCGGATGACATTCAATTGTGAGGAGGTTCAATCAAGTAAGCTGCCTTAGCTATATGAAGGTGCAACTCCAACATCGATGGAAAAACATGAAGAAGGACTATGCCTCATATTTCTACCTCCGCAACAAGTCTGGCTGCGGATGTGATAGCATCTACAACAATCTTATTCCTCTATCAGAGGATGCTTAGTTTGAGGTAATCTCTCTTTTTGAATTTGCCATGAGATTTTCAAACCTCCTATTCTGATTCAACTTCCTAATATATCTTGCAGATCGATATCGCAAATATCGCAACAAGCCCTTTCTATACTTTGGTGATATTCAAAGGTGTTTGTCTAAGAATATCGCTACCAGAGTGCATGCAACCTCCTCGCAAACGGTAAGGGACAAGCAACCAATGGGGCCATCAAGTTCACGACAACCAGTGAGCCAAAGGGAACTGAATTTTGGTAAAAATCTTGATGATTATATGCCAGATCCACTAGAGGATGTGGATGATAGCGACGAGATGACTCCTACACCCTCATCTTGAAAGAGAAATACTTGTGGTCGACGTACAACTAACAAAAAATCAAGGAGTTGATGAGCGTAAAATTGATCAATCCGGATCAGATAAAAATAATCACTCTCGGGTCATTGCGACCCGGATCGATAAAGATCTCAGCTCAATAAGAAAAAGAGAAGCAGACCACCAATCTAGCAGATAAAACACGAAAAATCAAATAGTGGCCCTGGCTATGAGATTAGCCTGGTATAGCACCCAGGGTCGGACTCAGGGAGCACGAGATGGCCTTGCGGCCTACGAAGTAGTCAACAAATATAAAAAAATTTTTTGATGGTTTTGAATATTTTTTATATTTTTTTTATTTTTAAATATGAAGGAAAATAATAAAACAATAAAAACGAGCAACTTCAAGCAATTATTTAATGACTCAAAAATAGTCCAAAAGTTCTAACAAAAATATTTTTAGGTTTTATGGATTTTTTACTATTTTTGTGAATTTTTGAGGATTTTATGATATTTATGGAATTTTCTAAAAATCAAATAAGGCAGAAACAAAGGAACACTGCCCAACCAGGCTTCAAAGACCATTTAAAAATATCAAATGGTCTTTTCAAGGCCTGGAGGTATTTTTTATGAGAAATACAAATAATAAGGAAAATTCAGCAAAAGAGTTTATTGTTTTTGGATTTTTCTACTATTTTTTAGAAATTTTATGAGTTTTAAGGGGTTTTCAATTTTTAGGGTTTTTATATATCCAAAAAATTGGCCAAAAATGCATAGAAAAGCAAACACACAATTTTTTAGAATTTTTGAAAAAGTTCTAATATTTTTTTTGGGATTTTATAATCTGAACAGAGGCAAAAAGGGGTGTTTTTAAATTTTTAAAATGCTAAAAAGGCTAAAAAATGTTCCCAAAAATTGGTGAAAACTTTACACAGTGGCAGGAGCCACCCAATTTTCACGCAATTTGGACTTGATTTGATATTTTATTAAAATCAAACAACAAAGCACAGTGTACAGGGACCTAGATGTAAGAAAACATGTTTCCAGGGGCTGAAGTGTAACAAATACAAGAACCTTGGGGTCCCTCTTGCAAAATCTCCAAGTTCTCACGCGCAAAGCACGTGTACTGGGCACGAAGGGACCAATGTGAAAGAAAAATAAGTTCCAAGGGCGTATTAGCAACAGGTGCTAAAAACCCAGGGAACTATTTGCAAATAACCCAAAGTATTCGGCACATGTCAATTAAAAAGCACTCACAGGGGCATGGATGTAAATAATGAGAACTAAATTTCATTCCATAACTCCTCAAAACAATAGCCCAAACAATGCAAATATCCTAGAAAATCACGTGTCGATGCACGTGTTCCACGTAGACAGAGGTATAAATGCAAATAAAATAAGCACCAGGTCCTTAATGCAAAATATCCAGAATAAAAACAACTACAAGAAATATTTACAGGACTAGAATGTAAAGGACAAAGAAAGAGGGGCCTAAGAGTAAATTACCCCTATTTATTATCCGAGGGTTGAGGACGCGTCACGTGGGGTATCCAACGGCTGTGAGTAGTGGCGCCTCAACGAAGGTCCTCGGCTCTGATCGGACGGTGGAGTCGGTGCCACGAAGCTGATCGGACGCTCGGGAATCAAGGGCACCCCTCTTCTCTGCAACGGACGGTGAAGATAGCGCCACGTGTAGATCGAACGGTGCTGGTATCTGGGCGCCTCTTCGTATAAACGTGCGGTCCAGATCAAATCTGGGCCTCCGGGGCTGAACGAACGGCAGGGGAGGATCCTAGAGGAACTCCTCGCCGGCGAGCTTCACCGTTGCAATGCAGGTACGCTGGACCTCCTCGGGGGCTACAAAGGGGTGGAAGAGGATCGCTAAGGCCTCCCGCGGATGAAGGACTCCTCCGATGACGCCAAGGAGCTGCAAGGAGCCCGAGCGACGTCGACGGAGCTGGGCTCCTGTGCCTGAACATGAAGACCCCCAGATGGGCCTCGTCTGACCTGGAAAATGACACAGGAAGCTTGCTGGGTCGAGGGCAAAGTGCCTCGACCCTGTGAGGCGTGAAGTGGGTGGCTGGTGCGTCAGGGCGGAGGATCTCCGGCGATGCGACGACGAGGGAAATCGATTCCCAGTTTCGGGGAGAACTGGGTTGGATGAATGGGCGTAGAACGTGGAGAGGGGTATGGCGATACTGATGGTCGATTCGGATGGTCGGAACGGTGGTCGGAATGGAACTAATCGATGGTCGACGGCGAAACATGGATTTAGGAGAAAATGGAAATTCGAGAAAACTAGGAAGGATTAGGCTTACCGGATGGGTGGATTCGACTGTGGAAGAGCTCTTAGAGCTCCTGGTCTTCGCCTCGAGGGATGTCGATGCCCGAGGCTTGAGCGCTACTCCTGGGCGGTGCATGGCGGCGAAACGTCGCCGGATCAGTGACGCGGGGTGGTCCTCTCCTCTCTTCGACACCGCTAATCGAAGACTGTCACTCCCAGGATCAGGGTGGAGGTCACAGGAAGAAGGGGCAGCGCCAAAGATGAGAGGAATCGTGCGGCGGAGCTGGGACTTTATACACCTGCAGGTCCGAGAAGAGAAGGTCGGGCAAGGTTCCGTGAAGCGCGGATCCCAATGCGGATGTGTCGGCGTGGTTCTCGGATGTAGGAGGAAGGATCGGAGCCCGGGGTTTAGTGATTTGGCGATCAGGTCGAGCAAGAAGAAATTGGAGAAAACGGGTCGGGTGCAACGAACTCAGCTCTGGTGGTCCTGGGGGTGGAGTTGACCGGGGTCAACATCCCCTGTGGACCAATCAGAGCCTACCAAATATTGATTATTTGATTATTTATTTTAAAACAGTAAATGGCCGAATTTGGAAAAAGTTAAAACATGAAAAATGTTTCTTTATTTTTAAACTATTTTTTGTGTTTTTTATTTATTTTTTTGAAATATAAATAATGTATTTACAAAATATTATTATTATATACATGTATATACATATGTATTTTTTTATTTTTGATTTTTAATTATTTATTTTTATACAAATTATTACAATTTTATATTTTATTTATAGGATAAATTTTGGAATAATATGGTATTTTTATTTTATTTTTATTAATTATGTGCATTGGTGAAATAAATAGTTTTATTTATATATATATGTGGTATATATACAAGGTGGCTCTTGGTTTTTATTTTATTTTCTTTTTATTTTATTTTCTTGTTATGATTTTTATTTTATTTATATACATTATGGAATATGAGATTGGAAAATATTTTTATTGAATTTTTGTTTATTTATTTACAAGGAGAAATAAATTGAAATGTGGTTTTATGTACATGGTGTATATACAATGATGAAGGGGTTTTTAACTTATTTTTAATGTTCTCATTTTTATTTTAATTTAATAATTACAATATATACACATAAATACACACCCGTTTTTATTTGAATAAGAGGAAAATAAATTTTACTTTATTTATAGGTATATGTACACATGAGCTTCCTTATCTCTCTCTACTCAGGTTTTTATGCGGTCAGGCCCATGTTGAGCCCTCCCTTGGGATTAGGTTGCTCAATATTTATTCTAATTATCTCCCTCTTTTTCTTTTATTTCTTTATTCTTTTATTTATGCACAAAAACATGCTAAAAATGCATATTTACACAATGCATGCTATTTGACAATTATTGATATTTACAGGAATATACATGTGTTTTGCATGAGTTTTGTAGCTAAAATAAAAGAATAAAGAGTGATAAATGGGTATTCATCACCCCCTATACTTAACTTTGCAAACACTTATTTGAAAAAGAAGTGAAAAATAAACAGAAAAAGAGGAGAATATGCATGGATTAATGCTGAGTATTAAACTTGCCTTCATTAAATTGAAATATGGAGCTCGGTCAGATCTTTGGATTATTAATGTGTCGGAACCTTATTTGGACTTAATCTTAAAACCTAACAGCCTCTAAGTTCCACCAATCTATGGGCAAGACTCCTCAATAAACGAGATCAGAACAAGTCTACATCCACAAACTCTAATGACCATGAATCTTTCCTTGCAGTGTAAGTGATATGTAGCTCCCCACCTCAGAAGTGACAAATAAACAACTTCCCTCAACCTGGTAACTCTAATGCCTCGGTCTCGCAACTCTTTCCTCGAGAAGCGGGGTATTCCCTTCTAAGTTCAAGTGCAACCGGCTCAAGAAGAGGGGGAAGAAGAGAATGGACCATGGCCAGTGTAGCCATGTATCCTTGGGAGCTCTAACCAGTGTAGCTGAGTCTCCCGCTGCAAGCTTCATGAGATGGAACATGTATACAATGAGCTTTTGCTTTATTTGACTATATACACTCCGGTGGGATTATTAAATTTTCAATCCGACCCACCATTTTTTTGGAGTTATTTTCTTTTTGCACTTTTTTTCATGTGCATATGTACAACAAATCTACATGGTGCAGCATATATATAAGGAGTTTTTCCTCTTGAACCAGTAGACTATCCCTCTTTTGAAGCTTTATTGCAACCCATGGCTTCTGTCTTTAGACTTCATAACCACCAGACCAAGTTGAGGTGCACTTCCTTCACTAGAAGAAGAAGAGAGGTTCCGCCTAGAAGTACTACCCTCATATGCTACCCCAAGCCAAAGGAAACTACCTCCTTACCACCTCATCCGTGGAGAGCTATGTGTAAAGTGCTGGTGCAAGTAAAGCCATTGTCTCTGAGATTCATGCGTGTGTTGTTAAGTGCTCTACTTAGGCTCATCAAGATGACATATGCCCATAGCCTAGTGGACTCAAAGAATTAAGTCACCATGGACCTGAAAAGCCTTAACCCTAAGCCCTATAAGGTTCCTCTTATTGTTAAGTGGATTAAGATCTTAATCAAGCTCCATTTTCCAATTTAATTCCACGCTACTTTAAATGTCAACTATGATCCAGGAAAAACTATACAAATATTTACAAGGATGCTATTTACAAATGTGCAATTTACAAGTATTTACAATCGTGCAAAATTTTTGAAAAATGTTTGAAAACATGGATGTATGCATGAATGCGAAGTTTTGCAAAATATTTACAAACATTTACACAAGGTTTTTGCAAACTTTTTGTTTTCAAAACATTTTACAAAAATTTTGTACTATATACATAGGTTTTGATATGAAAATATTTACAAATCCTTTACACAAATCATTTTACAATCATTTGTACAAAAATAATTTGTATAAATAAATAGGTATGTGCAACAAGAATTTTATATACAAGGGAAAAAATTTTAAATTTTATGGATTTTTAGCCATTTTTATTTATTAACACACTCACACAAAGTACGAGTTATGGCTAAAGTATATAAGAAATATATACACACCCCCCTATACTTTGTTCGAACGATGTCCTCAGAGTGATTAAGAGCGATGAAGAAGACATAACTCGTGCTTAGTATAGGGAAGTGAAAAGGAATGGCTATATACAGAGATGAATCAAAGAATAGAATGAAGAGAACTCGGTGTTTTCCCCTATACTTAGGATCAAGTAATCCTAAGTATAGCAAGTTGTACATAAAGGGAAATCCGGGTGAAGAATGTACAGGGTCTACCCCCCCTATACTTAGGGTGAAATATCCCTAAGTATAGGCAGCAAAACAGGGGTAGAAAGAATCAAAAGAAACCCGAAGGTCCTACATCCCCCTTATACTTAGGGTAAAGTACACCCTAAGTATAGAAAAATCATAAGATGAGAGAAGGGATGTGGGACTAAAGAATAGAGTGATATGGACATCTGGATCTATACAGGTCGGAAGAACAGTGATAATCAGGCGTGAGATGCAATAGATGTGAGTCAAGAGACCACATCTCACGCAAAGTGAATAGGGACAACATCAATGACCCGCGACTCATGATCTAGATATGGCTTGAGCCGCTGGCTTCACTCGAAAGGTACTCTCAGAAGACAACTCAGATATGTCAATACTCCCATTGTCGTGTACCTTTCTCATCAAATACGGTCCCTTCCATTTGCTCTGTAGCTTCCCTGGAAATAATCTAAGGCTAGCATCAAACAGCCATACTCTCTGTCCTGGCTCAAATTGC
This sequence comes from Ottelia alismoides, assembly GCA_037367405.1. Taxonomy (NCBI): domain Eukaryota; kingdom Viridiplantae; phylum Streptophyta; class Magnoliopsida; order Alismatales; family Hydrocharitaceae; genus Ottelia; species Ottelia alismoides. The sequence continues at coordinate 43,825 of JAZKJV010008343.1, read as the reverse complement.
TTGTGGATGATATGAGAATCATGCCACTCCTTCACTCTCTCCTTATAATGTAGGCTGTTTGAAAAGGCGGTATCACGAAGCTCCTCAAGGGCTGCTAACTCTGCCCTCCTCTGGTCTCCTACACTATCTGGATCCAAAAGTATATCAGTGATTGCCCAAAGTGACCTATGTCTCAGCTCAACAAGTAAATGGCACGGCTTGCCATAAACGAGGTGAAAGGGAGATGTACCCAAAGGAGTCTTGAAAGACGTCTGATATGCCCACAAGACCGAGTCCAAAAGCTGTGACCAATCCTTTCGGTCAGGGCGGACGACTTTCTGCAATATAGTCTTGATCTCCCTGTTCGACACTTCAGCAAGACCATTGGTCTGAGGGTGGTATGGAGTGGCAATTCGATGGTCTATGCTGAAATCGTTAGCAAGGGCCTTTACCTTGTCGTTGACGAAATGAGACCCCCCCGTCTAATATCAACATTCTAGGCACCCCGAACCGTAAAATGATATTCCTCCTCAAAAATCTGCAAACAGTCCTAGCATCTGTGGTCGGGCGGGGATGGCCTCAACCCAACGACTCACATAATCCACGGCCAACAGAATGTACTCAAATCCCTGACTCCTAGGGAATGGACCCATGAAATCGATGTCCCATGCGTCAAAAACCTCACAGAAGTGAATGGGCTGCATCGGCATCATATCACGCTGTCCACAAATGCCCACCCTCTGACACTCAGTACACCTCTTCACAAACTCATCCGAGTCCTTGAAGAGAGTAGGCCACCATAGGCCGGATTGGAGCACTTTCTGTGTCGTTCTCCTCCCTGAGTGATGTCCTCCTGCCTCAAGCTTGTGGCAGTAAGTAAGTAAGGACGTTGTGGTGCTCCTCTTGAGGAATGCACCGACGCCAGATACTATCCCCTCGCTCATGGTAAAGGACGGGATCCTCCTAATGGTAAAACTTGGCCTTCGCGAGGAAGGTCTCAAGTTTCTGCCTGGGCCAATCTTGTGGAACTTTCTTGGCGACAAGATAGTTCACAATATCGGCATACCATGGGAGCGAGACGATAGCAAGGATCGCCTCATCTGGGAAGGTCCTCACAAATAGGGTCAATCTGCTCAGAATCCTCAAGATACTCCAATCGGGAGAGATGATCCGCCACCACATTCTTGACTCCAGGCTTATCCTTAATCTCTATGTCAAACTCTTGGAGTAGAAGGATCCATCTGATCAATCTGACATTGGCATCCTTCTTTGCCATGAGGTACCTAATGGTGGTATGATCAGTAAAGATGGTCACTCTAGATCCGATAATGTACGATCTGAACTTATCTAGGGCAAAAACTACGGCTAGCATCTCCTTCTCAGTGACTGTGTAGTTCCGCTGCGCGGCATCCAATGTACGGCTAGCGTAGTGAATAGAAAATGGGACTCCATCCCTCCTCTGTCCTAGCACGGATCCACGGCAAAATCGGAGGCGTCCGTCTTGATCTCGAATGGAGAGACCAATCAGGTGGCTGAAGGACAGGAGCCTCTATCACACATCTCTTGAGAGTCTCAAATGACGATAGACAACTTATCATCTACAAGGAACTCGGTGTCTTTCATCAGCAGATCAGTCAACGGTCGGGCAATCATGCTGAAATCATGAATGAACCGTCGGTAGAAACTGACGTGCCCCAGAAAAGACTGTAACTACCGCAAGTTGGATGGTGGATTGAGTTTGCTAATGGAATTCACCTTGGCTGGATCAACCTCCATGCCCCTGTTGGAGATGATGTGGCCAAGCACCGTCCCTTGAGTCACCATGAAGTGACTCTTCACCTAAGATAATACCAGGCGAACCTCTATGCATCGCTGAAGGACTCGGTCTAGGCAATCAAGAAAGGAGTCGAATCCGTCGCCGTAGACCGAGAAATCATCCATGAAGACCTCCAAGCACTCCCCCACCATGTCCGAAAAGAATAGACAACGTGCATCTTTGAAAAGTCGCAGGGACATTGCATAGACCAAATGGCATGCGTCTGAAGGCGTATGTGCCGAAGGGACAGGTGAAGGTGGTCTTGTCTTGGTCCTTGGGCGCGATGGCCACCTGATTGTAGCCGGAGTACCCATCCAAGAAGCAGTAATGGCTCTTCCCTGCCAGTCTCTCAATGATCTGATCTATAAAGGGAATGGGGAAATGATCCTTCTTGGTGGCATGGTTGAGTCGTCTGTAATCCACGCAGACCCGCCAAGAAGTGGGTACCCGGGTAGCAATCTCCTCTCCGGACTCCGCGACAACAGTAGTGATGCCCGTCTTCTTGGGCACCGCATGCAACGGACTGACCCACTTGGAGTCGGAGATGGGATAGATAAAATCGGCGCTCCACCACTTCGAAATCTCCTTCATGACAACCTCTCTCAGATTCAGGTTTAGCCGCCACTGGAACTCACGCGACGGCTTTGCCTCATCCTCAAGATAGATATGGTGAGAGCACAGAGCCAGACTGATCCCCTGGAGATCTGCTACACTCCATCCTATCGCCTTGCGGTTCTTTTCAAGAACCCCCATCAGACGGGATTCTTGCTCTCCAGTCAAATCAGCGGAGATAATGACTGGGTACATCTCATGCTCACCCGCAAGGAACCTATACTTCAACGACGCTAGTAGTGGCTTTAGCTCTGGACAAGTCGGTGCTGGCAAATCTCGCTTCTGAAGAATATGAGTAAATGCTTCCAAATCTGCATGGGAGAACGGAAACTCTCGCTCACAATCTGAATCTGGAGAAGGCTGCCCTGCTGGACTGTCTCTGCTCTGCTCGGCATCTACCTCCTCCCTGGCTGTAGGCTCAGTGGAAGTCAGATCTGGTATGAAATACTCCAACTCTGCCCAATCAAAATCTGACTCCGAGGGATCTGTATCATCCATGGTGGCCTCAGTACCACCGTCATCACAAAACAAATCTATCTCGCAGTCTCGAACTGGCTCTGCTGCCTCAAAAGTATCCTGGACCGGGAATGCGCTCTCCAAGCTCTCCTCTGCTGGCATCTCTGCATCAGTGAACTCTGAAAGTGAGAGGATGGTCTGTGCATCTGGATCTGCCCATACTTCCTCATCATCTGTAATCACGAAGTCGCAGTCCTGGTGGATGTCTGGCCCTGCATCTGTCATCTGCTCTGAATCGGAAGTAGTCTCTGAGCAAGCTGAATCTCTGTCTCTAATGTTCTCGACCGTCTCTATTTGTACACTCTCACCCTCGATGCGAAAGTACACCTTCCCGCTATCATGGTCGGTCACTGCCTTGGCTATGGCCAAGAACGGGCGACCTAGAATGATGGGGGTATCGGTCACAGATTCAGGGATCTCCATGTCCAACACAATAAAGTCCACGGGGAATTGCAGGCCCTGAATCGTGACGACAACGTCCTTCAGCAACCCCTTCAGCCTCTTGACAGATCGATCAACAAACTGAAGGACTGTCCTGCTCTGTCGTAGAGTGCCCAACTCGAAGCGGCCGAGAAGGGATGTCGGAAGTAGGTTGATCGAGGAACCGCTGTCTAATAGAGTGCGTCGAACCTCTGCTCTCTGATATGGCATCTGACATACGGGGCTCCTGAGTCTAGCCTCTTGGCCAGCAGACGGTTCTGGATCGTGAAACAAGTGGCTCTGGTCAGCACATAGATCTCGGACTGGTGATTCCTCCTCTTCCTCCTAACTGTGGTCCTGTCTCTAAGTGAACGCTGGAGTAGAGGGATGTACTGCAAAGCCTCCTGAAGAGTCAGCTGAATGTGAAAGCGGTCGATCATCTGCTGGCTGATCTCTTCCTGCTGCCTCTTTTTTTGGATTTTCGGTTTTCTTCCCCTTTCCCATGTGAAGAGCTCTAGGGAAGGGGATCACAGGGTCCTTCTTAGATGAAGGACTAGGAAAGGGTCTAGGCTGCTAGACGGCAGGATCCACACATACATCATGCACCACATGTGGACTAGAAGAAAACAAACCCTTTCCTTTATTGCCAGAAATGTCTTGAGATATATGTACAGACGGAAAGACTACATGACTCTCAAAAGTGAAAATGGTGGCATCAGCACCACCCTCGGCTGGTAGACGTGTGACATCAGTACCGCGCTCTGGCTCGGCAACATCGGTGGCCTCAGTACCACCTCCTCCATCTGGTGAAACGACGACCTCAGTACCTCCGGTGGGATCAGTATCCATGGTGGCATCAATACCACCGTCATCATCTCTAGCGGCATCAGCACCGCTCTTCTCCTCATTGGGCGCTCTGGAAGTGGCCTCGGGGTGTCGCTCAGACAAGGCGCCGCCTGCTGGCATCCTACCGCTCCTAAGTGTGACAAAATCAGTATCAAACAAAGATGCAGACATATCTCCAAATGTATCACTAGGAGTGGCGTGCTCTGTGAAATCTACCTGCTCAGACTTCCTCTTGAGGTTGTTCGGATTGGGCTCTATCTGGGCAGGGATGGCGGCCTTCCCTCTCACAATGTCCCGCATCTCCTGGCGGAACTCATCCATCTCCCGTCTGAATGTAGCCTGTTGTTCGATAAGGAGGCAGGCTATGTCATCTAAGGCGGGGTTCTCATAGGGTGGCCCATAAGAACCTGGCGGGTAGCCTCGCTGGTAGTGAGGTTGCTGTTGCTGCTGTTGTGGCTGGTGAGAGGGGTATGACTGGGGATGATACTGCTGCTGCTGAGGCTGATCTCGCCTCCAAGACTGTCCCTGCTGATAGGGACGAGGACCATATTGTGAAGACTGATGATGTTGTTGCTGGTGTACTGGGGGCTGCTGCTGCTGGTGATCTCTCTGATAGTTGTACTGGCCACCCTGACCTGAAGGCTGCTGTTGGGAGCTGGCACCTCCGGCTGACCAACGGAATCCGGGATGGTCTCGTCGGATACCGGGCTGGGGTCGGTCTTACCAAATCCCGTTGACATCCATCAATGGCTTTGACTCGTAAGGGGCTGGCAGGAGTACTACCAGAGGTTGATCCGGTTGGTATACCACCATCTACGTGTCTGGAGATGGTAGCGACTGGTAAGTGGGCTGCGGCTACTGGTACGGCTCCACCTGTACAAGGTGAACCTGTCTAGGCTGCTGGTGGCTGGAGCGCTGGGACGAATTTCCGATGCTACTCGGATCGCCTCGTGCCTGAAGACGGGGCTGGGAAGTTGTTTGTACCTCCTGGAGACACATGAGCTGTGTCTTCAGTTCACTCAGAGTCTATGCCATCTGCTCCATCTGCGTGATACCCTGGCACAGCTTCTTCTCGATAATCTCCATCCGATCCAGCTTCTCGTTGATGATGCCCATGTCAGCGGCTGTGGACTTGGCATGTGCTGCTGCCGCTGACGAAGTGGATGGACCGGTGTCAACCCGTGCTATCCTCTGGTACTGCACGGTCTGTGGCTGGGGTCGTCCATGTGTGTAGAGTCGGGTCTGGGACATCACCATATAGTTCTCTGACATCTCCTCGTAGATGGCCCAGACCTGATCATGATCCTTGGCAAAATAGGACCTGCCATAAGAAGCATTCACCAAGCCCTGCAGCTCTGGTGTCAGCCCACAAAAGAAGCTCTAAACAAGGTTCGATTTCGAGATGTCGTGGTGCGGGCATCTGTCTGTAAGCTCTCTGAACCTCTCCCATGCCTCGTGAAACTGCTCGTTGGGGACATGGAGAAGTTGCTGATCAGGGCCCTAGCTACGTTCGTCCGCCCAAGTGGATAGTACTTGTTCAAGTACTTGGTGCGGAGCTGCTCCCAGGTGTACACGCACTTCCCCAAGTGCTTCAGCCAGGTGGCTGCTCTATCAGCCAGTGAGAAGGGGAAGGCAATCATGCGGATGGTGTCCTCGTCCACCTGTCTGTCGTGGACTGTGCTGCAGATCATCAGAAACTCCTGAAGGTGGAGATGGGGCTCCTCAGTGGCTAGCCCATGGAACCGAGGGAGAAGCTGCAAGGTGTTCGGGGGGAACTTAAAGTCCCCTACGATAGCTGGAAGTTCCACCCAACGGTGCGTCAAAGTCGATCCGTGGTTGTGCAACTCCCGTACGGTCTCAGAGGCTCTGCTACGGCTGCTGCTGCTGCTGCGGCTGTTGCCGCATCATTGGGTCTGTCCCCGCGCTGCTCGCGGTCGGCTCTCATCTGCTCCATCTCTCTCCTCATCTCGATCATGAATGCTCCCTGATCCCTCAACTGCTGCTGAACTGAGTCAAGGGAGGCGATTAGGGTGGAGTTGATCGCACCCTGGTCCAGGACAAAAGTCTGCTCTCCTCGGGGACCTCCGGTGCGATCCTGCTGCTGCCGGCCATGGTCTCTACAAAGGCAAAAGACCCAAACTCAGGTGCCGATAAATCATCTGACTGTAGTCTCTCATCTGACACAGGCATCTCAGGAATGGTAGAAGGGTGGTCGAGGGGGAACAGGGTGGAGTCGAACTCGGCTTCGGAGAGCGGGTCTGAGCTCCCACGAACCGACCTAGATGAGTGGGCTGGAGTGCTGAAAAGCGGTGTAGCCAGAGGCTGCCTAAGAGACCTCCTGCCCATCATCGTGATCTGGCGAGTCGGGCGGATGGGATCTAGTAACAAATATGATCAGCAAGCAAATCTCGGATTCACCTACTCAACGCGAGCTGAAGACCGTAAGAGTTCGGTCATTTATCTTGTCAGTTTTTATTAGGTGATCAAGTCAAGATAGCAGAGCGGTTACGTGAACTATTGGGAATCCAATCCGTCGAACTGACTGTCCCGTATAAAAGGCCGGTAGTTTGATCGGAGCTCGAATATGGTTCTATCCTAGTGTGCGGGTGACTCTCTCGCTCAAGCAAACCAGACAATGAGGGGGTTGCTCTCCCCAAGACAAATTTTTATGGTGAGTGTCTTTTAGGGTCAAGTTGAGTTAGCAGTCCCAATTTTATAGTTTTTCTTTTTTTTTTAATATTTTTCAGTATCAAACAATCGTCTAACAAATTTTTTAGTTCTCCTGGTTATTTTAATCCAAAACAGGGGGAGAAGACGAAGAAGCCGATGCGCGAAAATCAATGATGCATGCAGAGTAAGAAATGCGTACCTGACTCCAGCAGTTTACATGCAAAATGATCCGCGCAAAATTTAAAGACTGAAATAAAACTACCTAAATGATGCAGGCGGAAATCCGAGCCCTAGGCAAGCAGTTCTACTCAAAAGAACGGCTAGTCGAACACCAACCTTCAATCCAAAAGTCTGGTCTAGGCTCACCCCTCCTCTTCTCGACAAATCGAGTTCAGGAGTAGCGCTTGACAGGGCAGGCTCGCGACTTGTAGGCTCGAAGGGAGTGGATCAACTATTTTATTAGGTTTTTATTATTGGTCCAATTAATCAATCTATGGGTGCAGGCAAAGTTATTAATGTGTGTGGACCTACTTATTTACGTCACAGTCAAGCAAAAATCCTAAGGTTAAAGCTGAAAACCACGAGAATCAGAAAGGCAGGAAATAAACGGTAGAAAGCTGTGATAAAAGCCGCGAAAAAGCCAAGGGGTCCCCCGAGCACACCGGTGCTCGGCGAAACAGACCCCGAGAGTCTAAGTGTCTTACTGAGTGTCTTGTCCCTGTTTTATTACAATAATAGTTCAAATAAGTTGGAAATAAATTTAAGCTAATCTACGTTAATCCTCCCGCACTCTGTTGTCTCCTCGTGCTCTCCTGCGGTTTCGTGCAGAAGGGAACCGCCTCTGATTGCCGTGGTTGCGTTGGCTCCTCGAAAGTCGTCGCCTCGATCCTCGGGCCCTCGCAAGAAAACATACAGAGTGTATCAGACAAGTTAAATGTATAAACATGTCAGAAAAATATATACAAAAATCTATACATAAAACCGCAAAAAAGAAAGCCGCGGAAAAAATGTGACTACTAAGTCGTGCTCCCCGGCAACGGTGCCATTCTGGTGAGCGTAAAATCGATCAATCCGGATAAGATAAAAATAATCACTCTCAGGTCCTTGCGACCGGGATCGATAAAGATCTCAGCTCAACAAGAAAAAGAGAAGCAGACCACCAATCAAGTAGATAAAAATGAAAAATCAAATAGTGGCCTTGGCTATGAGATTAGCCTGTTATAGCACCCAGGGTCGGACTCAGGGAGCACGAGATGGCCTTGCGGCCTACGAAGTAGTCAACAAATATAAACTAATATTTTTTGGTGGTTTTTAATATTTTTTATATATTTTTGGATTTTTAAATATGAAGGAAAATAATAAAACAATAAAAATGAGCAACTTCAAGCAATTATTTAATGACTCAAAAATAGTCCAAAAATTCTAACAAAAATATTTTTAGGTTTTATGGATTTTTTACTGTTTTTGATGAATTTTTGAGGATTTTATGATTTTTATGGAATTTTCTAAAAATCAAATAAGGAAGAAACAAAGGAACACTGTCTAGCCAGGATTCAAAGACCACTTAAAAATATGAAATGGTCTTTTCAAGGCCTTTGTGAAAAATAGAAATAATAAGGAAAATTCAGCAAAAGAGTTTATTGTTTTTGGATTTTTCTACTATTTTTTAGAATTTTTATGAGTTTTAAGGGGTTTTTTTAATTTTTAGGGTTTCTGTATATTTAAAAAATGGCCAAAGAAAAGAAAATACACAAAAATTAACAACTCCTAATTTTTTTCGAATTTTTGAAAGAGATTTAATATGTTTTTGGTATTTTATAATCTGAACAGAGGCAAAAAGGGGTGTTTTTGAATTTTTAAAAAGACTAAAAAGGCTAAAAAATGTTCCTAAAAATTATTAAAAATTTTACTCAGTGGCAGGAGCCACGTTTCCAATTTTCACGCAATTTGGACTTGATTTGATATTTTATTAAAATCAAACAACAAGGCAAAGTGCATAGGGACCTAGATGCAAGAAAACATGTTTCCAAGGGCTTAAGTGTAACAAATACAAGAACCTTTGGGTCCCTCGTACAAAATCTCCAAGTTCTCACACGCAAAGCACGTGTACTGGGCACGGAGGGACCAATGTGCAAGAAAAATAAGTTCCAAGGGCGTATTAGCAATAGGTGCTGAAAACCCAAGGAACTATTTGCAAATAACCCAAAGTATTCGGTACATGTCAATTAAAAAGCACTCACAGGGGCATGGATGTAAATAATGAAAACTAAATTTCATTCCAAAACTCCTCAAAACAATAGCCCAAACAATGCAAATATCCCAGAAAATTACGTGTCGATGCACGTGTTCCACGTAGACAGGGGTATAAATGTGAATAAAATAAGCACGAGGTCCTTAATGCAAAATATCCAGAATAAAAATAACTACAAGAAATATTTACAGGACTAGAATGTAAAGAACAAAGAAACAGGGGCCTAAGAGTAAATTACCCCTATTTATTATCCGAGCGTTGAGGACATGCCACGTGGGGTATCCAACGGCTGCGGGTTGCGGTGCCTCAACAAAGGTCCTCGGCTCTGATCGGACGGTGGAGGCGATGCCACGTTGCTGATCGGACGTCTAGAATCAAGGGCACCCCTCTTCTCTGCAACGGACGGTGAAGATAGCGCCACGTGTAGATCGGACGGTGCTGGTATCGGGGCGCCTCTTCGTATAAACGTACAGTCCAGATCAAATCTGGGCCTCCGGGGTTGAACGACCGGTAGGGGAGGATCCTGGAGGAACTCCTCGCCGGCGAGCTTCACCGGAGCAATGCAGGTACGCTGGACCTCCTCGGGGGCTACAAAGGGGTGGAAGAGGATCGCCATGGCCTCCCGTGGATGAAGGACTCCTCTGATGACGCCAAGGAGCTCCAAGGAGCCCGGGCAACGTCGGCGGAGCTGGGCTCCTGTGCCTGAACGTGAAGACCCCCACATAGGCTTCGTCTGACCTGGAAAATGACACAGGAAGCTTGCTGGGTCGAGGGCAAAGTGCCTCGACCCTGTGAGGGGTGAAGTGGGTGGCTGGTGCGTCGGGGCGGAGGATCTCCGGCGATGCGACGGCGAGGGAGATCGATTCCCAGTTTCGGGGTGAACTGGGTTGGATGAATGGGCGTAGAACGTAGAGAGGGGTATGGCGATACCGATGGTCGATTCGGATGGTCGGAACGATGGTCGGAATGGAACTAATCGATGGTCGACGGGGAAAGATAGATTTGGGCGAAAATGGAAATTCGAGAAAACTAGGAAGGATTAGGTTTACCGGATGGGTGGATTCGACTGTGGAAGAGCTCCTGGTCTTCGCGTCGAGGGACATCGATGCCCGAGGCTCGAGCGCTGCTCCTGGGCGGCGCACGGCGGCGAAACGTCGGTGGATCAGTGACGCGGGTGGTCCTCTCCTCTCTTCGACACCGTCAATCGAAGGCTGTCACTCCCAAGATCAGGGTGGAGGTCACAGGAAGAAGGGGCAGCGCCAAAGATGAGAGGAATCGTGCGGCGGAGATGGGACTTTATACACCTGCAGGTCCGAGAAGAGAAGGTTGAGCAGGGTTCCGAGAAGCACGGATCCCAATGCGGATGTCTCGGTGTGGATCTCGGATGCAGGAGGAAGGATCGAAGCCCGGAGTTTAGTGATTTGGCGATCGGGTCGAGCGGGAAAAAATTGGGGCAAACGGGTCGGGCGCAACGAACCCAGCTCTGGTGGTCCTGGGGGGAGTTGACCGGGGGTCAACATCCCCCGTGGACCAATCAGAGCCCGCCAAATACTGATTATTAGATTATTTATTTTAAAATAGTAAATGGCCGAATTTGGAAAAGGTTAAAACATGAAAAATGTTTCTTTATTTTTAAGCTATTTTTTGTGATTTTTATTTTTTTGAAATATAAATAATGTATTTACAAATTATTATTATTATATACATGTATATACATATGTATTTTTTATTTTTGATTTTAATTATTTATTTTAATACAAATTATTCCAATTTTATATTTTATTTATTTATAGGATAAATTTTGGAATAATATGGTATTTTTTTATTTTTATTAATTATGTACATGGGTGAAATAAATAGTTTTATTTATATATATATGTAGTATATATACATGGTGGCTCTTGGTTTTTATTTTATTTTATTTTATTTTTATTTTTGTGATTTTTATTTTATTTATATACATTATCGAATATGAGATGGGAAAATATTTTTATTGAATTTTTGTTTACTTATTTACAAGGAGAAATAAATTGAAATGTGGTTTTATGTACATGGTTTATATACAATGATGAAGGAATTTTTAATTTCTTTTTAATTTTCTTATTTTTATTTTAATTTAATAATTACAAATATATACACATAAATACACACCCATTTTTATTTGAATAAGAGGAAAATAAATTTTACTTTATTTATAGGTATATGTACACATGAGCTTCCTTATCTCTCTCTACTCAGGTTTTTATATGGCTAGGCCCATGCTGAGCCCTCCCTTGGGATTAGGTTGCTCAATATTTATTCTAAATATCTCCCTATTTTTCTTTTATTTCTTTATTCTTTTATTTATGCACAAAAACATGCTAAAAATGCATATTTACACAATGCATGCTCTTTGACAATTATTGATATTTACAGGAATATACATGTGTTTTGCATGGGTTTTGTAGCTAAAATAAAAGAATAAAGAGTGATGAATGGGTATTCATCAGGAGTGGAGGGTCGATGAATGCAATTGGGAAGGTATTTCTAGAGAAGTTTTTAAGCACTCTGCCCTAAAAAATGTTGAGGTGTGGTATGATCTTGATGAACTGGGTAATGTAGTATACAAGGAAATTAGCGCCTTCAGGCCAGACCTTGACATCGTTCAATTTGAAAGGATTGCAGAAAAGTTAGCTATAACGAGTGGTAGAAATATCTTCTACCATGTCAAAGGCGACCCAGATAAGCTGAACGCATGGATCGAGAGGATTATTCATCCCTGACGGATATCATTCCAAATATAATTTAGCCACTTCACAGAACATTGTTAGATAATCTTAAAAACATCTGCGAACTTTCAATTTCTTAGGATAATTTAATTACTCTTTTGCGTAAACTTTATTGCATCCTATTGGTCTATGTAATATGGTTTACCTACAGTATTTGGGTTCATCATAAGAATATGCTTTGTCAAACAGGAAATAATGGTTCATGCGCACATTGCATGTTCGATTAGTTAACTATGTTTTCTTGCAGGGTGTGGTCATGTTATGACCTGCAGTTGTTGTTTATCTATTCATTTATGACATGCTTTATCTATTAACTTAATGTGTGCACAATGCCTATAGTTATGCACATATTGGATGTCGGACTAGTTAATCGTGTTTTCTTGTCAGATGTGGTCATTGATGAGTCGCTAAATATGATGTTTAATTTGGGCAAAATGTAGTATCTGTACTTAGCGAATCAGTCAGAACTGAGGGAAGATCTCCGTGAAGAGTGTTTCGGCTTTAATTTATGTCCCCGGCAAGTCCGAGGTCGAACACAGGGAGGCAAAGGAACAACGTCGGGCTAATTCAGAGAAATTAAGATATAGATTTCCAGTGTGGATATTTTTATATTTTTTATGGAAAAAGAATGCAAAATGCACAATGCAAGTGAATTAAGTTACTAAGAAAGCACACAACTAGACCGAATTAATTTTAATGTCAATTCAGTTCAATTCAGCCCAATTATATTTTTCCTAGGATCCTAATCCAGTGGTGAATGCAAGACACCTTTTTTGGAATTTTATGGGTTAAAATGCAACAATTAAAAATGCACACTTTTTATGGGGTTTTTAGCAATTTTCTACACAATCAGAATGCAAAAATCATGAAAACATTTCTGGAATGAAAACATGATGCAAGGATGCTAAAGTAATTTTTTTAGATTTGTCTAACAAAATATGAATTTTTTATGGATTTTTTAATGCAAACAGAGTGACAGTGAATAAATAATTTCTAATAAAATCCACATTAATAAATTAACCAGAGTGTGAATTACCTCAAGAAGCTATTTATATGCACAATCAAGGAGAGTTGAAATTTTGTGAACAGGATGTGTGTAGATTTAACTAAAAATTATTTACTAACTCTATAATTTATTTCAAACACAAGATAACTCCAGTTAATGTGAAATTTGGTTAGAAATTTAAGAACATATCATGGCATCATTCTTGATTTTCTAAGAATTTTTGGAGCAACCATGAGTGAGATATGAATTTAAAACCACGGATTGGGTAAAATAAGTAATTTTTCACTAGAATAATTTTAGTTAATTACCCAAAGCAGAGAAAAATACAATTAAATATCCATATGACAGAGAATGAGTTCCTCAACATAATACTATTTTTCATTCAATTAAATGATGCAAAATAGAGGTCCAAATTAATACATGAACATAAGGGTATCCGTACAAACAGAAATTAAACTCAAACAACACAAATGATGCACATGGGCACTTTTGGAATTACGAAAGCTTATAGAGAGAAACTTGCAATTGTTACAAAATAAAAAAACAACATATGCAAAAGTAATATTTGTTTTCCTCGCAGGGCTTGGGGAAGGGAGCGGCGACGCAGGGCAACATAAGGTGCAGGAGGCCAGGCGAGGCGACGCGTGTGCAGCCGCGGCGGCGCACGGAGGGCACGGCAGAGGAGCCGGCCAGAGAGGTGGTTGCGCATGGGAACGTGGTGGGATCCCTGTGGCTGGGTTGCGCGGTGACGGAGAGCCGCGGGGGATCTGCAGTTCGGAGGGCAACGGGTGGCACTGTACGAAGGCACGATGGGTGGCGTGGTGCGCCGCTAGCTGGTGGCGGAGGCTGGACGGGAGGATCGGCGGCAGCCGCCGCTTGCCCATGGAAGAAGCGGGCGGTGGGAGTGGTGCTTCTCCTCCTATTTTTGGTGCTGTATGCTTTTTTCGAATTTTCTAATTTTGATTTTTTTTAAAATTTTCTGATCTTCGCCGGATTTGTGGAGCAGCTACGCTAGACTCCCGTCGTCACCTCAATCCGATTGACGAACTAAAAATCGAAGAAGCTACGCGAGCTTGATGGGGAACTCGTGACATGGAGCGGAGCTCTGCGGGTCTCGCTTGAAGGAGGTCATCTCTTGAGGAAGACGCTTCGCCGCTGTCACCAACAAAACACTCCAAGTTCTCTCCTTTTTCTATTAGAATGGCCGATGGGAAAAAATGAGGATGTACAAATGAATATAAAGAGAAGAGAAAGGGAGGTTAGATAGGTGGTGGAGTTGAATGGGAGGTTAGATTATTGGTGGAGTTGAATGAGAGGTTAGAAAAATGGTGGAGTGGAATGGAGGTTGAAAGAAGACTTGGTGGTTAATGGAGAAAAATGGAAATTATTGTAGAGAATGTGAATTTAAATAAAATACAATAAAAGTAGGCTACTAAAAAGGGAGAATAAAAATAAAAAGAGAAAAAGTGGAGAATTTACAAAAGAGGATAAACAATATGTACATTTTTTGTTTACTTTTCTAATTTATATTTTTTATCTTTTTAATAGGAGATATTTACAACAGGAAAATATAATAAAATACTACAATCAAATAAAACACAACCATGATTTTTTTGTATTTTTAGTAATTAACAAAGATAAAATAAAAAATGAAGAAAGAATGAATATATACATAATATACGATGTACATCTTGGTCCTAAAACTCAACTTTTGCAAATGAGCTCCGATTTTAATGAAACCGCTTCTGTTGGATAGATATAGATAATTTTCTAACTTGAACTTTAAAAGTGAGTTTGGTAAATTTGGAGTTCTTATGGAGCGGGAATTTACTTGAACTTTAAAAGTGAGTTTCGTAAATTTGGAGTTCTTATGGAGCGGGAATTTGGCCGGGAAGTTGGACTTTACGACTTTTTCTCTTTGGGATCTAGGAGCATTTATTTGAGCTGAGATTTGTTTTGTATTTTTGTATTTTTATATACATTTTTATGAACAAGTTAGAGAAATAATTAGCCAAAAAGATATTGAAATGAATTTATTAAAAATACATGAAGGTTGGGCTATTTAAGGTAAAAAACTCCTTTATTTTGCGGCTTTTATGGGTGATTTATTTTATATAATCCAATATACAATAATTAGTGTGTTTTATTTACAAGAGTCGTTTTGTTAATTTATTGATTTTATGGACATTTATTTCAGAATTTACTCGCAAATTTTGCTAAGATCAAGATATTGAGATGATGAATCATGGATTCATCACCCCTCTATACTTAAATTTTGTTAGTCCTCGAGTAAATAAAGAATGAATAAGCTGGAATATCCCCTGACTGTGCATGTGAATACAATACTTGAACCATTCAAGAACTCTCGGTTTTACAGATCCTAGAATTCTAAGATAAACCAAGCTCTAGTCAAAAGGTATCCAATTTCCCTAATCATCAGACTCTCTTTGTATACATATATAGTAGGGATATGACTTAAGTGTTGATTGCAGTTATAAGAGTAGAGTCGCAACGTCACCCAAGGTTCCAGTCCAAGAGACTCTCCTAAGAACATGACCCTCAACACTAGGGAATAAACCATTTCTTGCATCCAATCCACTGTCTCTTTAGTTGTCAGACTTAAAAGTGTAGATGGAAGGCCAGTTGATGGAGGGCATAGGATTGTGTCATTTCTTCTCTCCCTCTCATTGGAACAAGGATCCTCTCGAGTGCCTTATTAACTCAACACATGTATTTTTTCTTCGTTGATCAGTATGTCCGTCAAGAGAAGTAGGAGTCGTCTGCACTTGTTTCCTTGGGAGTACACCGAGGTGTGCCTTTTTTTAGTATCTATTATACCTTCTATACCCAGACTTGTAGCATTTACGATGCAGAGCCCTTTTTTGGTGCTAGCCTGACTCCTGATCCTAATAGCAGTGGTCCAAGTGGACACTTTGAAATGGTTGGGAGCACTCACCTTTGGTGGAATCTCTTAAATATTTGACTTTGTGGAATGAGATCTTTTCTTTAATTTCATTGCTTTGTAATATTTTTGGCTAGCTCCACTGCTTTTACCAAGAGTTGGCACACACTAATCAACAAGTTTTTAGATTTCATCACACCCTGGCACATAAGTAAATGTAAAGAGATAGTACAAGAACCATGTTCTTATACTGGCTAAAGGTGCTGATACTCAGGTTTCACGAAGCCTTCATTGATTTTATGCCATCCTCGAGCATCATCAAATCAAGTCCAAACTCAAATCCTTTATCCCAGTTCCTCAAGTGAAATTTCAACTCATCTCATCATAACTGCAGTCATGTATGTGAGGTGCTGATCATATTCTTAAGGTAGAGACAGCATGTAGTATAGCACACAAATCTTTCAAACTAGGGAAATGTAAATAATTAAGTCAAGGACCCTAATGACTAAGGCTGGTTAACTCAAAATCTCAAGACCTCATAAACCAAGTGTTCTTGGACTTCACAAGTCTTGTGTGAATGTGAACGTATCAGGGATTAAACCAACTTATTAGTTATTTTTTTTATTTTTTATTTTGATTTTTGTAACTTTTTTCAAAGACAAAGGAAAAGAAGAAAGATGTTGTTCTTTTCTTTTTTTGAAAAAGGTTTTTGCTTCTTTTTTTCAAGATTTTTTTTGAAAAAGTGTTTTTTTTCTAAATTTACCCACCC
This sequence comes from Ottelia alismoides, assembly GCA_037367405.1. NCBI lineage: Eukaryota > Viridiplantae > Streptophyta > Magnoliopsida > Alismatales > Hydrocharitaceae > Ottelia > Ottelia alismoides. Next base: position 27,270 of record JAZKJV010008343.1, on the reverse strand, counting down.
CGTAATTATTGTTTAAAATATACAAAAAAATATGTGAAAGTACGAGCTATGGGAAAGTATATGTAATATACACACACCCCCTATACTTAGCATGTGTTATGTCCTCATGGCACTAGGTGACAAAAAGCCATAGCTCGTACTAAGTAGAAGTGGGTGAAAAGAATAGAAGAATATAAGAGTGTGGGGAGAATACATATCGGGCATCGACCCCCCTATACTTAGGCTATGGTGAGCCAAGTATGGATAGAACACAAGATTGGGGAACCAATGAGAGTGGAAAAGAATATACAAGATGAAATGGAGCAACTCGGTTCACTCACCCCCCTAAACATAGGATCTAGTCATCTTAATTATAGCCATAAAATGAAAACGATACGGAATTGGGGCGAGTGATGCGAATCACGGGGGAGGGAGAGAAATAAACGAAGGAAAATCTATACAAGGAGGAGTGAGAATATACAAGGATCAAGAAGGTTTGTGACGGACCTTCTTGTGGGAGAGAGGGGTGGGTAGAATACACATGTGTCGTTGTCAGAATCGTCCTCTGAAGAATACTAGTGAGGTGTAGGGAACGTCCAACGAGGGTTGACCCATGGCTGCTTGCTCAAATATGCTTCAGAACAACCGAACTGAGCTCACTCATATAGATCACCTCATTCAAACATGATGAGGATTCCTCAGAAAGTTCCTCCTCTGGTACGTCAAAGGTAACTTTCTTAGCCAATTTTCTAGAACCTGAAGCATCAAGATGAAGAGGAGAGTGATACGTCTGGAGGAGTTCGGGGGAACACCTCGAGGAATCAATACTCTTCTTCTTCTTACCAAATGATCGACTAGAGGATGGAGCAACCGATTTATCAAGATTGGTCAATTTGGTCCCAGTTGTCTCTTTTGGTGTAGGTCGTGGTTGTAGTGAGGTGTTGACTAGAGGTTCATCATCAGATAAGTCACCATATGCATTGTAATACTCCTACAGGGTCAGCACACGTCTCTGGTAAGGAATAGTGTTCTCGGTTGGCTTGGCATTGATTGGCTCATGAGTCAGATCATCTAAAAAGTTAGGGAAATCAGAAATGATCGTTTCCGACTCAAGGACAGCTTTTGGTTGTGAGTCCTTTCTAGAAGATGTCACAGTGAAGGGGATGCAAGCACTGGGTGATGTGGAGGTGTAGGGATCTTTGAACCAATGGTCGTATGAACAGATAGTATCTCAGGTATAGTAGAGAGACGGGGACTCAACTGTCTCTTGAAGGTCGTGACTGTCTGCAACTTTACAGATTACCTCGGAATATTGTGCGTCCTCAAAGATCAGGTGAGGTCTAAGTGCTCCCAATGCATTGAAATCGATCTCCAGAGTTTCACAATTTATAGTTTCCTTAGCCAAGTCTAAGAACGGCTTCCCAAGAATGATCGGAGACTGGGTGAACTCTCCTTGGTGTTCATTGTCAATGATCGTGAAGTCTATCTGCAATAGAGCACCTTGGAAAGTAACGATGATTGAAATGGTTCCTCTCGACCATTTAATGGACCGATCCGCCAACTGAATGATCTCTCTTGACTTCTTGGCAGATCCGAGTTTGAGCATGGAAAACACAGAGGTCAGGAGGATATTAATCGGTGAGTCATCGTCGATTCTTGCATGGGTGAATGTGGTATATTTGATTTCACAATCAAACCTAGGCAACCACTTTACTCTGTGGCTCTTGGTTTTTCTCCCTATCATCAAAGATGTAGCTATAGACACTATATGTCTCTCAATCTTTGTTCTCTCATTTCTTGACCTTTTAGGCATCAATTTACTTCTCACAAATCTTTTAAGGTCGGGAAAGTGTTCAATGGCCATTATTAAGGGAAGCTCAAAAATCAACTTTCTATCCAGTGCTTCCCTAAGTGTAGGATCCAATTTTGTAGATCTTTTCCATTTTCAATCTTTATTGTCTTTCCGGTTTTTCTATTTTTTGGTCTTTTTCATAGGTGAAGGAGGACTAGGAGAATAAACATACTCAAGTTTGGAAGAAAACTGGTTAGCAGAAGAGGGAGGTAGAAGGGACTCCAGTTGTACATGACGTGTGGTCAATCTGGTGTCTTTCAAGTTTTCAAAATTCAATCCCCGAAATCTATGATCCACATTCCTACCTGGACTCTTGATCGATCTACAAATGTCATCCTCCATTAAGTTCTCATGACACCTCATGAGAGAAGTTTGCGCAATTGGAGGATACTGCTGAGAACTCAGGCTCTTATACTCAACACACCTTGACTCAGGCGTGTAATGCTGGGTTGAGTATGGCCCATCTGTATGGAAGATGTTGGTCGAAGCCTCATAAGGTAGAGTCAGTAGACAAGGGGTCTGTAGATCGGTCTCATGAGTCCAATCCCCTGTATGTTTCGGCTCTCCGAATGGGTGATATGAATGTTGGTCAATATGGATTTGATCACTCAGGTCAATCAAATCAGGAAGATCATGTAGTTTAGGCCTCTCCATTCGGTTTGTTTGGTTGACCTTGTTGTACCCAAAGGTCGTGTTGGGATGTGTATAGGTCAATTATTGTTCGGTCCCAACTCGAGGTGAGAATAATGTCCGTGGGGGAAACTAATCCTACCAATTTTTCATCTCAGCAGTCGCTTGCTCTTCGATTTGCTCCTTTATTCTAGCAACCGGATGATAATATGATGAGTCAATCCAGGGTGGATATGGGTCAGAGCTGTAAGAATGTGGGGTAGGTGAGAAAGAAGAAGAAGTGGAGAAGTCAGTCAGAGTTCTGGCTTCGCAGTCGGGGTGTATGCATGAGGAGGAAGAAGAAGGTGGAGATGATCGAAATGAGGTCAAAGAAGAGTGGCATGGATATGGCGACCAATATTCTGACATCTTGGAAAGGAGATGGGAAAACAAAGCGGATCGAGGAAGAAAGCGCGCAAGTGCATTGAATAACACACAAAGACAAGAGCAAACCCTGAGTTCACCTACTCAATACAGTGATGGTCGCAAAAGTCCGACCATTTATCTTTTCTGTTTTAATTAGGTGATAAATCAATGTATAAGTCCAATTATGCAAGTCTTAAAAGTAGGTTTTGGACACTATCCTAGGGATGCGTCCTCACCTCTCAAAAATCACAATAGCCAAGCATACAATGATGATTTTGCTCTCCCAAAACAAGTGTTAATTTTAGTTAGTATTTTTGGTCAACTCTGATTAGCAGTCTTGATTTTAAGTTTGGTTATCAGTTGATTAGTCCATCAAACAAAGCACGCCTAACAATCAATCCCGATTTCCTTTTAACATAAGTTTCAAAAACCAAGGGGAGGGAGTCGAGAAAAACCGATGTAAATAGTGAAATCAATGATGCATGCTCAGTTCAGGAGATTTACAATGATCCTCACGCTCTACATGCGGGATGCAAGGCAGAATTGAAATTTTATGCTATATGATGCAAACGAGAAAACCGTTCCTAGACAGGCAATTCTATTAGCGAGTGATGAACAAGTTAAATTTGACTAATAGCCATACGGTCTAAGTGTGTCTCGTTAAATATGATGCGTGGTCCTAAAAATTACGAGCATAAGCAATAAAATATTCTAAAAAATATGCTCTTAGAGCCGCGAGTGCAAGTCCTATTCTACGTCAAGCAACCACACGACCACAAGAGGGTCAAAAGTTTAATCCTGATACAAGCATGAGCTCTCAAACAAGAGCCTTTGTAAAGGTAGAATTACCTAAATTATTACAACACAAAAATTACAAAAATTCTCTCAAAAACAAATTAATTGTCCTCGATCTTCAGCAGTCGGCGTGCGTCAAGACCGTCGACCACCGATGCACACCAAGTCCATTGGGCCCTCACAAGGAAAATAAAATTTATATTAGAGATATCAACAATAAAATATATACAAAAATGAGAAGAAAAATAATTAAGAGAGAAAAAAACGGATTAATTACAAGATGTCTCGGGGGTCAGACTACTGATGACGCACACGAGCGACCAAGGTAAAGAGGTATCTCAGTTCGTTGCGACCACAACCACTCGAGCGGCTATGTCAATCAAGAAAACAAAGACCACTAAAGATAAAAAATCAAACAATCAAGCACAAATAGCAGTATCGCTATTTTATTTTACCTTGTATAGCTACCAGAGTCGAACGCAAGGAGTACGGTATGCCTAGGATACGAAGTAGTCAAAAATCCAGAGACAAATATTTTTTTGGTGGATTTTATGTTTTTTATTTTTTTGGAATTTTTAATATTAGTAAAAAGTATAAAGGCACTTAATAAATTCACAAACCAACAACTATTTTACTCATAAAAAATGCTCAGAAAATTCTAATAAAAATATTTTGGGGTTTTGGGAATATTCATATGTTTATGATAATTTTCTTGAATTTTTCTGATTTTTAGTTGATTTTCTAAAAATATAACAAACAAAAAAATGCGAAACAGTGTACAACTGAGATCTAAAGGCAAGTTAAAAATAATTAAAATGCATGTACAATCCCAACAATAATTTTATGTGAAACTATAGACAATAAACTAACTAAAGAGAAGAAAACATATTTTTTTATTTTTTTTTCTGAATTTGTAATTATTTTTATAAGTTTTTTATTGTTTTTCAATTTTTATGATTTTTATAAATGCAAATCTAGCAAAATTTAGACTGACGCAAAAATAAACAAAAACCAACACAACATTTTTTTAGAATTTTAAAAGGTTTTGAATATTTTTAGTTGATTTTTAAAACCGGATAGAAGCAATTTTTAGGGTTTTTATTTTTTAAAAATATTAATGCAAACAAAAAAGATCCCAAAAATTCATGAAATTCCTACACCATAGCAGTAGCCGTGTGTCAAAATTTCATGAATTTTGGACGAAAATTTCTATTTATTCCAACTAACACATAACACACAGCAAACATGTTCCAGGGGTGACATACTAAATAATAAAGAGAAATAACTGCAAGGGTAAGGGAGTAAATTACCCAGACGGGTCGTGCGGGTCACGTGGGGTGACAGGTGGTGCGCTCTGACTGGACTGCAATGTGCAGCTCTGGTGCTGATAGCTGGCGCATCCAAAAGTCTGACGACGAAGCAAACGTGGGGCGTACAGGGTCCTTTAGATGTCAAATCTAACGACAGGACAAGGCCAGGCTCTGGACGGCTCAGATCTGAACTGGGGCGGTTGGATCCAACGGCTACGGAGGATGCTGGAAGAACTACACCTGGGCGAGGTTCACCGGAGCATCGAGGAAGATCGGCTACTTCGATGGATGATCGGATGGCGACAACAGGATCGGGTGGCTCCTCCGCGCCGAGTGGATGAGTCAGATGAGCTCGCCGATGGTCGGATCTCCAGGAATGGATAGGTGACCTGGGTGAGCTCCGGTGAGATGGGGCGAATGATGTCTGGGGCGAGTCCACACGTGCTTTGACCTATGGGGTAAAGCTCCGGCTCGGAGGAGTGCTTCGGCCAAGGTTATTTGACCTAAATCAAAAAAAGGCGGCAGTGAATGGAGGTTGAGGTTCCGGCGATGTGACAGAGGAACCTTAATCCTAATCTTGGCTATCTAAGCCAAGTCCAGGGTGATTAGGCTCTTGGGGAAGGATGACGAGGAATTGGGGAGTCGATCGGAACAGATATAGGTGACTGATGGAGCTCCGACCACCGGGTCGGAGCTGGCGGAGCGACGGATGAAAGATTTGGTACAAATGGAACTAGAATCGAAATCACTAGTACCTGAAAGTTCTATCTTAATCCTTAACTCCAGGGGGTGAAGTGGGAATGGGTCTTAGCCTCTACCTCGCTGCGGGAGGCAGGGGAGGCTCAACGCGGTGGAGGTCCGACCACGTAGGGTGAGCGTCGGCTGCAGCTACCTTCTCCGACCACCAAAGGCTCTGGCCGAAAGCTGTCACCAAGGGGATGAAGTCTAGGGTAGAAGGAGGGTGTACGACGCGAGCTACCGCTCTGGGGAAGGGAGTGAAGACTTTATACGCATTCCCATGTGGCTGGAAAGAATCGGGTGGAGCGCGCAATCCAAGAAAGATCCGCTACACCTTAGGGATCTGCGAGGGTAGCTGATCTATGGGGAAGAAGCGGGCAGTGAAAGCGAGGAAGGAGACGGTCAGATCCGAGTGAGAAAATTTCAAGAAGATGAGGTGCGACTCGGATTTGGGCGAAGAGGGGTCCAGGAGGGGGAGTTGACCGGGGTCAACACCCCTTTTGGACCTATCAGAAAATTCCAAGGTCAATATTATTTGGAAAATAAATTAAAAATAAAAAATGATTTATTTTAAAATATGTTCAACATGAAAAATGTCCCCTATTTTTCAAACTATTTTTTAGTGATTTTATTCATTTTTATGAAAAATAAATTAAGGTATATACATTATATTACATTATGTACATGTATAAAATACTTATTTGATTTTATTTTAATTTTTATTTTGTTTATTTTTGTACACATACCCCAATTTCATATTTTATTTATTTACAACATAAATTTTGAGTATAAAATAATTTTTATTTTTTTATGAGTTATTTACAAATGTTAAATAAATATGAATATGATACATATATATGTGTAATATGTACATGGTTGTAGAGAGAATTATTTTATTTTTATTTTTCTTTTTCTAATTTTTGTTTTATTTTTAGAAATATATACAATGTAATATAAACACATTTTTATTTAATTTTTGTGAACATAATATTTATTTACATATAGAGGGAATATGTACAAGAAGAAGTGGCCCTATCTCTCTCTACTTATTTTACTTGGCGATCAGGTCCCATTTGGACCCTCTCTTGGGTCCAGGTCACTCAATATTTATTCTAAATATTTCCCTCTTTTTCTTTTATTCTTTATTCTTTTATTTTTGGCACAAATACATGCTAATTATTGATATTTAACAAATGCATGCTTCTTGGTAATTATTGTATTTACAACTATATGCATGATGTTTTGCCAAGATATTTAGCTAAAATAAAAGAATAAAGAGTGATGAATGGGGATTCATTACCCCCTATACTTTACTTTTGCTAGTCCCTTAACAATCACTTATTTTGAAAAAGAAGTGAAAAGAGGAAGAAAAAGAAAAAGAAGCGAAATCAAGGTTGATTATTAAACTTGCCTTCATTAAAAAGAAGTATGGAGCTCAGTCAGACCTTTGGATTATTAATTTGTCGGAACCTTATTTGGACTTAAGATTAAAACTCAACAGCCTCTAAGTTCCACCAATCTATGGTCAATACTCCTCAACAATCCAGATCAGAACAAGTCTACATACACAAACTCTAATGACCATGAATCTTTCCTTGTTCTGTGTAAGTGATATGTAGCTCCCCACCTCAGAAATGACAAAGTGACAACCCCCTTTAACAAGGTAACTCTAATGCCCTAGTCTGGCAGCTCTTTCCTCGAGGAGAGGGATATTCCCTTCTAAGTTCAAGTTCAACCAGCTCAAGAAGAGGAGGAAGAAGAGAATGGACTATGACCAGTGTAGCCATGTATCCTTGGGAGCCCAACCAGTGTAGTTAAGTCTCCCGCTGCTAGCTTCCTGAGATGAGCATGTGTAACATAAGCTTTACTTTATTTGACTATATACACTCCGGTGGGTATTTTATTTTCAATCAGACCCACCACTTTTTTGGAGTTTTTCTTTCTTTGCACATTTTTTTGATGTACATATGTACAACATATCTTCATGGTGCATCATATATACATAAGGAGTTTTTCCTCTTGAGCAAGTAGACTATCCCTCTTTTGAAGCTTTATTACAACCCACAAATCCTGTCTTTAGACTTTAACACCACCAGACCAAGTTGAGACGCACTTCCTTCACTACAAGAAGAAGAGAGGTTCCGCTTAGAAGTACTACCCTCATTTGCTACCCCAAGCCAAAGGAAACTGCCTCCTCACCACCTCATTTGTGGAGAGCTACATGTAAGGTGGTGGAGCAATTAAAGACATTGTCTCTGAGAGTCATGTGTGCGTTGTTAAGTGATGAATCCTAATTCATCACTCTTTATTCCTTTATTTTAGCTAGAAACTTGAGCAAAATACCATGTAAATATGTGTAAATATCATAAATTGCCAAAACACATGCATCATGTAAATATGCATAATTAGCATGTTTTTGTGCCAAAATAAAGGAATAAAGAAACACAAGAAAAAGAGGGAAATATTTAGAATAAATATTGAGTGACCTAATCCCAAGGGAGGGCTCAGCATGGGCCTGATCACAAAAGAACCCAAGCAGAGAGAGATAGGGTCATTCATACTTGTGTATAATCCTATGTATATAAATAAACTGATTTTCCTCAAAATAAAAATAAATAAGTGTTTCCTATGTTTTGTGCATATTCATAAAAATAAAACCAAAATAAAAATGGAAAAACAAAATAAAAATAAAACAAAACCCCTCTCATCAGTGTATATAGACCATGTACATAGAATAACATATCTATTTATTTTCTCCTTGTAAATAATTAGTAAAATACAATAAAAATATTTCTATATTTCATGGTGTAAATAAATAAAAAAATCAGAAAAATAAAATATAATGAAAAGAAAATAAAAATCATTTCCCACATTGTACATATACCATGTAAATATGTATATAAAACTATTTATTTAACTTATGTAAATACATCATAAAAATGAAATAAAAATACCTCATTATTCCACTTTTTATGTTGTAAATAAATAAAATATAAAATTGGAATAATTGTATAAAAATAATTTTAAAATAAAATCAAAATTTCTTTTTATGTATATACCTACATATAATAATAACATAATGTAAATACCTTATTTAATTTTCAAAAAATAAATAAAAATCATTAAAATTATTTGGAAATAAATAAACATTTTTCATGTTTTAACTTTTTTGAAATAAAATAATTTAATATTTTTAATCGAATTTTCAAATAATTATTGAACGGGGGCTTCTGATTGGTCCACGGGGGATGTTGACCTCCGGTCAATTCCCCCCTGGACCTTCCGCCCGCGGATCTTGGTCCAGACCCGACTTCACCTAATTACCTAAGCCAGATCCGACCTCTGTTTACCCAAACCCCAGGTGCTAATTGACCCCCACTGACCCGAGATTCTCGCCCGACCATCTGCCTAGGGGTCCGTGCTTCACCAAGCTGGACCCGACCCCTTCTTCTCGGACCGGCACCACTATATAGCTTCATCTCCGCCACACTTTCCCCACTATCTTTGGCGTTCCCCCTCGACGCCAGTGAGCTCCGCTCCTCCACCAGAGTGACAGCCGCATGTTGGAGTGTTGCAGCGAGGCCCGAGCAGCCGGGAACCATCGATCCGGCGGCGATCATCGCTGTGCGCCGTCGCGAGGTGCGCCAAGCCTCGAGACTTGACGAAACCTTAGGGATATGACCCTCGGAGCTCCCTGAGCTCCATCCCAGTCGACTCCAGCCACCTAGTAGGTCAGATCGTCTCTAGCTTCGCTTAATTTTAGGATTTTTAAATTTGTGCCGCCGGCCTTCGCCGACCAACCCACTCCGCTCCGACTAACCTTCTGCCATTCCGACCACTCTACCACCTTCATCAGACTCCTCTCCTCCTACTGCGCCCCTTCATTCCCCCTGGCTCGACCCGAAGCAGGGCTATCGTCCTCCTCCACCACCGCTTCGCCGGAGGACTCCACACCACCGCACCCTACACCTTTCTCGTGCTCTAACGGGTCGAGGCAGTTTGCCCTCGACCTCATGTTTCACCTGTGCAGATCAAAATGCCCAAGGACCTCATCTGGAGGTCTAACTCGGAGGCACTGACAGTCCCAGGTACATTGCTTCGCCGGAGCTATCAAGACGCGCTTGGACTCATCGGACCTACCCAACCGCTGCGAATCGTCGTCAGGAACATTTCGCCCAACATAGCAGCTTTAGAGGACCTCTTCACCGTGAGTATCAAGCTGGCAATCTCCGCCGGCGAGCTGTTCCTGGGGAAGGTTCAGCCACCGTCCGATCGTGCTCCGTCGCCCAGTTCCGATCTCGATCGTCCATCTACGAGGAGCCAGCAGCCGTCGATATCTTCTAGGCATCGATCTGGATCGTTCACTCCAACGAAGAGGTGCCTTGCATCCACAGCCATCGATCATCCACGTGGCTCCTCCTCATCCGCCCAATAATAAAGGGGTAAATTATACTTAGGCCCCTGCTCTGTTTTTGCTTTTTAGTCCTGTAAATATCTAGTGCAGTTGTTTTTATTGTGGGTATTTTGCATAGTGGACCTCTATGTTTACTGTATTTGCATTATAGTACCTATGTCTGTATACCACGTGCATCGACACGTGAGGGTCTGGTCTTTTTGCACTTTCTATCTTGTATTTCCTTGATGTTATTGTTTGCATTTTTATAAATAAGATTTACATATATGCCCCTCCGTGTCTGACACACGTGCATCGCACGTGCTTTCATGGGATTTTTGCATAAGGACCCCTGTACTTTATTGATTTGTTACTGTTTAGCCCCTAGAACTATTTATCTTTGCATTTAGGTCCTGTGTACTGTGTGCCTTGTTTTGATTGAATAAAATAGCAAAATAGATCCAAATTAGGTGAAATTTGGATACGCGGCTCCTGCCACAGTGTAAAAATTTCCCTAAATTTTTGATACATTTTTGAGGCATTTTGATATTTTTAATAATTCAAAAATAGTGATTTTTTCTACTGTCTGACTTAGAAAATCAAAGACAAATATAAAAACTATTTTAAAAATTCTAAAAAATTAGTGTAAGTAAGTTTTAGTTTCTTTTTATTTATGTCCAAGTTTTGTGCCTGTTGGATTTATAAAATACTTAAAAATTAAAAAACCCTAAAAACTCATAAAAATTTTAAAAATTCTAGAAAAATCAAACAAATATACAGTATTTTTCTGAATCTTATTTTTTGCTATACTTTTCATAAAAATTACCTCCGGACTTTTATAGGTCCATTTTGTATTTTTAATGGACCTTTCAAGTCTGGCTTAACAGTGATTCCATGTTCTTGTCTTTCTTGATTTTTAGAAAATCATATAAAAATTAGAAAATTCTGAAAAATTCACCAAAAACATTAAAAAATCTAAAAAACATAAAAACATTTTTGTTTGAATTTTCAGAGCATTTTTGAGTGATTAAATAATTGATTGTGTGTGCTTGTTTTTACATCTCTTTAAAAAAATCAAAAATCTGAAAACATTAAAAATTTATAAAAACCCACCAAAAATATTTTCTTCTCCTTATTGATTTTGACTACTTCGTAGGCCGCGAGGCTAATTCGTGCTCCCTGAGTCTGACCCTGGGTGCTATACTAGGTTAATCCTTTAGCAAGGACTGCTTTCTTGTTTGATTGATTTTTATCTCTTTATTGGTGTTTCCTCTTATTTTCTTGATTGATCGATCCACGAGATCTGGGTCCCAACGACCCTTGTTCTACCTTCACTCGGATTTTGTGGGATTTTTTGATCGTCAAAATGGCACTATTGCCGGGGAGCATGGCTTAGTTTATATTTTTCACAGTTTTTCACGGCTTTTTGTGCATAGCTTTGTAGATATTCTTATCTGATATTATCTGCATAATTTTTCAAATAAATGTGTCTGATACATTTCTGTTTTCTTTCTTACGAGGGCTCGAGGACCGTGGCGGCTTTTTCAGAAGCCGAAGCAACTGCAGGTGTCGGAGGCGGCTCTTTTCTGCATAGAGCTACAGGAGGACGCGAGGAACCGAGCAAGAGTGTGGAAGCCGCGGAATAGCCATGTAGATAGCTGTAGATTAGAGTAGTTTAATTTTTCTGTAGAACTTCTATTTGTAATAATATAAGGATGAACTTGGACACTTGTGACATTTCGGGGTCTGTTTCACCGAGCACCGGTGTGCTCGGAGGACCCCACCGAGTTTTTCGCGGTTTTTCGTGGTTTTTGACCGTTTATTTACTGCTTATTCATTTTATGCAGTTTTCAGTCTTAGCTTAGGATTTTCATTGATTGTGACGTAATTAATTAGGATCCAAACACTAATTATCTGCATGTACCTATAGTTTGAATAATTGGATCTAATTAATTAATTCACAAGAAAAAGCCGGATTATTAGAGCTCTGGTCCACGTGCCTTGAACAGTCACATACATCGCATGCAGGATCTGTTGTGGCAGACACCGAGTGGCTCCCAAGATAGGACTCCGGACCTAGGCTCGAGTACCCGGCTACTGTTCTCTCGTGTAGAAATTGCTCTGCTAGGAACGGTTTTCCGCGTGCATCATATTTAGTTTAGGTATTTTTACCCGACAGACCCTGTAATCTTTTGCAATTACCGCTACAACCTTTGAAACATCCTAATTCCTCCCTCAACCGTGTAAACTTGCTCCGTCTTACCCCACGAACCCTACCGTTAAAATAACACATCAAGAGTTAACTTCTTTGAGTTAAAAACGAGTTAATCTAACCAGTCCGGATCGGACGGCTAGAATTAACCAAGGGGAAAAAAATCCTCCCTCCTTTCTCAACAGCAACTGCATGGCCTGACCTGGGCCGACCTGGGCTGTGGGGGGGGCATGCTCAACCCTGAGGAGGTGGGCTTCCAGGCGACGGTGGGTCGGGGGAGGGGGCGTTGGAGGAGGTGTGGGGAGGGAAGAGGTTAACAAGGGTCAAGGGTGACGGAGGCGGCCTGGGCTGGAGGGAGGCACCAGTGAGAGGGAGGGCTTCAAGTGGCGGAGGGATCGACCTGTGGGGGGAGGGGGTTCGAGAGGGCGGGTGCGGGACGGGAGGGGAGCTACGGCAGGGGCGGCGGTTACGAGCAAGGACGGCAGGGGTGCGAAGCCCGGGGGGGGTTTCGAGAGGCGAGGGTGCGGGGAGGGGAGGGGGAGGGGGAGCTACGAGCGGGGGCGGCGGCTATGAGAAAGAACGGCAGTAGTGCGGAGCCAGGGGGCTTCGTATCTGGACCCCTATGCAGGGCTTCAAGCTAGGCTCCGAGCACGCGAGGCAAGGGGGGAAGGGGGCTTCCAGTGGGACATGGGGCGCCGCGGCTCGACGCACAGGAGGCTTAGGGCAGAGGGAGGTGGCGGGTTAGGGATGTGTGGGAGGGGGGGCTTCGGGCAGGTGGGTCGGGAGTGCTTCGAACGCACAGGAGGGGGCTTGGGGCAGAGGGAGGCAGCGGTCGGAGATGTGTGGGGGAGGGGGGGCTTCGGGCAGGTGGTCGGAGGTGCTTTCGAATAGGGATGTCGGTGACGCCAGCGGGGCCTCAAGCAGGGGAGGTGGAGGAGGCTATACGGCAGTGGCGGGGTGACGTGGGTGAGGAGTGGTAGTTATGGTAAATTTAATAAATAAAATGGGTATAATGTAAAGAAAGATAACAGAATCTGGTTAGTTTTAACGGTCAAATGGATGGGGGTTAACCATAGGGTTTATAGGGTAAGGATTAGCAAGTTTACAAGGTTGAGCGAGGAGGAGTTAGGATATTTCAGAGGTCGTAGCGGTAATTGCAAAAGATTACAGGGTCTGCCGGATAAAAATCCCTTTAGTTTATATTCAGTCTTTTATTTATGTGCGGATCACCCTGCATGTAGACTGCTGGAGTCAGGTACGCATCTCTTACTCTGCATGCATCATTGATTCCCACGCATCGGCTTTTTCGTCTTCTCCCCCCTGTTTTTGGACTTAAAAATAATCAGGAGAACCGAAAAATTCGTTAGGCGTTGTTTTTATCTGAAAAATATATAAAAATAAAAACAATAAAAATCGGGATTGCTAATCACACTTGACCTAAAAGACACATCATTTCAAAATCTGTCTTGGGAGAGTAACCCCCTCATTGTTTGGTTTGGATGAGCGAGAGAGTGAACCGCATCCTAGGATAGAGCCATATCCGATTTCTTAACTGACTACCGGCCTTTTGTTCGGGACAGTCGGTTGAGAATATTGGATTCCTATCAGCTCACGTAATCGCTCTGAAAGACTTACTTGATCACCTAAAATAAAATTGACAAGATAATTGACCGATCTCTTACAGTCTTCTGTTCATGGTGCGTAGGTGAATTGGGGGTTTGCTTTCTCATCTTGTGTGTTTCCAGATCCCTCCCTCTTTCCCATCTATCTTTCTCCCTCCCACCCTCCTTCAGTCTTCTTCTTCTCTTCCTCTTCTGTATCCCTGGAAAATGGACCTACCTCACTTCTTACCGATGCTTGCGGGCTTCTCCATCTTCTTCCCATCAGTCCAGTCTACCTTCAAGGGAGGTCGGATCTCCGACCAACCTCCCGTTCCCTCCCTCCCACCCCTTTCATTCTGTCGGTCATGCTACGCTACACGTCCGTGGAGATCAGATGGAGCAGATGAGATTATCAGATGTCTCCTGCGCCAGATTGAGGGATGAGCAGATAGGACAGGGAGCTCAATCATCTTCTACATGAGGACCATTCATTCTGGATTTGTAGCTTATTCAGAGACTGCCGACATTTTCAGGGGAGGCGCAAGAGGAGCCCTATCTTCACTTGTCCGAGTTCGAGGAGTTTTGCGGGAAACAGATCTGTTCAAACATTATTGTAGAGGAGTAGATGCTGAGGACCTTCCCGTTCACACTTCATGACAGAGCCATGAGATGGCATAGACGACTAGGGAGGACATTTGCTACATGGGGAGAGCTACGCCGAGAGTTTCTACAGAGATACTTTCCCCAGCGTAGAGCAGAGTTGATGCGGTCTTTGATCACCAAGTTTTCAGTAGACCCCCAGGATCCATTGTACAACGTGTGGCCGAGGTTTCTTGACCTCTTGAGGAGATTTCCCGAGCATGGACTTTCATCGACAGACCTTATTGAGATCTCCATACGGGGGATGACCGCAGAGCAGATAGCACTGGTGATTACCGCATGTGGCGGTTCACACCGCTGTTCCGACATTGAGTTGCTAGATACCATCTCGTGGTTACTTTCACAGAGACCTTCTTCACGAGATGCCATAGTCGGGACTGGACATGAGGATGTTGAAGGATATGGTTAGATCCTCAAGCGCATCACGGAAGCGTGATCGTCGTATCGGATACGACGAAGAACGACTAGTCGCACTAGTTGTTCTATGCAGCGGAAATTAAAAATTTTTTCATGCGACGAAACCACATGATCCAAGAACACTTCTCGGATCGTTTCGTCTAAACCACAAGCAAGTATTAGGTTTACCTCTTGAAGCGTGGTTGCAATCGAGTCTCTAAACAAAGAGACCTCCTGTCTCAAGTCCGATCCGACGGAGGAGATGCTTGCGAGCGCGGGGATGAACCGCGTGCTTCTCGCAATCCATGTTGATGATCCAAGCGGCGGATCTCCTGATCTCGACACACGAGATCCGATGTCTTCTTCACGAGCGGGCGCACCGAAGGAGACTGAGATCCACGAGCAAACCATCGGGCAGCATAACGACGATGCCGGGGTGATGGAGAACCTCTCTAGGGCATCCATGGTGGACGACCACATGAGAGAGAGATAGAGAGAGGACGTGTAAAGAGAATGAGAGAGAGAGAGAGAGATTTGTTGCTTCAACTTATGTGTCAAGAAGAGCAATGGGGTGCCTCTCCTTTTATAGGGTTTTAGGATCCATGGATCTCAATCCATGTGTCAACACAAATCCAATGGTCCACATTAATTTGTGTTTCTTTCAATGGTCATGATTTGTTGCTAAAAACACAACAACAATTAATTTAATTTAATTTAAATATATGTTGATAAATCAACACAATTTAATTACAAAATTAAATCATCAATACATGGAGATAATGAAAGGAGAGAAAGCCTCCTTCCATGTGGAGAGGGGGGACGGCCTCCCTTTCCTAATGGGAGTGGTGGCCGTCCACCCTCCTCCATTAGGAAGGTGGCTATTTCACCTTTTATGTAATCTCCATTATTTGCAACAACTTTTGTTGCAAATTATTTCACAAAAAATAAATCCAATTTATTTTGTGAACATTGCAATCATGCCATTGAAAATTTGTGAATCACATTCACAACCCAAAACAATAAATTACATTTTTAATTTGATGTCCAATGTGAATCCAATTCACATTAACATTTAATTAACAAATGTAAATTACAAATAGCTCTCTCTTATATATTATAAATCACATTTATAATATATATGACTAATATGGATATTGCTATCCACATTATTCATATCCATGATAATTAAATCATATTTAATCATCTTGGATCTCTATTCTCTTGTGTCCAAATAATATGAATCACATTCACATTATTTACATCTTTGATAATTAAATCTCATTTAATTATCTAAGATAACTCTCTTTATAATATGAATCAAATTCATATTACTCATGATAATTAAATCACATTTAATTATCCATTTTCTCAATGCTCGGATACATATATCAACAATAGAATTATCCATGAACTCCTTCAAGGATAATGCGCTTTCTCCGCAGATACTTGGAGATAAGGACAGGGCGATTGTATTGTTCCACGTATAGTGACATGGATATTGAGATCGTATCTCAAATCCCGATCGCGGGCCTCCCATAGATGCTTGATTAAATCAAGACCGTAAATCTAATCTTCTCATTGTATCTGAATCACATTCAGATCAATGTCCAACACTTGGACCAAGAACAGATCACTTCTCTACTGAGAGGAGTCACTAAAATCCAGACCCGTTTCATCACTCCCTAGGAATGGAAGCGTCATGGTTATACAATCGTTTATGATCACATCACCCTCAGGTATTCCCAATACCTGTACATCCTGCATACTGGAAGACTCAGACTAAACCCGAAGTATTGGATCAACTTTATACTGTCTACTTCATGATTTTATCAGTAAGTATCTCATTCGATCATTGGGAGTCAGTATCGATCATATACTTTCCAAAAGCATATATCATACCTAGGTCTTGATCATATACTTTCCAAAAGTATATATCAAACCTACAAATTCAGTCAAGCTTCCAAAGCGAGACGACCGTGCGCACGGAATTTGATTCTTCCCAATATCTCATGAGTGAGCTCATGTCTCCCGGTTCAGTAACTGAACCTGTATGATCCCTTTGAGAGATCGTATTACTCATATGCCCTTATATGCACACCAGCGCGCCGGTGTATAGACCTTGATTAGGTCATCAACCTATTGGTCTGCCAAATGTACATACTTAGACATATAGTAACACATCTGTCTCCGGTCAGAGGATGTGTGCCTATATCATGACAGCATACGATATAGGACTTTAGTTATCTCGATCTCGTTAAGTCAACTCTTTGACCTAACTAATCTGACACCTCCGAATCCTATTCCTATGCAGAGGACCTGCATCAAGAGGTCGGTCAGATATCAGCCTTTAGAGAAAAAGATTGCCATCTCCTTCTCAGGCTGGAGATCATCTCTTAACAATCATCTGACGGTGCTTGATGAGTCCTCAATCTAACTCTTTAGATATTCATCCAAGCACCAGCCTCTATGATTCAATAGTTGAATCAACAGCTGTATGATCATCAAGATGGCCATGGTACATAACCCTAATTGTACTAAGGGACCTATTATGCAAATTATGTATTCTTCATTTTAGATTAAGGAGTGAATTGCAATAACATTTATTGCATAATGGCTCGTCGTGGGCTCGCATTTCCAACAATCTCTCACTAGCCCAAAGAGCCATTAATGGGCTAATCATTTTAAACCCACACTCATGTGACAATCATAGACTATTAAGAAAATAGCTAGGTAAGCTGATCAGTCACTCTGTTCCCGCGAGACTACGCCAAGTCCTTTTACGGCACTTGCATATCCCCAGTAACCGTGCTCGCATCTAATGCGAATGTTGCATCTCATGCAACCAATACTCAATCTAGTTGGTTACAGTGTCCCTGACATCATAACCAGTATCCCCATAATCCTTATTAGAATACCTTCATTCCCGGAGAACTCTATCTCCTAAGGTATCTAAAGTTTAGACCTTTATAGATCACTATCTACATGGTCTTAAACTTTTAAAGATAAGACTTTGAGATTACTATCTCAAAAATCTCCTCATCTATGAAGATTTTGTTATTACTGCAATCAAGTATTTTATCTCTACAGTAGGATTAGTAACAATTTACTACTCCCACTGCATGACAGATATATGGTATTTGTACACTCTAGCATACACTCAGCTTCTCGTAACTAATGCACAAGTGCAAGTAGTTGTAGCATTTACTTCCTCAACTCTTTGAGGTGCTATCCCTTAAGATAGGTCAGTACCATATCTTTAGGGTTAGAAGCCTTTCTTGGAATTTCTATGAATAGAATATGTCCAAGGTATACTACAAATGTGACAGTCCAATTATCCTCTTCTCTTGGCTTCTGAACAACTTCAGAACTAAGATCTAAGAGGTATCTTTGAAATCATATTTCAAGATATGGAACAACCAGAGAATAAAACACTTATTATTATCCTTATATCATTTTAAATGATCAGGATATCATCTGCATTCAGCAAGATGAACACAAAGGCACTCCCACTAAGCTTCACATGGCTCATCAAGATTCTATCTGAAATCATAACAATTATAATTCCATCAAATCTTATGGTCCAACTTCAAGAAGCTTATTTGAGTCCATAGATGGATTCCTTAGTTTGCACACCTTGCTTTCCTCAACCATGAAGCCCTGGGGCTACTTCATGTGAATATCCTCAAAGAAGTATTCGTAGAGGAATGCAATATTGACTTACATCTTGAAGATGCAATAGTCAAGTTGTGTAGATAAGGTTAGCAACATTCTGATGATTTTAAGCATGGTCACCGAAGAGCAAGTCTCATTGCAAGAAATGTCTTCTCTTCCGGTGTGTGGCTCATGGCTACGAACCGTGCTTTGAAGGTCTCTACCTTCTCATCAGGTTCCCTTTCTCTTGAAGATCCATTTACACCTTTACAGGTCTTACCTATATAGGTGGATCCTCTAGGTTCCATATACAACACTTGTATATGAAGTCTACTTTAGACTTTTATTGCTAACATCCATCTATCCATGCTATGATGTTCAGAAGCTTCATCACATGAAGTTCGATCATTGTCAGATTTCTCTGACACATGGAATCCTTCCTCAAACTCTTTTGAAGAGGTTTTAGTGTTTCATCTTTAATTGTCCTTTTAGTTTCCAATTTCAGGAGCCTCATTATCTTTTCAAGATAAATGAGTTCCTACACTTCATTTTCATCTTGATTCTCAAGAGTCTCAACCTCTAAGAATCATATTCTCAGAGATGAGATACTTAGAATCTCAAGGTCATAAAGTAGGTATCCAATACCATCCTTTATTTTCCTAATGAAGCAGCACTTTCAAGTGCTAGATTCCAGCTTACATGCATGGAATCATATTAAGCATATATATTGTAGTCTCTTCTACACATATATACCCGGAAACTAAGGGATAATTATGCTAAAATTCATCATTGATAAGATCATGTCACACATGATCCAATTGTATCTACCTATAACTCTATTGAGTTAAGGTGTGTTAGGAGGATTGAGATAGAAATGATATTCATATCTCTATAAGGTATTCTTTGAACTTATCTAACAGGTACTTGCTACCTAGATTAGATCAAATTCATTTTATCTTCCTTCAAACTTTGGTTCTAAACCAAAAATAATGAAATCTTTGAACATTTCAAAGGTTTCTTAGGTGAAGAGAAGAAATCTCATATCATACATAATCATCAACAGATATCACATATCCATAATGTTTACTATGATATAGATGATCTATATACATCAATATGCATGAGATCTTGAATACCTTGGCATCTTACACCTTTCTTTAAGAAGGGTGTATTGGACATTTTACTTTGAATACAATATTCATAAGTATGTAAGTTTTGAAATTTAGACATTCTAAAGTTTCATCTCTTACTAGTCTATTGATCAAATCAATAGACAAATGTCCAAGGCTTGATGCTAGATCATTGTCAAATGATCTTCATCCTCATATTGATCTTAAGTTTTAATTTCAGCATTTAGAAATGTTAATGAGCCATTCATCAATTTTCTAATTTAGTGGAGTCCACTAGATTTTAGATTACTATCTGAAATATCTCCATCATAACTATTTATGATAGTTCTACCTCAGAATTCATGTTTATTTCCAACATTTAGAAACAAACAATGAGTGTATTCTTATATCTAGGTCATAGAGACATTCTCTAAGACTAAGGACTCTCTCACTGAAATTAACAAGTCTATCAACAGAGATTGTTGCAACAATTGCATCAATATCCATGTGGATAACTATAAACCTTTAAGATCAAATTTTCCAGTCTTCTAAAACATATGCAACCTATTGCAAATGTCATCAGAAGATTGAGATACAATTATTTGACTTTATCTTATCAATGATTTATGTAGATTAATCTGATGCTCCATCCGAGTCCTTCTCTAAGGATTCTAGATAGACTTGATAGTCATACTATCAACACATCAACTTATTGCAGTATTGGCATTCATCCAACTCTTCGGATGACATATGGAAGTCATAGATGTATAGTCAACTCTTTGACCATGCTTCTTACTCGGGTCCAACCCATGCTTCCACTGCGCTCCCTTTATCTATAAGCAACCATTGCTTAAGACTAAGGATCTCTTATGTAAGAGCATTTCAACATTTATACATGCTTCATTAAATTCATACAATATGAATATTATGAAGTTTCATGAATGACCAGAGTATAGATAGTAGAATGATGACACTCATCATCTACATCCATCTAAACTCTTAAAACATAGGTTCAGGTAGGTACTCAAACAATTTGAATACATCATCTCTTATAGAGCCACCATTCTGCATGATGCAGTGAACCATCTCATTCATGTTAAATGTCAAGAGCACATATGTATGCCAGAATATCTTCATTAATTTTATAAGGATTATTTGACAATTACGATCATCATCGACATGTCGCTTCCAAAGTACATCCGATGAGAGATCAAGACTATAGAGACATACAAACCCTAGGGTTGTAGTCTATTATCTATTTAATTGTCATTCCTCAATATTATGAGGAAACTTGCACATTGCAACCACATACATTATGTGTCCAATTGCAAGTACAATATCTGGATCATGAGTCCAATACATGATATTTTACTGGTTATTATTGAGTATATCATTGAGTGGGATTTAATGAAGGATTATCTAAAATAAGAAAATTTGCATAAATATATATATATATATATTACTTTGATTTAGGATTTTTTATATCAAAGTTGTCTTGTCTTGTCAATACTGAAAGTTCATTCCCTTAATCACTTTCAATGTAAGAGATATACTTACCATTATATCTCAACAAGATCTGGGATCTCCTTCCTTATCTTTGTTACATCCCAATAATATGAGAATCTGCAACTCGGATAAAAAAAAGAAGGGGGAACACATTCTGCCTTGCAAGTCCAACTTGCATTCCCAATTCGGTCTTTAATACCCAGGCCCACCACCCCTAAGGTGATGTTGACCCGTCGTTAATTGAACCAACCGTCAACAGGAATAGTACTCGCTATACGCAATCCAATATCGCCCCCAATAATATGAGGATCCGATATTGGGGTCACTACGTATACAGCCTTACTCTTTCGAGAAGCAAAGAGCCCGATCCAGATGCGCTTGCATACAGGAGCTGTCACTTCGGACAAGCGTCTCCTATATACAATCCCTGGCGACGGAACCCTTCGCCTTGACGGGAGACCATGGATGTCACTTATGTGATCCTCCATATCATATTCAAATTCTAATTAATCAATATGAATCATATTCATTATGATTAATTCTTCCAAGGGAAATAACATCTCTATATATAATAGAGTATCTTAATTTTAATTGGATTCCAATTAATCTAATCATATTAAATTAATGATCCAATTAATATCCAACAAACATTTTAATAGTTACTTGAATTATGGTATTATCTCAAATACGTATTATTTAGAATTTTAATAACTAGAAATACATCATGATTTCTTAAGCATTATACTAACCCTACCCGCTGTCATGGCCAGTACCGACGAGAGTGGGAACCACATACGTTGCAACCCGCAACCCCAATGCTCTCCGACTAGACACCATATCCACCTCGGGAAAGGATAATGCAAAATAGATCATTTTGTACTTGAGATGATCATCGGTTCTTCAACCGAAATTATACCATATAGTAATAATCAAAACAATTTTGATTAACATTATAATGAGATTTGCTAAACAAATCCCAAGTCCTATTCAAGCAACATGTTTGTTGGAATGTTGATCATGTAGATCATGTTACCAATCTTGATCTAGATCACATCTAATCATTTGTTGGTTAGGGCAAAGTCATTTAAGGACATAATTATCATTAAATAATTTCACAAATATTTATGCATAATTATTCCAGGAAATTAAACAATTTAATTTCACTAATTAATTAAATGACAATCACTAGGTTCTTGATTAGGAAAGTATTTTCAGCAGTGACCCTCACTTACTAAAAATATCATATCTCAATCAATTTAAATCCAAATTAAGCAAAGTAAATTTCTAAAGTTTGCTAACTTGATTTACAACAGAACTCAAGTGATTTGCATGCATTTCAAGGCGTTTCAAATCCGTAATTAACATCTTAATTACGTCATGATCCGCAGTCCCCGAAACAGTGGATACATGTTCACTAAAAAGAGCATATCTAGAGCAAACGGAATCGAAATCACGCAAACTCAGATCCTACGGTTTCCTTATTTAATGGGTAATAAAATCTAAATATTATTTTCGTGTTTAAATAATTTAAACAGTGCCGAAAATAATATCAAAACAGAGATGCGAAAATGAAATGAAAGAAAACTTTCGCAAACCCTAATGAACCCAAGTCGTCCTCGGTTTATGAATCGTATCCAAAACCACCGATCTAAGGCTCTGATACCACTTGAAGGATATGGTTAGATCCTCAAGCGCATCACGGAAGCGTGATCGTCGTATCGGATACGACGAAGAACGACTAGTCGCACTAGTTGTTCTATGCAGCGGAAATTAAAAAAATTTTCATGCGACGAAACCACATGATCCAAGAACACTTCTCGGATCGTTTCATCTAAACCACAAGCAATTATTAGATTTACCTCTTGAAGCGTGGTTGCAATCGAGTCTCTAAACAAAGAGACCTCCTGTCTCAAGTCCGATCCGACGGAAGAGACGCTTGCGAGCGCGGGGATGAACCGCGTGCTTCTCGCAATCCATGTTGATGATCCAAGCGGAGGATCTCCTGATCTCGACACACGAGATCCGATGTCTTCTTCACGAGCGGGCGCACCGAAGGAGACTGAGATCCACGAGCAAACCATCGGGCAGCATAACGACGATGCCGGGGCGATGGAGAACCTCTCTAGGGCATCCATGGTGGACGACCACATGAGAGAGATAGAGAGAGGACGTGTAGGAGAGAATGAGAGAGAGAGAGATTTGTTGCCTCAACTTATGTGTCAAGAAGAGCAATGGCGTGCCTCTCCTTTTATAGGGTTTTGGGATCCATGGATCTCAATCCATGTGTCAACACAAATCCAATGGTCCACATTAATTGTGTTTCTTTCAATGGTCATGATTTGTTGCTAAAAACACAACAACAATTAATTTAATTTAAATTAAATATATGTTGATAAATCAACACAATTTAATTACAAAATTAAATCATCAATACATGGAGATAATGAAAGGAGAAAAAGCCTCCTTCCATGTGGAGAGGGGGGACGGCCTCCCTTTCCTAATGGGAGTGGTGGCCGTCCACCCTCCTCCATTAGGAAGGTGGCTATTTCACCTTTTATGTAATCTCCATTATTTGCACAACTTTTGTTGCAAATTATTTCACAAAAATAAATCCAATTTATTTTGTGAACATTGCAATCATGCCATTGAAAATTTGTGAATCACATTCACAACCCAAAACAAAATGTAAATTACATTTTCAATTTGATGTCCAATGTGAATCCAATTCACATTAACATTTAATTAACAAATGTAAAATTACAAATAGCTCTCTCTTATATATTATAAATCACATTTATAATATATATGACTAATATGGATATTGCTATCCACATTATTCATATCCATGATAATTAGATCATATTTAATCATCTTGGATCTCTATTCTCTTGTGTCCAAATAATATGAATCACATTCACATTATTTACATCTTTGATAATTAAATCTCATTTAATTATCTAAGATAACTCTCTTTATAATATGAATCAAATTCATATTACTCATGATAATTAAATCACATTTAATTATCCATTTTCTCAATGCTCGGATACATATATCAACAATAGAATTATCCATGAACTCCTTCAAGGATAATGCGCTTTCTCCGCAGATACTTGGAGATAATGACAGGGCGATTGTATTGTTCCACGTATAGTGACATGGATATTGAGATCGTATCTCAAATCCCGATCGCAGGCCTCCCATAGATGCTTGATTAAATCAAGATCGTAAATCTAATCTTCTCATTGTATCTGAATCACATTCAGATCAATGTCCAACACTTGGACCAAGATCAGATCACTTCTCTACTGAGAGGAGTCACTAAAATCCAGACCCATTTCATCACTCCCTAGGAATGGAAGTGTCATGGTTATACAATCGTTTATGATCACATCACCCTCAGGTATTCCCAATACCTGTACATCCTGCATACTGGAAGACTCAGACTAAACCCGAAGTATTGGATCAACTTTATATTGTCTACTTCATGATTTTATCATTAAGTATCTCATTCGATCATTGGGAGTCGGTATCGATCATATACTTTCCAAAAGCATATATCATACCTAGGTCTTGATCATATACTTTCAAAAGTATATATCAAACCTACAAATTCAGTCAAGCTTCCAAAGCGAGACGACCGTGCGCACGGAATTTGATTCTTCCCAATATCTCATGAGTGAGCTCATGTCTTCCGGTTCAGTAACTGAACCTGTATGATCCCTTTGAGAGATCGTATTACTCATATGCCCTTATATGCACACCAGCGCGCCGGTGTATAGACCTTGATTAGGTCATCAACCTATTGGTCTGCCAAATGTACATACTCAGACATATAGTAACACATCTGTCTCCGGTCAGAGGATGTGTGCCTATATCATGACAGCATACGATATAGGACTTTGGTTATCTCGATCTCGTTAAGTCAACTCTTTGACCTAACTAATCTGACACCTCCGAATCTCTATTCCTATGCAGAGGACCTGCATCAAGAGGTCGGTCAGATATCAGCCTTTAGAGAAAAAGATTGCCATCTCCTTCTCAGGCTGGAGATCATCTCTTAACAATCATCTGACGGTGCTTGATGAGTCCTCAATCTAACTCTTTAGATATTCATCCAAGCACCAGCCTCTATGATTCAATAGTTGAATCAACAGCTGTATGATCATCAAGATGGCCATGGTACATAACCCTAATTGTATTAAGGGACCTATTATGCAAATTATGTATTCTTCATTTCAGATTAAGGAGTGAATTGCAATAACATTTATTGCATAATGGCTCGCCGTGGGCTCGCATTTCCAACAGATGTTGCAGTACCAGTGGGGTGTGTCGCACAACATGAAGATACAGTTTCTACATACCAGCCCGAGGACTTGGATTACACAGCACCACAAACAACAGAGGAGATGGCTGATATAGCAGAGGTTCTGACCCAGAGTCTACTCAAGTTCCTGTTGGTTTTCCAGCTAGAGTTCGAGTTAGCCCCAGAGTTTTTAGTTGACGAGTCTTGGATATCAGATCTTCTGATACTCCAGGAGCCGGAGGAGCCTCCACTACTACAGCCATTGATTCAGCCACTTCAGTGTCCAGTCCCGGATGATTCAGCTTCTTTTCTGCAGAGACACTTCTCGGAGTCCGACAGATACCATGACTCAGCCCAACAGCAACAGTTCGATATGGACACCACTTTGAGAGACCAGACATCAAGAGTCCCATATTCGAGCCTTTTGTCCTCCACTTTTACGAGACAGATACCTTTGCTGAGGACCAAATGGCAGCCAGCATTGCCGCAGAGCGAGGATCAGCCGCATACACATTACCAGCCTCCGCGGTGTTGACCAGTACCTTCTCCTGCTTCCAGATGGCCGAGAGACAAACTTCAGATGATCGTGCAGCCTGGTGCACGGAGTGGGTGCTTGACAGCAGCGTAGACGCCCTTCTAGATCATGATCCTCTACTTCTCACCTATGATCTTGCATTCCTCCACGAGGGTTATCTGCGGGAGGATGCCACACACGATGAGTACTCAGTCTCACTATCTGATAGTGTATCCGATCTGGCGGATCACGAAACCGAGTCTTCCGATCCTTCTGATTCTGAGTCATCTCACCTCGACGACCCTCGCGAGGAGGAGTCGATCCTTGAGATATTCGATGATCTGTCTGATTTCTCTTCATCATATGCATCGGATATCAATCTTTTTAGAAAGTCTCCTGATCTTGCCTGTCCATATCCCTTCGAGACACTGATCGACATGGAGGATTCTATGACTGATCCATCCTTCTCCACGTTTGATTTCTTCGGCTCTACACTTCCACTCCAGTCTTACCCTGAGCCGATGATTTCTTTTGTGCTTCCGGATCCCGATCACGTACATCCATATCCTTGGCCGGTAGTAGACACCCGCCTGATTGCATACCTGGGTGTCCTTCTTTACACTTTTGATTTCGTCGTTGTTCTCATACTGAGACTGCAACGATAGTACGACATTCGCCTTACAGATGTCGTCCTGAACCTTGACATAGCATTATCCTAGCCTTTGCACCCAGCTAGGGGCGTAAAACCTATCACTTGTTGAGAGGCACCTCAGCATTGTACCCTTTTATATATACGTGTTTCGTCTTGATTTGATCTTTCTTTCTTCCGTATTTGTTTTCACCCCAGGTCTCGTATAGGATTATCTTTGCTATACTTAGGATATACTTCACCCTAAGTATAGGGGGTGGAAACACCAAGTTGTTCATTTGTTTTGTTTCATTACTCCTGTCGTTGCCTATACTTAAGGATTCTTTACCTTAAGTATAGGGGGAGTGATGCCCTCCCATCTTGTATATATTTGTCTTCTTCATCTCTTTCTACCCTTGTTTTGCTTCCTATACTTAGGGATATTTTACCCTAAGTAATAGGGGGGTTGACCCTGTACATTCTCACTCGGCTTTCCCTTCGTGTACAACATGCTATACTTAGGATTATTTGATCCTAAGTATAGGGGGAAATCCCGAGGACCCTCTTGGATTTCTATTCTTTGAA